>JAUIMM010000464.1:3057500-3537500 GCA_031769625.1 Taudactylus pleione
GTATCCTCATCCTGTTGTACTTCAACAGTGACATCTTCAATTTGCATATCAGCAAGTGGACTGTGGGTGCTCCTTTCAGCACTTGCAGGGGGCGTGCAAATGGTGGAAAGAGCCACCTCTTCCCGTCCAGTGCTGGGAAGGTCAGGCATCGCAACCACCACCACACTTGGACTCTCTTTGGGGATTTGTGATATCTTCTTAGAAAGCACAGTTCTTCGCTGTGCTTTTGCCAGCTTAACTCTTTTGATTTTTTTAGTGGGAGGAGTGCTTCCATCGTCATGTGAAGCTGAACCACTAGTCATGAACATACTAGGGATCGACCTTAGCCGTTCCTTGCCACTCCGTGTCGTAAATGGCATATTGGCAAGTTTACGTTTCTCTTCAGCTGATTTAAATGTCTTTTTCAAGGTCATTTTCCTGAACTTTGCCATTTGGGATTGTATGTGCCCTCTACTATGACATTGGGCATCGGCCTTGGCAGACGACGTTGATGGCATGTTATCGTCTATGTCATGACTAGTGGCAGCAGCTTCAGCACTAGGAGGAAGTGGTTCTTGATCTTTCTCTATTTTATTTTTATCGGAGAAAGTTTGGTCCTCCATTTATGTTATATCGATTTGATATATACGTGCGGCTAAACACAGAAAATAAATTTTTTTTTGGTTCGGACTGGAGTGTACTTTGTGGGTTACAGCACCCTTTAACGGTCAAGCCAGCCGGCCCTTTACTTATGACACAGGCGCACTCTTGGCACTACTTTGTTGATGCACGTGCGGCTACTGCGCACACAATTCACAAACACAGAAAATAATTTTTTTTTAGGTTTGGACTGGAGTGTACTTTCGGGGGTTACAGCACCCTTAACGGTCAAGCCAGCCGGCCCTTTACTTATGACACAGGCGCACGCTTGGCACTACTTTGTTGATGCACGTGCGGCTACTGCGCACACAATTCACAACCACAGAAAATAATTTTTTTTTGGTTTGGACTGGAGTGTACTTTCGGGGGTTACAGCACCCTTTAACGGTCAAGCCAGCCGGCCCTTTACTTATGACACAGGCGCACGCTTGGCACTACTTTGTTGATGCACGTGCGGCTACTGCGCACACAATTCACAAACACAGAAAATAATTTTTTTTTAGGTTTGGACTGGAGTGTACTTTCGGGGGTTACAGCACCCTTAACGGTCAAGCCAGCCGGCCCTTTACTTATGACACAGGCGCACGCTTGGCACTACTTTGTTGATGCACGTGCGGCTACTGCGCACACAATTCACAAACACAGAAAATAATTTTTTTTTTGGTTTGGACTGGAGTGTACTTTCGGGGGTTACAGCACCCTTAACGGTCAAGCCAGCCGGCCCTTTACTTATGACACAGGCGCACGCTTGGCACTACTTTGTTGATGCACGTGCGGCTACTGCGCACACAATTCACAAACACAGAAAATAATTTTTTTTTTGGTTTGGACTGGAGTGTACTTTCGGGGGTTACAGCACCCTTAACGGTCAAGCCAGCCGGCCCTTTACTTATGACACAGGCGAACGCTTGACACTACTTTGTTGATGCACGTGCGGCTACTGCGCACACAATTCACAACCACAGAAAATAATTTTTTTTTGGTTTGGACTGGAGTGTACTTTCGGGGGTTACAGCACCCTTTAACGGTCAAGCCAGCCGGCCCTTTACTTATGACACAGGCGCACGCTTGGCACTACTTTGTTGATGCACGTGCGGCTACTGCGCACACAATTCACAAACACAGAAAATAATTTTTTTTTAGGTTTGGACTGGAGTGTACTTTCGGGGGTTACAGCACCCTTAACGGTCAAGCCAGCCGGCCCTTTACTTATGACACAGGCGCACGCTTGGCACTACTTTGTTGATGCACGTGCGGCTACTGCGCACACAATTCACAAACACAGAAAATAATTTTTTTTTTGGTTTGGACTGGAGTGTACTTTCGGGGGTTACAGCACCCTTAACGGTCAAGCCAGCCGGCCCTTTACTTATGACACAGGCGCACGCTTGGCACTACTTTGTTGATGCACGTGCGGCTACTGCGCACACAATTCACAAACACAGAAAATAATTTTTTTTTTGGTTTGGACTGGAGTGTACTTTCGGGGGTTACAGCACCCTTAACGGTCAAGCCAGCCGGCCCTTTACTTATGACACAGGCGAACGCTTGACACTACTTTGTTGATGCACGTGCGGCTACTGCGCACACAATTCACAAACACAGAAAATATTTTTTTTTTGGTTTGGACTGGAGTGTACTTTCAGGGGTTACAGCACCCTTTAACGGTCAAGCCAGCCGGCCCTTTACTTATGACACAGGCGCACGCTTGGCACTACTTTGTTGATGCACGTGCGGCTACTGCGCACACAATTCACAAACACAGAAAATAATTTTTTTTTGGTTTGGACTGGAGTGTACTTTCGGGGGTTACAGCACCCTTTAACGGTCAAGCCAGCCGGCCCTTTACTTATGACACAGGGGCACTCTTGGCACTACTTTGTTGATGCACGTGCGGCTACTGCGCACACAATTCACAAACACAGAAAATAATTTTTTTTTAGGTTTGGACTGGAGTGTACTTTCGGGGGTTACAGCACCCTTAACGGTCAAGCCAGCCGGCCCTTTACTTATGACACAGGCGCACGCTTGGCACTACTTTGTTGATGCACGTGCGGCTACTGCGCACACAATTAACAAACACAGAAAATAATTTTTTTTTGGTTTGGACTGGAGTGTACTTTCGGGGGTTACAGCACCCTTTAACGGTCAAGCCAGCCGGCCCTTTACTTATGACACAGGCGCACGCTTGGCACTACTTTGTTGATGCACGTGCGGCTACTGCGCACACAATTCACAAACACAGAAAATAATTTTTTTTTAGGTTTGGACTGGAGTGTACTTTCGGGGGTTACAGCACCCTTAACGGTCAAGCCAGCCGGCCCTTTACTTATGACACAGGCGCACGCTTGGCACTACTTTGTTGATGCACGTGCGGCTACTGCGCACACAATTCACAAACACAGAAAATAATTTTTTTTTTGGTTTGGACTGGAGTGTACTTTCGGGGGTTACAGCACCCTTAACGGTCAAGCCAGCCGGCCCTTTACTTATGACACAGGCGCACGCTTGGCACTACTTTGTTGATGCACGTGCGGCTACTGCGCACACAATTCACAAACACAGAAAATATATTATTTTTTTAGCACTTGGGGGGAGCACCCCTGATGGACAGAGCACCCCCTGGACAACACTACAGCACCCCTTTAGGACTGGGACACTGCACAGGACTTTGGAACTGACTGCACAACACAGTCCAGCCAGCCCCTATGGACTTTGAAGTAGTGGACACAGCCCCTATTAACAACAGCAGCACAGCACAACACAGCCAGCCCCTATGGACTTTGAAGTAGTGGACAACAGCAGCACTACACTACACTACACTACACAGCACTAACTCCCACCCTCCCTCTTCACTGTCCACAGCCGAGTGAGAAAATGGCGCCGACGCGGGTACCTTATATAGGATCCAAAACCCGCGAGACTCGGAAGGCGGGATGATGACGTTTTGCCTCGATGTCAGATCCGAGTCAGGCGGGAAAAGTCGAGCCTGACTCGGATCGGACTCGGATCGGGGGGGCTCGGGGGGGTTCGGATTTCAGAAATCCGAACCCGCTCACCCCTACTCTTAACCTGAACTGTTCGCATGATTGCGGTAGGAAAATCCAACCACAAGCACTGCGAGCAGTTCAGACGCCTTTCGATGTTCCCGATTAATCTAATAAATAGCGGAGATGACGTAGGATGCGAGCGGCCAGGGGGCGTCTTTACAAAATAGCGAGCGCATGTTTCGTTCGCTCGCTCAGACATAGAGGCGTCAACAGACCGCAAAGAGCGAGCGCTCAATTTAAATAGCCAGCTCCTTTTTCAGAGCCCAAATAGCGTCCGGCTCTGAATCAGGCCACTATCTTTGTGCACATTCACAAACACACATGTGTCAAAATTATTCCATTCCACCAAATTGCTAATATGCAGTAACCCATGCCATCCTATACAACATTTGCCTTTATTTGCATCCCTTATAGAGCAGAGCAAACAAAAATGTGTCTTGCTTCTGCAAAAAAAAAAAAGGAAAGCTGCAATCTGATTGGTTCAGTGATCGATGAAAGCAAATTTGACTGTTGTTCGCTACGGGTTAGTGCTCTGCTTTCATAAACCACCTCCAATGCAACTAATTGCTCCACTTCCCAGTTCCGGTCGATAAAGTACGTGACCCTCTGTGACAGAACGCACATTGCATATTCAAAACAAATTGCAGCTTCTGAACGTTTTACAGTCGTGGCTGAATCGGCAACCAATGCCCTCTCTGGGCTCGTACTGTCGTACACCCCCCCACATTGCATGAGAATCTTTTTTGTGGATGGTAATGTGTAATCTTGTATCTACACCTATCCTGGCAGTTTCAGCTGCAGCAGAGCAGGGAGCATCTTGCCCCTCTCAGCCGTGGAGACATGCAGTGCGTGGAGATATTAAAATTCCCGACACATTCCCAGAGCTGTGGTCATCACAGTCTCCATTATCACAAGTAACTCACTCCTTAGATATATTTATTGAAGCTGTAATGGAAACGGTATGACCTTGGCACCTGAGGCCCGTCTGATTTAGATCCCGTCGCCCAATTTACTCATCCTTCCACGTCAGCTAAGCCATCGCCCTTGTCTCAACCAATACACTTGCTGGTGGAAAAGGTAGAGCGGTGTGACGGGGAGAGGAGTAACAGTGGGTAAAATGTGCCTTCAACACAACTTAAATATAGTTAATTACTCCGCTAGGACAATGAATCTCCTTCGCACGTCCAAAGAGTCAAAGTAATGAATAAAAAAGGGGTTAAAAGAGCTAACTGGGATAACAGGAACAAGGTGCTTTTGTCAGGCTGTATCTAATACTGAATTCTAACAGCGGTTTTCCTCTTCAGAGCTGTATTTTACTCTAACTCTGCTCGCGAAAACTCTACTGAATCGCATAAAAACAAGTTGAAGCTTAAAACAGTTTCTGAGATGTATATAAAGTTTTTCCATCTTTAAAAAAGGTCTAAATCTATTCTGCCGCTAAAAAGAAAAGGACCTTTTTACTGGGTGAGATTCGGGACTAAGAGACGTAGAATACTGTAGATAAAAAAATAAAGGAAAGCAACGTGAGATACAGTACTGTCAAATTGATTAGTCTAATTTTCATCGGTTCTAGGAAAAGTCAATTTAATTGGAGGTAAGAAAGGTCACTGCAGATAGACGGAACAGCCTCACTGGTGTCAAGAGGGGTTGGATTCGGGTGATGCAGAAAAGGTCTTATACTATGGGCGAAGGAAGGATCAGACCCATTAGTGGAGGGAAGGTGACTCAAATTGGGAAAGGTCGGGTTCTTTGGTCTAAGACGGCTCGAGTCCATTAGTTGTAGGAAGGATCAGGCTCATTAGTGGTAGGAAGGGTGATGCCCTTTGGTGGTAGGAGCAATATCTCTTATTTATGGAAGGAAATGTCAGATGTTTTGGTTGTAGAAAGAGTTATTTTTATTGACGGTACCTGGGGCCATTTTCTTTCAGGTAGGATCATAAAAGGTCATGTTCTCTGGTAACTGGAATGGGTGGTCCCATTAGTAAGAGAGAAGGTCATGTTCATTAGAGGAGGTAAGGGTTAGTCAGGCTGGAGATCATGCTAGTAGTAGGACTATTCCATTTCCTACGTAGGATGGTCAGACTGGTCTGGGGCAGGAAAACTCTTTGGTAAAATAAGACTCTGATCCAGTAGTTGTAGAGAAGTCCATAATCCAAGTGATTAGGAAAGGTGGTAGGAAGGGTTAGGCCCGTTCTTAGGGGGATGGAGCAGAATGACTAATGGTTAAATGGTAATAGAATGGCCAATTCTAATGGAAATTAAGTGTCAGTCCCAGAAAAGAAGGATGGTTCAGTGTGTTTGGTAGTATGAAGGGGCCCATTTATGAACAAATGTAATCATACTTAACGATTTTTAAAACTCATTGTGTATGATAAATGGTGCTCCAGCCAATCAGCTCCCAACTGTCATCTGTTTGAAAAGTGACAGTTGGATGCGGATTGGCTGGATCACCATTTATCATATGCAACAACTTATAAAAATTCGCTGTGTATGATAAAACTTGTTGATAAATGAGGCCCTTGAGTCAGTCTCTGTAGTAGCAGGACAGGTCAGGCTTTTTGAGGGTATGAAGAGACTAAGGGGGGGGGGATGTACTAATCCTTGGAGAGTGATCAAGTGGAGAGAGATAAAGCTCCAACCACTCAGCTCCTAACTGCCATTTTTCAAACACAGCCTGTAAAGTGACAGTTGGGAGCTGATTAGTTGGTACTTTATCTACATCCACATTTTCAGTCTCCAACATCTCCCCCGCCACTACCCAAAACATTGCCTTATGAACGTTACGAAAAACGAGCGTATCAATATTCATAAACTTTCTTTCATAGAAGACATAATAATTATTACTAAGGTGATTTTCTACCAAAGCACAAAAATACATGATCCCAAAGGATTCAGCCTCACAGGTGGTAAGTGAGACCAGACCTGTTTGTAGGTCTTACAGAAAATGCTTGTGTCGTGTTGTTGAAAGAATGGTTTAGATATTTGTTTAGTTCGGTGTTATTAGGGGAAGGAATGATTTCAATCTCCGGATCTCTTTGGTGATAGGATGACGCAGGGTTTCTTTAAATGGCATTATTAAATTTCCAGTTTAATCAGCCATTCAACATTGTAGGGTTAAAGGAGAGACAGTCAAACCCTGACGGCAGAATGTCCGCCAGTGTCTTCATAGGTGGAAATCAATTTAGGGTGACCGTCTCCCTGAGGTGCACCGTCCCTGACACAACAATGCAGAGTGCAAGCGTTAAATATATCTCACGCTCTCCCTGACACATTCCATACAAGAAGCTGCTGCTACGGAATAAATATTAAATTCCGCATTATGGCGCTGGCACCAGGAGCCTCAGAACCTGACGCCGAAGAATATTTTATTTTCTGCACCAGTACACAGCTTATTCTGTTTTCACAGCATCAGAGCAAAGTGATCCATTAACTTCTGTCAACGTTCCTTCCCCATATCGGGGATTCAGCGCAACAAAGGCTTTCTACCATTGGCCAGGAGAGACTGGAGATGTACTAAGCCTAACTGTCATTTTTCAAACACAGCCTGTAAAATGACAGTTAGGAGCTGATTGGTTGATACTTTATGTCTCTACCCCATAAGGAGGTAAGCTAAAGCGAGACACCTCAGAGCCGTAACACCTCTGGACGCAGCCACCTAAAATGTCTCCCAATTAAAGAGGAATTCTATTGTCTGGTATTGACAACTGATCCGATTTTTGTTTTTCTTTACAATTATACCAATGCACGGATATAATCTCCTGTCCTATTCCAGGATCGATTGATTCATTAAAATAAACCAATCTTCCTGGACAATTGAATTATCTGTCGATAGATTTATCTATATTGTGCAAGAAAATAACCAAGGGTGAAATCTTTCCTGCTAAAGTAAAAACAAAACAAAAAAAATATATCAAATTCAATAGAGCGAAGGACAATAAACAATTAAACCAAAAAAAAATAAAAAATCCAGGCAAGATTTTTGAACGGCAATAACTGGAATGCGAAATGAAAAAATGGCGACCGTGTAATAAAAATGTCATACTTAATCCATGCATCAGTTGGAGGGGCTGCCGTCTCGTGGCTAAGCGAGCTGACAATATTATACCTTACATGTATTAAATATTGAGTTTATAATAAGTGCAGCACGTGATCTGCAAGATAACGGTGTCGCAGCGCAGAATGATGCTGATATGAAATGACGAATTCTTTTAAAAAAAATGGCAGAGAGTGGGTTCTCTCTATCAGCCCACTGTCACCCGCCTCCCGCTCCTGTATTATACCTTAAATGGAATTCCATCAATTACGGGGCAGTGATGTTTGACAACTGCATTAAGGATGCTATCAGCAGAGCCACAATCTCAATAAAGGGTTGTGAGTAAGACGGGTGATGGGAAGGGTGGGTGGAATTTACAGAACGATCCCAGCCCCCCCCCCATCCCTCCACCCCCAAATCTGACTGACAAAATATTCATCCACAGCTTCTTTTACTTTCATAAACGCACCCCACACACAGGGCGGGTAAGCATCAAGCCTGGCACCCCACATACTGTCTGCTTGTCATCCCTCTCTGCAGAAGGAGGAATCAGGACAAGATCTCATCACATTCGTCCTTGCTCAATTAACCGAGAAAAAATAATAACCAATTCTGTGTGACAAGCAAAATAATAGGACTGGAGGCTCATTTTTATATTGCTCATTTTCTCTTAGAGCTTCCAGTTAAAGGGACATGACGCGGGGGTATTACTTATTGGGAAAAAAAGACCAGCAAAGTTTTTAATGTAGTTTTTGTTGTAGGTTATATAACGCTGGTACTCTGATGGGATGGGATGCAAACGGGAAGCCGGCTAACATTATACCGACAGCCGGCTTCCCGACTGTCATATCCCAGCGAGGGTGAAATGACCGGCGTCTGGATAGACGGGGCGCTCTTAGTGTTAGCCACGGGAGGGGGTGGGGGGGGTAGGTTTAGGCAGCATTGCGGGGTTAGCATTAGGTTTTGGGGGGGTTAGGGTTAGGCACCCTTAGAGGGGAGGGTTAGGGTTAGGCACCACTGGGGGGGTTAGCGTTAGGCATTAAGGGGGAGGGTTAGGTTTAGGCACGAAGGGGGGAAACTTAGGTTTAGGCACTCAGGAAGGGTTAGGGTGCAGGGTGGTTAGGGTTAGGCTACACAAAGGGAGGGTTAGGGGGAGAAGGGAGGAGGGTAAGTATACTTACTCAACCCCTGTCGGGATACCAACCATCGGGATGCCACTGTCGGTATTTGACAGGAGGCATCCCGACAGCCGACATTAGTACATACCGATTCCGTTTCCGTTTCCACTTCTATAAAGGTCCATGCCCGAAAGAGTTAAATACTGCAGAGAATGAGAGAGGTGTTGTCTGGACCCTCTACATATTTTAGAAAGCATATGTTGGGGGCCCAGAAAGAGTTGTGTCCTAATGTTATTGTAAATTGTTCCACCCCGATGCTGAAGTAACGATATTTTTATCTTCAGTCTGAAGCAAAATGAGGATAAAAATGAAAAGAGTTGTATGCAAGAATAGATGTTGTATATGAGGTAACCACATATGAGGTACTGTATGGCCTGGCTAATAGACTCTTATTTGAGAAGCGATTGGGCGCGTTTTCAGTGATGCAGGTTTAGATGTTACGATGGTTTGGAGTTTATTTATTGTCCTTGTGGACGAGCCCAAGCCCCAAGGTTCCCCTCTCTATCCCGGTGTGATGTGTTCTTGGCTGGAATATTTTAATCTGCCTTAATAAATCGAAGTGAATCGTTGGATTAATAATTTATTATATTGGCACGGGGTTCTTGGAATAGTCAATGATATAGATTATGTTACACACGGGCGGGCCATAAGAACCAAGCTGACTTAGGAAGAGGGTACGGCAGGTGGCTGACACAGCTATCCTCCCTCGGTCATTGAGCACTGCCAAGAACCATCCATTTAATAGGCGGCAAAGAATGTTAACAATAGTTACTCGTTTATAATTTATTAAACTGAAGTCATTTGGGTTTGGTTTGTATATGAAAATGTGATGATCGTATTCCTGCTATAAATAAAACACATTAGTGTGTTTATCTCAAGGATTAAACATTAACAGCCCTCTGTGGACAGTTGCAGCAATAATGAACAACCAGAAGGGAGTACTGTACTAAAATAGAACAAAATACTGTGGACCTCATTCAGAGTCGGTCGAAGTGGCCGCACGGTCGTACGCCACCGATGTCCGCTATACTGCGCACGCGTAAAGTTCGCAATGTGCGTGCGCAAACTAGCGGCTACGATCAGAAATTTCTCGCTCCTTGAACACAGCCAGGTCAGTAGTTTGAGTGACAGATTGAGGCGTTTGTGGGTGGTAACAGGGGAAGGTGCTTGAAAACGGGGGAATGGAGATCCGAACGCAGGCGTGCCTAATTATGCGAACGGCGTTTTATGGGAGTGCATACGGATTATGGGAGTGCATAATTAACAAAGTAGCGTCATGGCACATGTGACATGGGAGGTTTTTACACTGACATGATCGTAGAGCTTAAGAGAGGGTATGGTCAACCTTAAGCTCTACGACCAGTTCCGATGGTTCTCGATGGTCTCGATTAATCCTTATATTGCCGGAGATGACGTGTAATGCATACGAGAAGGGGGCGTATTTTTTTGTATTCTGGCCGCTTCCTCCCCTTGGTCGGCCACCAGCCGATCTGAACTTAGGGACACAACTTGCGAGTGAATCATTTACATATCCAGCCCCTTTTCCCGTACGACTGTGCGGCCGCTTCGACCGACTCTGAATGAGGTCCTGTGTGTGGGGATCTTTTTGGGATAATACTGTATTATTTGAAGATGGTGGAGTAACATCATGGAAAATCGTAGGAGCGTGAATTCATGAGGGCGTATAATGTACTCAGAGATGCACAAACATACGTACGATCGCTGCATACACATGACTGAGAAATGAATATGGTGTAACTTTGGCTACACGTCAACTAAAACACTCGGCGACTACAGCGACTGCCTCTCTGGGAGAGTGAGTGGGCGGGATTGGGGAGGAGCTTCGCAAATGGTGTCATCGTGATTCGTAGCGAATCAAGTCATCATGACTCATGTCCCACCCACTTCCCATGTTGGCTGGTGGGATGCGGGAGAGTTGCCCACTTTCTCGGGAGCTGGGACGCACTCCCCCATATGCAGGAGTCTCCCAGAAGTTCCAGGATGAGCGGGCAAGTATGCCCCAGTACATACCACTGCAACAATGGTATGGCCAGGTGCTGCCCACTAACGGGCATTTCACAGATGTAGAAAAATGGGCATGGCCAAGATGCGTCAGAACCAATCGGAGATACGCAAAGATGCATACAGTGGGCCTGATTCATACCCGGATGCTAAGCCGCGAACGACCAGAGCAAAAAGGGTCCGGGTATGCAAATGCAGCGATCACACTGTCTGGTGGAAGGACGCCCACTATGCCTTAGTTAGCGATGGCAGAGCGAACGCACGCCAGTATAAAGACGCCCGCCGTACTCTCTTAGCACACGTCATCTCCAGGAAGTGTGTGATTAATCGGTGACATCAAGAGTCATCGGAGCTGCACGCAACGCTTGAGGTAGACCCTACCCCGCCGCAAGCACTGCGATCAGTGCTGTCTAAAATCCAACCAAGTGACGTGTACTATGATGCTTCTTTGCTAATTATGCACACCCCTAAAACACTGTTTAGACGCCCAGACACGCCTGCGTTCGCACATCCACTCCCCCGTTCACAAGCACCTTCCCCTGTTCCCCTGTTACCACCCACAAACGGCACTATTAGCGTCCAGTCTGTGTACTACTCGCGCACAATTCCCGAGCGCAGTGAGTGACTTGCGCATGCGCAAACGTTCGATTATCGCCCATAGCGTTCGTTCGCGGCTTAGCGTCCGGGTCTGAATCATTCCCAGTATGTGTGCGCAGTCTGCAAAAAAAATTCGCTAGATGCGACCCCATGTGGTATTGCGTGCCTCTCGGAACCAGAGACCATGGGCCTGATTCAGACCCACTCGCGAGCGGCTGTCCGCTCGCAAGTGGGTCGATGTTATGCACTGAGCATGCGCACGACGGAGGGAGCTCCGTCGTGCGCATGCGCCAGACGCGACGAGCGAAGGAAAGTCCTTCGCTCGTTGTGTCCGATCAAAGGGGGCGTGCTGTCAATGTTGATTGACAGCACGCCCCCTTTGGTGGGCGTGCCGGGGGCGTGCCTCCCTGACGGGGGCGTTCCCACGGGAACGCCTCCCGTCAGAAGCCTGCCCACTGACATCACTAGTGATGTCAGTGGGAGTGATTTTGGCTCTGATAGAGCCAAAATCACTCCGGAGCTTGCGGTTGAAAACCTCAACCGCAGGCTCCGGCTCGCAATTTCGATGGTCGCGATGGTCTCGACCATCGCGGCCATCAAAAAGCACGCTCGTATAGCCTGTGGGTGGTGACCCACAGCTATACGAGCGTCCAGGAGGACGCTCCATGAAAATGGAGCCCGGCCCTCATTCAGAGCGTGCGCTCTGCTCAGAGCGTACGGCTCTGAATGAGGGCCCATATTTGAATAAGGAAAGGGAATTCCTGCCCCAAACATCTTAGCACCATAAGAAGGGCTGCTGACCTATTGTTTCTCGTTCCGTATAATGTGAACAGTTTTGACAAAATACAGTAGCGTTGCCCCAATATTGCAAACAGCGGCGTCTCTACCGGAGGGCTGCCGACTGCCAGATTACAGCGAGCGGCCGGCTGCACAAATAAACTCAATGTGTTCTTTGCAATGACGAGCGCCTTTAGCGACAATAAAAAATAAGGCTCAGTAAATTACAAGAAAATTATTCCATTAACTGGCTTTGTCACATTGTCCGGGCTCTTGCGGCTTATTAAATGTCACACTAGCCTGAGATGCAATGATAATCGTATTTACCACTGAATCTCATCGCAAGTCAGCTAAGGCTACGGGGGGAAACCTTGCATTCATTTCTCACGCCGCACAATGCGAGCCCAGGAACACAGCCAGAATGTAGAATAAAAATACTGGAAAAAGGTGCAATAACTCACCCCCGCCCCACCCCACCTCCTCTCATTCTGCAATAGCGTTCTATGAAAACAATGGAATCGTTTTTTCCACTGCTCTCTCATTTACAGGATTGAATCTATTTAAATACAACTGAATGGCCTTCGCCTACTCCATCCTATTTAAAGGAAATACATATTTATATGTCCTTTATGCAATAATGGATCGTTTTGCCTTTAGAAGGCAGAAAACCATATAGGTGCAGTTAATTATGTGAAATGAACCGTTATTATTGTTGTGGCATAAGACTATTGTTCACTGCCATATAAGAACACTCACCCAGGACTCTATTTAAGAACAAGTCATAACCCCTTTAGTGCTCACTAAAGGGGTTATGACCTCCGTTCACTACTTAAAGCTGTTTGTGACCATCGCTTATGGCATGTTAGCTGTATGGTCCCCATTGCTGGTAAAAGCCTTTCCAGCTGCAGCGAGGCCTTCCAAATTTTGCTGGCTCCCCGCCGGATTGCAGTACTACTCGCAAGCACGGGGGGCAGTCACGTATCCATATTAATCTCTAGCCCATCTCCGGGAACCTAACATTGCAGAGTAGATGGACGCCGCTGGGCCTCGTCCGACAGGTAAGTTATGTTAAATACCAGAGGTGTATACATTAATATTACTGTGATACTAAACGAGATATGCCGGAAATAAGCCTTGTTGCTCACTGCAGCCTCAAGAGAATTATGTCAAAGTACAAGGACGACATCCATTAGTCTGGTATTATTTTTTTTTAATAGTATTTTATCCATATTTTCCTACTCTCAAAGAATGACCTAGAGACTCCGGAATTTTGGGGAGTCCACCCACACTCCAGGGAGACAGGGATATGTCTCTTGTCTCTGGAGAAGTGGGCAGGACCTTGATTAATGCAAGTAGTGTTGTCATGACAGTGATGTGAAATGTGCCATTAAGCAGTAGGCGTCGGAAAAGGGAGGGGAGGCCAGCCGAAATTAAATTCTATATCCCTTAACCCCAATAAAATCGTTCCGATGCCCCTGAGTGGGGCCATAATGAACTATGAACTGCATTGACACCCCCCACCCCCCTTTGGACCTCTCCCCCGGGATCTCCGAGATTCCAAAAGTATGAATTGTAGCCAACAAAACAGCCATCAGTGTGGCAGGAAAGCATATACCTTTATATGGTTTTCAATCATAAGATGGGAGAAAATGAAATAACAAAATCGTATCCGTATCAATTTTCGATCTGAATCTGAAACAAATTTGTGAACCCCTATTCACTGATCAGCTGCTAGATACACTGATAAGATTACGGGCTAGTTCTTCCAACCCATTGCGTTCCATGGAAATCACTACAAATCACATCAATCTGAAAATAATTCTGACTGAAGTGTAAAAGCAAATCCGCCCTCGTTACCAGTGTATGCAAGTGTCACATCTGGAGTATGATAAATAGACATCATTAACATACGCATTTAAAAACCCAGTCATTTTATCACAATATAGTAAATGATGAAGATTAATCGCGCTCTGTAAGAAAGAGGAGCGAGGGCAGATGTCATTCCAAGGCATCTAATACAGAATACTCCTGAATGGCGCCGCTATACGCTAGGCATTGAAAAGAGTGTTAAATATATTCAGAAAAATATTGTACTGTAAGTGATAATAAGATGCATGAAGACTTATATTGGCATTCAGAGATGTGACGGTTGGAATGACAGCTAAACGTTTCAGCACTATCAATGTCTTGTATCATATCTATACTAGAGATGTGCGGTTCGGTTCCCCAGAATTCCGAATTTCGTGAATCCGGGTAAATCCGGTTTGCGGTTCTGATATTTTTGCCGTTCGGAATTCGGATTTTAAATCCACATTTCCGTTTTTTGATTGCATAAATTACATGATTTTAGCTGTTATTAAAACTTGTTAACTATTTTTTATTTTAAAAAATCCAGATCCAAAACCAAAACCAAAACACTTGAGGGTGTTTTGCAAAACCAAATCCAGATCCAAAACCTTGAAGGAGATACGGTATGCAGTCGGGAAGCCGGCAGACCTAATCCCGACAGCTGGCTTCCCGACTGTCATATCCCGGAAAGGATTTAAAGACAGACGTCGATATGCCGACGCCTGTCATTAGACATACGCCGGGAGCCCGAAGCCCAGCATCCCGATCGAAGGGACGCCGGGCGCTGAGCGCGGATAGCCGCGGGGTGGGGAGGGTTAGGTTTAGGCTAGGGGAAGGGGGGGGTTAGCATTAGGCACTCCCGGGGGGGACTTAGGGTTAGGCACCCCCCCCCGGGGGACTTAGGTTTAGGCGGCGGGAAAGAGGGGGAGTAGGTTTAGGCACTTAAAGGGGGGATTAGGGTTAGGCACTGGGGGGGAAGGTTAGGGTTAGGCACCCCTAAGGGAGGGTTAGGGTTAGGGGGTAGAAATAGGTTAGTCCATGCTTACCTTAGGACGATCGGGATTTCCTCCTTTGCCTGGATGCCGTTGTCGGGATTCCAGCCGCCGTGCATGGGTCTGGCGGTAAATCATACCGATTCCGGAGATACAGATCCAAAACCAAAACACGGGGGTCTGGGCATATCCCTAATCTATACTCCTACTACCCACAATATAATACTTGTTTTCTGTGGCCTGGACAACAACAGTTTCAAAAGTTTGAGGCAAATATATATTTTTTGCAAGATTAACAGAACTGGGATGGCGGCATTGTACTGGGAAACCTTTACTGCCCAATGGCGGGGAAACTTTTTTTGCTGGAGGTGTTATTGCCTGCGGTAACTGCTATGATGCGTGAGAGAATGATGAAAGCCCTATTACCGGTGAGAACGCCCGCTTTCCCACTTTTTAGACATTTGATACTTTGGGTGCACCCTAATGCAGCCGTGACTGCGTCTTTGCCGCAGAGCGACTGCGTCACTATGCTGATGCCAACTTCGTACAGAGACGCCCATTGTCTGCTGTACTAATCCGCAGCTGTGTGTATTAGACACACCATTGGACGCATCGGTCGCAACATCGGTTGCGTCAACGGACATTACACCAGTCCCATTGAGGCACAGAATGTTTGTCTGAACATGGCGCCCATGTCAGTGCAACTGTGGAATAAGACCCCCAACGTGCCCACGTCTGGCTAGCCACCACTTCGTCACCACTGAAATCGCCTCTATCTGCGTCCAAATTTGCTCTGCAGCTTTCAGCGGTAACCAGCGGGACTCATGCGCGGTGTAAGCGGGATGCGTGCGCAGACCGAAAACATCATCCGCTTGCGTGCTGCATCGACTTAGCGTGCACCACTGAATCAGGCACATAAAGGGAGATATATCAAACCTTCTAAACAGGACAGGTGGAGAAGTTGTCCATGGCAGCCAATCAGCTTATAGCTATCACTCTATAGGATGTACTTAATAAATGATAGCTAGAAGCTGATTGGTTAATATGGGTAACTTCTCAATAGTATGGAGAATTAGTTGCTATGGAGAATTTCTTCACTCCTCTATACAAGGTTTGATACATCTCCCCCATAGAGCCCAAACTTTTGATTGTGGGAGCAGACGCAGCTCCTGTAATTGTTCTATGTACAGCTCACTTCCTGCTGGTGATTCCCAGTAAGTCTATTTTTATCTGGTTGACGTGAACTATAGCAAAATGCTGCTGTTTCGCCCCATGTATTAATATTTTCCTTTGTATGTAATTGGATAATGTTCCACATCCTCTAATGAAGTGAACATTGCCAAACATGAATCACTTTTAGTTACAGCATCTCTTACTCACAGATGATATAATAAAGTCCATTTAGTAAGTGCAGAAGGTGCAGGTGAGGAAAGCGTCTCTGTATGTGCAAAGCAGCCTGTTTGTTCAAGTTGCGCATATAGAGGGAATTTTCGCTAGGAAGGAATATGGCCGCTTCTCAGATGCGACAGACCAGGGAAATGACCTTCCAGTTCTGCGCAATACCATTATGGCACTGTATTTTGTACATTCAAATTTGTTGGCGTTGATTAGTGCTGGGAATACGATGGTAAATAATACACTTTGTATGTCAGCCTACACCGGGTGAATAGAGGAAGTAACATATCTACCATAAAGACACAGAGACATATCGGCAGGGAAAAGGGTCAGCTTTACTCTTATTATTGAAAGGAGGTAAAAAGTATGGTGACAAAGAAAGAACGGTCCTACACAGTATCGTCAACTTGCAAATAATACAATAAAAGGTGTAGATGGAGGCCAACTGCCCGTCCATCACCAACAACTCCAAGCTTCTATGGAGGCCAACTGCCAGTCCATCACCAACAACTCAAGGCACAGATGGGGGTCAACTGCCAGTCCATCACCAACAACTCAAGGCATAGATGGGGGTCAACTGCCAGTTCATCAACAACAACTCAAGGCACAGATGGGGTTCAACTGCCAGTCCATCACCAAAAACTCAAGGCATAGATGTGTGTCAACTGCCAGTCCATCACCAACAACTCAAGGCTTAGCTGGGTGTCAACTGCTAGTCCATCACCAACAACTCAAGGCTTAGCTGGGTGTCAACTGCTAGTCCATCACCCACAACTCAAGGTTTAGATGGGGACCAACTGCCAGTCCATCACCAACAACTCATGGCTTAGGTGAGGGTCAACTGCCAGCTCATCTCCAGGAACGCCATGCCTAGATGGGGGCCAACTCCCAGCCCATTACCAGGCTTAGATGGGGGCCAACTGCCAGCCCATTACCAGACTTAGGGGTCTATTTACTAAGCAGTGTTAGGAGACAGAGTCAAAAGTGATAAGGTGCCAGCCAATCAGCTCCTAACTGTCATTTTTCAAACGCAGCCCGTGAGATGGCAGTTGGGAGCTGATTGGCTGGCACCTTATCACTTTTCACTCTGTCTCCTAACACTGCTTAGTAAATAGACCCCTTAGATGGGGGCCAACTGCCAGTCCATCACCAACAATTCAAGGCTTAGATGGGGGCCAACTGCCAGCTCATCTCCAACAACTCAAGCAGGAAATCCCTATTAAAAAAACCCAAAAAAACAGCAAGCCCCAAAACACCAAACCTTGTCTATAGGAGGACTACACAAATCAGACCATAACAAGGAGGCACCTCTCACATTGTTAACCCTTGCTCCTAAATATATTCCTTCTGCTCTGTGATGTTGCTGGGGTAAGAGTGGGGACACTTGTGGCCAAAATTACCACCATCAAAATATGTGAAATTTTGCAGTCGAATGCTGAATATTAATTATGCAGAAGAGTATTTGCTCATCTATGCAGATTCGGTTAAGAGCAAGCTTATGTCGTAAACTTCGCATATAGTGGGTTACCATGGTACGAAAATTTTGCTTGGTTCGTTCCCGTACCACCGACTTGATGGTGTAGGCCGTTCTGCGTTGCCTATAATAAATCCTGTCAGTCCAGTTGCTTGCTGCCTGTAGGACCTTATCACCGAGGCAAATAGCAGTCAAAAATATTTATTCCTCTATAATTCACAGCCAGCACTATGCGGAGGACTTTACCGAGGGGTCTTTGCATTGCAGGAGCTGGTCGTCTATCACAGCCTAAGCAGTGACACGCATCCCCTGCAACCTCCTCATTCAGTTTCCAAGTGCATAGGATATGTCATTGTTTAAATTAATGCAACTGCACCAAATAAAGTGAGTTTACAAAATAATTTCTGCCGAAAAGATTTTTTGCCCCGGCTATATAACGCCACGACCTGTTAGTATAACGCAGACGCAAATATATCACTGCCATTTCAATCTTCAAAATTTTTCTGCTGCAGAAATGACAGTACAACTAATGGAATTAGATTGTTTTTGTCTTATTTTAAATAGTCAATTAAAAAAAAAAGTGCAAAATACCAAGCACCAGATTACGGGGAGGTGTATCAAAGCTTCTAAAGAGTACAGGTGGGGAAGTTGCTCATAGCAACCAATCAGATTCTAGCTATCATTCATTTACTTAGTATGTTCTATAAAATGGCAGTTAGAAGCTGGTTGGTTGCTGATGGTTCCAACTGTCCTTTTATAGACTGTGTTGGATAAATGATAGCTAGGACCTGATTGGTTGTCCTTTTTAAAAGGTTTGATGCATCTCTCCCTAAAACACAGAATGAGAATTGCACCAAGCTTCCAGTATTAGAGAGGTGGTACTGTGCTGCTGTCCGCACTCCGAGCAAGAGAGAGTACAGTTGTGTGCATTGCTGCCTTGGGTTTCATGATTGCTGCCTGGGTGCTACCTATGTGGTGATTCTATATTCTATGCGCGCTATAAGACATACTGCCAGGCTGACTGCTTTATGGCACCCGCTGCGTGTTTGCCTGTGATAGGGAAGTTAGATCATTGGTTGGGGACTGAACACAGCTCCTGCCTGTGCTGCAGATTGTGTTGGTTCTCTCTCTCTTTCTCTCTCTCTATATATATGCAGGCTTGACTACCCTCCCGATTTGGCTGGGAGCCTCACGATTTTCGTGTGCCACTCCTGGCCCCCCGGGAAAGGCAGGCAGGCCTCCCGGAAGCCACCAACCCTCCCGACCTCCCCCCAGAATAAACTAGAAACCCCGCAGCAGGGGGGGGCAGTACCGCGATTCGCGCTGAATCGCGTCATCGTGGCCCCGCCCCCTGCTTCACAATGCCGAAAATAACGGCATTATGAAGAGGGGGTGGGGCAACGATGACGCGATCGCGCGGCCCCGCCCCCAATGGACACAAATTTTCTGCTGTTAGGTGACAATCAGCTCCCTCCCAGGGGGGAGCTGATTGTCGGCAAGTATGTATATATAAAGGATAATAATAAAATCTCATATGCACTTGTTAAGTAACAAGTGTTTTACCTTGTGAGATTTAACACTTGCGTATGTGCGTTCTCACTACATGGGGCCACATTATTATAGGGGCGTATTTACAGCGAAAACTTGTGTTCTCCCCCGCAACAGGGCTTTTCTTTTTCGCCGTAGAAAACTAAGGTTAATACCGATGGTAACAAAGGGTTACCGCCTGTGATATGATCTGCCGCTCTTCATGCCCTTGGGGAAGTTTTTTTAACAAAATATCAATCAATACCTTCTCTGTTATAACCATCTCAGGGTAGAGAGAACAGGTCATTCAAGAAGCTGCTTTAATCTTTGAATTAACTAAAGCAATTTGTAATTTGTTGTTTAAAAAAAAAAATACTCGTATCTCTTATTTATTCTTTTTTTTATTGTGTGTTATAAATGGAACTGAAAATCCATATCTGTGACTAGCCAGTTAACTCTTACCGATCCAGGTCCACATCGTCAGCTTAATATCGTTTGTGATATATATATATATATAGCGGGAGATTACAGCGTCAGTTTGGTACAAATCCTCGTAGATGATATTTCAATATATTTTATTTCTTACGTATATGTTCCTGAACCATGCAGAAATGAAAAACTAGTTATCATGCACAAAAACATGGGTGTCAGCTCAACCAGTAGAAAATTTATCTGCTACATGTACAAAAATGCAAACATTGGAACTGGAATAGAGCGCCTCATGTGCTTATATACCCATATATATATATATATATATATATATATATAATTGTGGTATTATAATTTAAAGTGCTTAATTTAAATAGCAGCAATATATATCAACAAGATTTCATAAACATGTGCAACAGTGCTTTAATGATTAAATTATGAAAGTGCAAAAATACTAATTTAAAAATAAAAATCAATTTTTACTGAAAGACAACAATAATATCCTTCCATATGTAGGGTAAAATACATAAAATCCGCCAATAAATATACATATATATATAAAAAAATTGCCGCAAGAATATCAGAATAAATAAGGATAACAAATGGCTTATCTGATAATAAAAAATGGCAAGTTCATGAATGGGTAGAGAATAGGAGCCTCCCAGTATATCTATCTATCTATCTATCTATCTATCTATCTATCTATCTATCTATCTATCTATCTATCTATCTATCTCATATCTATCTATCTAAAAATACTCTATTTAAATATATATATATTCACACATTGACCCCCACATGTCTCAAGTCATACGACTGTACTGTAAATAATTTTGATGTTTTTTTAACCTTGCTGAAACATACAGTATACTGTACTATCACAGGGGTTAGGTTTAGTCCAGTCCACAAGGACCACCAACAGATTATGGTTTGTGGATGTCTTTAATCATGCACAGGTGAGGCAATCTATTCTACTGGGTCAGCAATTATCCCACCTGGTCCCATAGACAGAAATCCAGAAAACATGACCTGTTGGGACAACTTGAGGGTTTAATTTGATAACTACTGTGCTAGCACTTTATTCATTCAGTAAAAATAAATAATTGACAATGCATTTATCATAGATTAAATCATGAAGGGCTACGGTATAATGAATTCTATCTGTAATTAATCCAGTAATGAGCAGAACACAGGAGACTTCGCAGCTTTCTGACTCCAGTGCACAAGTGACGCCGTTGTTTCCTAGTGATCTGATAGGCCGAATTCTCATGAATAGTCGGAGACTCGCAGGACCCCCAAAACAACTGTACTTCCATGTGTGCACGTGACGTGACAGGTGTATTTAATCCCAAATAAGAAATGTCCTAGGATGTGTGAGATTGTTATGCTATTGTAGTTTTATCGGGTGTCATTGTTTTATTGTGAGATTAAATTTTAGTATTGTACTTTGTAGTTTTTTAAACAATCTGACCACAAGATTTAGGGGTCTATTCAGCATTGATTTTTTTACATAAAAAATACGGAAACTATGATTTCCGTATTTATTATGTAACTCTCCTATTCAGCAATGGGATAATGGAGAAGATAACGCAATTATCTTCTCCATTGATTCCCATCTCGCTGAATAGCGCACTGTAGGGATCAGCCATTGATCAGTGCTTTAATGCTTTTTGCTATTCAGCACAGCAAAAAGTGTTAAATCACTCGATAAATATTTCCTTTATATAATGCTATTTCAGATTGGTGTTATATGAAGAAAATACTTAAATATCCCGAAAACTGCAGGGACAGAGGGAAATTTTCCCATAAGTCCCTGCAGCATTTTGTAAGCCCGCCCAGTCTCCATTCCAGCTTCCCGGTGATCGGCGGCAGGTGAGTCACTCTAGAGCCTTTTAAACCTCCCGAAACAGATTGATATGTGTATACAGGCTTTATACTAGCCTGTATACATGTATATTTATGTGCTATTATATTTAACATTTATATATATAAATGTTAAATATAAAAGCACATAAATCACATTTACATGTATACAGGCTAGTATAAAGCCTGTATACACATATCACTCAGTTTCGGGAGGCTGGAGCTGTACTTACCCCTCCGCGGTCACCGGGAAGCCAGGACGGAGACTGTTCCCGAGCACATGTCTGAGAATGCGCAGGGAACAAACAGAAGGGATTGTTTTCGGAATCCCGAAAACAATCGCTTCTGTGACATCGCAGGGACAGCATGTTACCGCAACCAGTGTCCCCGCACAAAATAACGCTGCATAGCTTCCATATTTTATCAGAATTGATCAAATATCGTGACGATGTTGTCCCAATAATATTCTGGGCAACATCGTCACTGTTGCTGAATAGACCCCTTAGCGCTGTACATTTGGCGCAGGGATTCGTTCTAGACACAGTTACACATACACACATTAAACACCTTTCCTGCCTCTTCTGCCACTACTGTGATCTGCCCAAATTCTGCCCATTTTAGATGAGAGAGTACACGTTTCCTAACGTGTCACGCTACTTTACCAGCGAATATAGGGACTGTTAGCTACTATGCTGTTTTTTTTGGACTTACTATATGACACTATGGGGCTGATTAAATACAATATCAGTGACGCAGAGTGTGTAGTGCGCACATCAGCACTACATAAGGTAGCCCCAACATTGTGAATTCTAATACGCACCCCTATGGGACTGTGAACCAAGATGCGAGATTTAGGGGAGATGTTACGTGCTGTCGCCATAACAGCGGCACTTTGCAGGCTTTGGGGCATATGTATCAAAGCTTTATGTGAGATAAACTTGTTAGATATATATCACCAACCAATCAGCTTCTAACTTACATTTTGCAGGCTGTGTTTAAGAAATGATAGTTTGGAGCTGATTGGTTGGTGATATATATTTCACAATTTTATCTCACATCAAGCTTTGATACATATGTCCCTTTGTCCGCAAATTGACGCAATTTAATCAACCCCTTTAAGACCTCCAGTATATAAATTAAATACCCTTCTCCATTCAGTGTATGAATCATTTATTTTTTTTCTCTCTTCTTTTGCTAAAACCATTTTTAATCCAGTACAATCCATCTTTTTATGCTGGTTCCAGTACAATTCATCTTTTTTTTGCTGGTTCCAGTACAATCCATCTTTTTATGCTGGTTCCAGTACAATCCATCTTTTTATGCTGATACGATTCATATAATAGGTGCAAAAGTTGGACAATCAGCATCGCACATAAAACGAAACTTTGTAAGTGGCCCAATTACCCCTGCAGAAGAGGGGGAATCTAGAGCAGCCACCCAAATTAAACCGAGCCTAAAAATAACAAGGTAGCAAGATGTGGAAATGTAACTTCTTAAATCAAAGATCGGAGTTTCTATCACGGAACCAAGACAACGTCATGTCTCACACAAGCCATAATGATCATACAAAGCGCTGGCGTGTAATGCAGCACTAAAGGTTAACCTTTACCGTGTGATTCATCATGTAGACTTTCATGTAAGGCTCCTCGGGTGTCCTGTCTCCATATATATCAATAATAAGCTGAGATTGGCGGCATTAAATTGATTAATAAGACATCTTTCTGTCCTCGCATTAACGAACCAAGGTCAATTGTCGCATCGTTCTGAATTATTTCATTCTTGTCTGCATATTAATGGCCACTTGAGGAGTGTCTCAAGAAAGGTCATTTAAAAAGTGTCTAATGGGGGAAAAAAAAAGACTATGGGCCTGATTCAGACCCGCTCGCAAGCGCATAGCGCCCCCAAGCGGGTGGATGGTGGGCCATTCCGCACACGCGGTGTGCGCGAGCCCCGGAGCGAGTGAAAAATCAATCGCTCCGGGGCTCGCTACAAGACGGGGCGGCTGTCGATGTTGATCGACAGCTCGCCCCGTTTTGTAGGTGGGGAGGAGGGTGGCTGCACAAAGGGAGGAGTTCCCGAAGGAACGCCTGCCGTTTCTGGGCGGCCCTACTGATGTCAGTAGTGGACTTCCTGCTCTATTACAGCAGGAAGTCCACTCGGGTTTGCGAGACCCGAGACCCTACCACAGGGTCTCCTCGCAAGCCCGATGATCGTGATAATCGCGACCATCGCCAGGCCGCACTCACACGCTGTGGGTGGTCACCCACAGCTGTGCGAGCGGCCTGGAGGCCGGTAAAAAAAATAAAATAGGGACGCCCTGATTCAGAGTGAGCGCACGCAAATAGCGTGCGCCTCTGAATCAGGCCCTATGTTTTTTCGCAGGTCCATTTGTTCTCTGTGGTTCCTATTTATTAAAGCAGTTTTGCGGTCAGTCCTCCATAAATGGTCATATTTTTGGAGGATTGCCATATTACTTTCCCCGCCAACATTGGGGAGCGGGACATTTTGCGCATGCCAAAAAGAAACGTAGTCTCAGGCTGCGGGGGTATAGCCTTGCGGTGGTTGGCCGGGTGTCACGCTGAGGGCATACCCAGGGCTTCCTGGGATTTGCCCCCAGTCGCTATGCCAAGTGTATCCATTCACTGCTGTGGGACCGTACAGCCTGTGGGTGGGACAGTACCTGAAAAGTGGGACTGCCAAGCTATAATTACTGACTGGGAAATTCAGTATTTATATCTTTACTAGCCAGTCATATTTATTCCTTTACTATGGCCATTCATTATTCATTCCTTTATTCCCGGGGTACTCATTATTTATTTCTTTACTATAATTATAGAAATCCTATGGGTTGGATCTGAACGCTGCATTTTCTCTATAGACTGTCAGCTTGCGAGCAGGGCCCTCCTACCGATCTGTCCGTCTGCTATCACCCACTCTCTTCATTTGGTTCCCAATTGTAAAGCGCAACAGAATATCCTGGCACCATGCTGTATAAATAATTGTTATTATTATATGCATTATTATATCTTGCATCACACGTTGAACGCCCCAATCTGACCGGAGAGTCAAAGAGGGCGATTAAGTGGTTATTACGGGAGCGCTGTGATTTATACGTGTTTGTAGAAGGCAGGCTACTGTAGCTTTCACTCCCGCTGCTGAGGAAGTCCTCTCCCCCTCAGCAGAAAGCTGCCTGCATTAAGCTCTTGTCTGTCCTTCTATAATCACTTAAATCCTCTTTTATCCTCATTTACACACACACAGCTTTAGTACCAAGTGATTCATGCGGCTATTGTTGGACTTGCCCAGGCAGCTGAGAGGGAGGACTACACACTGGAGACAATGAGGCTGCTTTAGCCAGGAGCTACTGGTGCAGCATCTAATTGTTACACTGCCTACATCATATACAGAGGGAGGAAGGTGCTTTTATGAGGCCCAACTGGCGCAGGCACCTGCAGGATGGGGGTGAGAGGTCTGCACTCTGCACACTCGATGGACCACAGGACAGCATTCAATGCCGCAGGCGCCAGTGTGACAATGCATAGGGTTATGGTGCCCAGTTCCCCTCTACCCTTCACCACCCTCTGAGCTCTGGTATTCAGGGGGAAGCCATGTGTAAAATTAATGCGAGCAATATATGAGGCGTCACTATAAACAAAATAACAGCACGCATAGTATTGTGCAGCTGTACATCTAATATACAGAACAAGGGGAGTGGTACTGTGCAGCGGTGCATCCAATATACAGAACAAGGAAGTTGCACTGTGCAACTGTGTATCCGATATACACAACAAGGAAGTTGCACTGTGCAGCTGTGCATCCAAAATACAGAACAAGGGAAGTGGCACTGTGCTGATGTACATCCAATATACATAACAAGGGAAGTGGTATTATGAAGCTGTGCATCCAATATACAGAACAAGGGGAGTGGTAGTACTGTGTAGCTGTACATCCAATATACTGTACAGAACAAGGGAAGTTGCACTGTGAAAATGTGCATCCAAAATACAGAACAAGGGAAGTGGCACTGTGCATCCAATATACAGAACAATGGAAGTGGTACTGTGCATATGTGCATCCAATATACAGAACAAGGGAAGTGGTACTGTGCATATGTGCATCCAATATACAGAACAAGGGAAATGGCACTGTGCTGCTGTACATCCAATATGCAGAGCAAGGGAGGAGGTACTGTGCAGCTGTGCATCCAATTATACAGAGCAAGAGAAGTGGTACTGTGCAGCTGTGCATCCAATATACAGAACAAGGGTAGTGGTACTGTGCAGCTGTACATCCAATATACAGAACAAGGGTAGTGGTACTGTGCAGCTGTACATCCAATATACAGGACATGAGAAGTGGTACTCTGCAGCTCTATATACAGTATACAGGACATGAGAAGTGGTACTGTGCAGCTCTATATACAGTATACAGGACATGAGAAGTGGTACTGTGCAGCTCTATATACAGTATACAGGACATGAGAAGTGGTACTGTGCAGCTCTATATACAGTATACAGGACATGAGAAGTGGTACTGTGCAGCTCTATATACAGTATACAGGACATGAGAAGTGGTACTGTGCAGCTCTATATACAGTATACAGGACATGAGAAGTGGTACTGTGCAGCTGTATGTGAGGTTGTGTGTTAAACAGAAAATTAGTATAATGCAGCCATTCAGTACATCACTGAATTCAATGTTTACCTCCTTGTCAGTGATACATATTAAATAAATGTAGATTTGGAAGTAGCAGATATTCACTTTACAGTCACTAGCTCTGAGTCTCTATTAGTTACTATGTATTAGTGCTTTACTGATTACCAAATGCTTTATAGAGTTATACAGTATAATTTGGGATCATAGGACAATATGAACAGAAGTTGATTAACATCTCTGGGATGGAACCTTCAGTTGTGACTTGGAGGATGGCGTGTACTGAGTCATGCGGTAAGCGTTACATGTGTGTTCCTCAGAGATCCTGTGTGGGAGAGGAACATGCCATCACTCAGGGGTATCACTCAGCCTTCGTTCTGCCATGTCACCTTCTCTATGGTATTTCATTGAAAAACAGAAAGAAAGTAAATAATTGCTGCTTATTGGTAACAATGTCATAGCCCAGGGCATGCCCGTCACTAGTCACCGCGAGGAGCACTGCTAAACGCTATCATGGTGTTTAAAATGACAGAAAGCTGCTTGTTATACCCCACCCTCCCAAGTCATGGGCATTCTGTATAAGAGACCTGCAGATGTGTCCTCATACACCCTTTCTCTGACTGTGCCCAATAGTCCTATTTGGCGCACCACGGACTTTGGAACTTGGCCACGCCAAACGTCCTTTTTCTTTAAATTTGCATCTTAGTCTCACTACTAAGGAGACAATATTACATTGCTAGCATACACTGACCTCCGGGGCTGGCAGCACTCATACTTCTATATGCCTAAGATCCAATAATTATGAAAAAATACGCTTCGCTACCCGTGGGGGAGGGGGGGTGTCTAAGTCATGTCAACTGTCTTGCGCTATATGGCGAAGCTACGCTAGGTGTTGAGGACACATTTTTACACCATACTTGCCGACACTGAGGCTGCCCCCTCCAGGAGTAGCAAGGTCGGAATAGCAGGGGAGCATGGTGCGGCATAGGGGGGGCATGTCCGAGGACATTACCCGGCATCAGGGCCGGAGAAGTTGTTGTGACAATCACGTCATCGTGGCCCCTCCCCTGCTACACAATGCCGAGATTCCCGCCATTGTGAAGCAGGGGCACGGGCCATGATGACACGATTCAGCGCAAATCGCATCACCCTGCCCGCAGCGGGGTGCGTGTGTGAGGGTCCTGGAGCTAGGCAGCCGGCTGGCCCACTTTTTCGTGTCATCCAATTTCTGGGAGCCTCATATATTGCATATAATATGTGATTTTATTCAGAGAAATTCATCAATCTCTCATTATAGTAAGTGGGATTTAACAAGACAGAGGCCCTCATTCAGAGCCACTCGCTATTTGCGGTCGTTCGTTCTAAAACAAGGGGTGGCTATTCAAATGAACCGTTCGCTGTTTGCGGTCTGTTCACGCCTCTAGGTCTGAACGAGCGAACAAAACTTGCGTTCGTTTTTTTTAAAAATACGCCCCCTGGCCGCTCGCATCCTACGTCATGTCCGCTATTTATTAGATTAATCGAGTACATCGAACAGGGTAAGAGTTGCTCGCTATTCTTGTGGTTGGTTTTTGCTACCACAATTTTGCGAGCAGTTCTGGCTATAAAATAACCCAGTGACGTGGTCAATGACGCTGCTGTTTTAAATATGCACACCCATAAAACGCCCGTTTTGACCTTTAAGCACGCCTGCGATCGGATCTCCACTCCCCGTTTTCAAGCACCTTCCCCTGTTACCACCCACATACGCCTCATTCTGTCACTCAAAATAGCAGGCATTCGCTATTTTGCGAGCACACGATTTTCGGCCGCACTGAGTGGTTCGCGCATGCGTATTTCGATCCGTACGCATGCGCAGTTGGGCAAACATCGCTCGGAGCGAACGAGCAGCCACTTGCGTCCGGCTCTGAATCAGGGCCAGAATCCATATAATAGCTTCATAGGTCTAGAGCTGATTAGTTTGCTAGCTATATAGAAAATTGTCTACTTATGTTCTAGGTCATTGATATAATGCCTACTTACTGTTTTAGGTGTGTAATAAAGCAATAATAATTTAGAAATTAAACATTATTTATTAGATTTTATAACGCTACTAATGATGAGACTATAAGCTAATTAATTACCTATAAAGGCATACAGTATTTATCGAGTGACATCTGCAAATTTCAAGTATCTATGGGGAAACCGCAGCAGTAGCCGCACACACAAACATGCGTTGTCTGCTAACTGCTCAGTAGCACGGCCGGCTTCCAAACCAGGGAGTAATGTGACTTTACTTCTTACACATTGCAGGAGCGGGCTCTTATCTGAGTCCCTGTTCCTGGACAAGTATTTCGATACTTAGGGTGGGATGTACTAAAGGGGAAAATGCGGTAAAACCCCTGAAAATGCAGTTTTCGTGTGTTTTACCGCATTCCCCGTACGTACAAAACACCGGAATGCTTTGCCCCGATGGGTCTTCAGGTGGCGTTACCCAATAGAAGTCTATGGGGCTCTTATCAGGACGCCTTCCCTGAGAGGGATCCATTCGGATCCCTCCCATCACCCCTTGCGGCCCGCTAGCCGGGAGCATGGCAAAGGACAGCTCTTATCGGGAGAGTTGTCCTTTGCGGTAAGACCCCCATATCAGCAGGCCTAGCGATCATTATAGGGTGCGCTGTCTCTGTCACGTTGGCAGGGAGTTGTGAATCCGTCACACTTAGGATAGACATTTGAAGTATGTGTGATATGGCAGCTGCCCAGAGATCAGATACTAGCACAGCTGTGTGTGAGAATGTGCAGGCACCGAGAGGACCTTATCTGCTATCACCTATTATTATGCTGCACGCTTTTTTACATTGTCGCCGAGCCAACACAGGCAAGTGTTGCGCGGAACGGAGGCGCAGAATGGTTCGCCATGATGGGATTTGTACCTGAAGGGGTTTCCCCTGCAAGGAAATGTCTTAGAATCCCTGACAGCAATAAATGAGCGGAGGTTTCGGCACGTAGCGCACTGCAGCAAAATAACGCAAGGAGACAGCGGGACTGATTACATGACTTATTTTATGTGAGACAGGAGCCCTCTCCCTCTGCCGTTGGGTAAATTGGGAATCCTTCCTGGAACACTTAACCCGTGCAGTGCTGGAAGCTGTTGTCTCCTGAAATACAGTGTGCTTCAATATGAAAGTTCTATGGCCCTGATTCAGAGTCGGACGCTCTTTCAGGGCGTTTTTTTCTTTTTTGGGACCACCCACAGCTTTTGCGAGCAGCCATGTGATGGTCGCGACCATCGCGACCATCGGGCTTGCGACGAGACCCTTACGGTAGGGCCTCGTTCCCGCAAGCCCCAGTGAGCTTCCTGCTCTAATAGAGCAGGAAGCTCAACTACTGACATCACGAGTGATGTCAGTAGGGCCGCCCTCAAACGGCAGGCGTTCCTTCGGGAATGCCTCCGTTTGGCCAGCCACCCCCCCTCCCCACCGACAAAACGGGGCGAGCTGTCGATCTACATCGACAGCTGCCCCGTTTTGTTGCGAGCCCCGGAGCGAGTGATTTCGCGCTTGCTCCAGGGGCTCGCGCACGAGCAGTGTGCACTGCCCGGCCATAGACCCGCTTGCGAGCGCATAGCGCTTGCGAGCGGGTCTGAATCAGGCCCTATATCCACAAGTTTATGTTGTTAATAATTTACTAAGGGTCATTCACAAGACCTGTGGCATTAGCACATAGAAAAGCAATACCGGGCCCTGGCACAGCCCTGGCCAAAGCACATAGGCATCAAGCCTACGTCAGCACGTTGCCAAAAGCCCCTCACGCAATCTGGGAAGGATGTGACCGCATGGACCCAGGTCCGCAGAGAGGAAGGGGGGTGGGTACTAATTACCCTGGCCTGTTTGGAGAAGGCCAATGTGGGCGGGGCCCACTTGCTGAGTGGGAAAAAAAGGAAGTGAGTGCGGCCACTTCATGACAGTGGGCATAGTATTTACTTGGCCCAGGTAGGAGGCGGGCCAGGCACTCTGTCACATTGGCCATGCCCCTCCCCCCTCCCGATGTATGGTGTAATGACTCACAGCGACATTCAGCCACTGGACCGCTCACTTCTCTTGGGAAGTAGATAGATCCGGGAGCCTGACCTGCTCTCGCAGGAGTCCAAGAGAGCTTCCCGAAGAGTGTGAGTCTCCCATACGTTCCTGGAGAGGAGGCCAATACGCTTATGTGATGGGTTTAGAATTCTATTGATTTCATCAGCACAAAATGCTAGCCCTGACCACATTTTTATTAATTGAGCAATAAATATATTTTTCCTGAGTGATATCTACTGTAGTTCTCTAAACCCACAGTAATACGAGTGTGAAACGTCTTATTGATGCAAGATTCCCTACAAGTGCTTCTTAATGACGTACTCTGCCTTTTCACAGCTGAGACTTAAGCAACACATTACACAGTCATTGTGATGGTGTGAAGTGAGATTGTCAGTGCTACACAACCTGCAACACACAGCTTTAATTAGGATGCAATCAATAGACAATTTAAGTCACCAATCAAATGTAGCAATTAGAGGAAAACAGGAGCCAGGGTATAACAAACCCTGTCAGACTGTCACCATCGCTTGAAAGTTTCCCTGAATTTATGAGACCTGAATGTTAATGTCAGCAAACATGATATTAAGGTGGATCTGTTGGCTACACACAGCTGAGGCAGTCATTTTGTGGTTGGAACCAATGTACATGAACACCCAGCCTATCAGTTTGGACCTCAATCCTCAGTGATGTCACCAGGTCCTGCTGAAGTGATAGGCCGATCAGTGGCTCCCACACAAAATGGCTGTCCCCATCGATCCCACAATTCAAATAATTTTCTTTTATTCATATTATGTGAATATAAACGCGAGTTGAGACTCCTGTTATCTTTACAGGAAAGACGAGGTCAGAGGACTTCGCTTTTTTACTGAGAGCTTTTTAATTAATATTTTTTTTTGTTATTCAGCTTGATTGGAGTATCTATATTTTGTTCACTCACTGTTTTTTTTTGTTTGTTAGCCTGTTTATTTTGTCCCTTTTGATTCTCTAGTGCAGGCCCAGCCAACCTGTGGCTCTCCAGCTGTTGTGAAACTACAAGTCCCAGCATGCCCAGCCACAGTTTTAGCATTCCCTAATAGCAAAACTGTGTCAGGGAATGCTGGGACTTGTAGTTTCACAACAGCTGGAGAGCCACAGTTAGGCCAAACCTGTTCTAGTGTATAATGAACAATAATAATGAGGTCTTATGTACACTTTAGGAATTATACAGGTATCCCAGGGGTTCCCAACCACGGTCCTCAAGGCACACTAACAGTCCAGGTTTTAAGGATAGCCATACTTGAGCACAGGTGTCTTAATTAGTATCTCAGTTATATTGATTTAACCATCTGTGCTCAATCATGGATATCACTAAAACCTGGACTGTTAGTGTGCTTTGAGGACCGAGATTGGGAAACACTGAAGTATCCTATAGGTCAGTGTTGGCTAACCTTGACACTCCAGCTGTTGTGGAACTATATATCCCAGCATGCCCTGCCACAGTTTTAGCATGCCCTAATAGCAAAACTGTAGCAGTGCATGCTGGGTTATGTAGTTCCATAACAGCTGGAGTGTCAAGGTTAGCCAACACTGCTATAGGTGGTGTTATTAGCTTTATACTCTGTTACCAAGGTCCAAGGTCTTTCATAGCAGTTCCCCTATGTTTCTCTGACCACTCCCCGTCATTATATAAAAAAAACATTATTATTATTATGATCATCTCAGGATACTATCAACAAAATAATAAAAAAAATAAAATAAAGCAGTAATAACCCCTTTCCAGGGCCAGCTTGAGGCACGTAAGACCAGTGCGGTCGAACATGGGCGCCTCCCCATAGAGGGCGCACCCCTCCCAACCATCCCGATTTTCAGCGGGACAGTCCCATTTTTGAGGGCACTGACCTGCTGTTCCACTCGCGGGCCGAAGTGTCCCGCTGGTGGTCGGGAGGTTTGGCACCCTCACCACCGTAGCTCAGAGAAGAGGAATGGATGCCGCACGCATGAGCACAGCATCCATTCAGTGCAGAGAGAGGGCTGGGGGCAGCCACCAAGCTACTAAAGGAGTGCTGGGCCCGCCCCCAGCCTGACGTTAAATGGGAGGCATGCCATACAGTCCCGCCCCCAATTAGCATAATTTAGGGGGTGTGTCCTATGGTAATTAGGCCATGCCCCTTTTCGGAGCTTTGACGCGAGCAGGGGGCGTCGTAGTCCCTCTCTGCACAGGGCGCGGCTCCATCTCCAGCCCTGCCCCTTTCTTTGGCTTTTTTGCTGCATGTCGGGATTATCACCACCTTTTCTTATTTAGCATCAGGGATACGGCAGGTAAATCACTGGTTCCTCTTGCAGTACTGTACCTGTATTTCCGAATCCCTATAGCCTGCTACAGTATGTGGACTGCGGAGCCTGCTCAATTTAACAAGCGGCTAAAAACGGGGCTTGTCAAATTGAGCATCCGCCACTGGGAGACATGCAATGCCGAAAAGGCTTCGCTACATCCCCACCGGCCAGTGCTTGCGCATTTTACAGTGACACTTCGCCAGCAGCGCTAAGCTGCCGTTGAAGTAGAGAAAACCCTGACAGAGGTGCAAGGTTTTCACCAGGGATCCAAAATAAGCGTAGATACAGATTTTTAGTTAGCACAGGGGTCTACAGAAATTATACTTGCCTACCCTCCTGCAATGGCCGGGTGAAATGGGCGATACGGGCCGCAGATTGCACGATTCGCGCTCATCGTCTCATTGTAGCCACGTCCCCCGCTGTACAATGCCGGTAATCTCTGCCTAGTATGGGATGGGCCATGGCCACGGCCACACACTGCAGCATGCCCACGTACCGCCCCTATTTCACCCCCCACCGCTGTGCCAACCTGGCTTCCCCCTCCCGGGGGGGGAGGGGGAGCCGGAAAGTCGCCACCTAAGACATAAATATACCACCTATTCTCTAATGAAGCGTTCATAATATTCTTTAATGTAGCTTTTTTGAATATAGAGAAAAAAAATTACATTTCTTTTCCATTTTTAATGTCATTTTTTACATTAAGTAGAACTGGAGGATCAGATCGTATTGACTTAATTTCTAAAATACAAAAAATCTATCAACGAGGCAACTGTACTAATCTTTTGTTAATTTGCTTTTATCAAGGTTCACGTGGTAAATTGGTTCTGTTGTTTAATCTCCTTGTTTGTACTCTCCAGCCTCTAGTGGGCCAGCCAATAGGATCACTATGATCATCAAAGATTGGTTGGAGGCTGTTCATGAATAATGGAAGACATTTGTTTATTTAAAGTGTGTTTTTGTTTGGTCTTTAAATGTAACTGTTTGTACTAGTAACATCCGCAAGTTTTTTTATCTTGTGAATGCTGCACCGCAGTACACTATCCCCTATAACAGTACATACAGTAATAAGGTTAAACTTGCTGTGCATCGCTAGCCATGACACTGGTATACATATTGCTCTGTAGTACACTGTCCTTGGGTGAGTGCTGATCCAAGCATCAGTGATAGAGATTGATCGGCTCCCCTTGACTTAGGTGGCCACAAGCAGATGACTGTCTCAGTCAATTTGTTACAACACAGCTACAGTAACTATTGTACAGTGCAAAGTGGGGAAAAATGTGTCAGTGGAAACCTGAAAAGCGACAGGTATAACAATTGCTCATAGGAGATCTATCAAAGCTTGGAGAGAGATAAAGTACCAACCAATCAGCTCCTGTCAATTGTGAAACACAGCCTGTAAAATGACAGTTAGGAGCTGTTTGGTTGGTACTTTATACCTCTCCACTTTAGCTTTCTCCAAGCTTTGATAAATCTCCCCCACTGTTACTCACTCACCGGGAAGGAGCGGGAGACTCACAATTTTTTAGTTAGTCCTCTGCACCCCAGACAGAGTGGGTGGATCTCCTGCATCCCGCCCATTTCCTAGTAAAATGGACAGAATGGTCAAACAGTACCGGGAATCGCGGGTCCGTAGGGAGGGGAAGCAATTGTGCCACTCTTTAGGTTTGATAACCCCCCCCAAATCTTCAGTTGAATACAGGATACAAAGGAAAGTTTAATTAGCGTTCATGCAAGACGCTATGGGGCAGGGGCGAGTGGAATGCAGGTCAGTTTTGTGGACGGATCTTGTGTGTTTTTTTCGCTCCATGCGTACTCTGGAGCCAAGTGTACGTAACTATGGCCGAGGCAGGGTCGTACACAAAACTGTTACGTCTACCGTTGTAGTTGACAGCTTGTAACTAACCGGGCGTTCTCACCTATGCTAACTTCAGACATTGCGCAATGATGAAACTGCTATGCAGATCGGTGCGTACGTGTAAAGACAGTACACTTGGTTTCAGAGGGATCGTTTGTACCAAGCGTGTGAATGGGGGCGTTCCGGCCGCAGAGATGGGTACAATGAGCAAATATAGGCATTTAGAGCCTGATTCAGCACGGATCGCACGGCTGCGTTCGCACGCACCCCGCTTGCTGTGAAAATATGCTAATGAAGGCAATCGCATGGCAACCGCAGCACTTTACCAAGACGCCCATCACCGTATAAAGCCGCCCACTTCCCATGACATGGATCCGCAAGTCAGCGAAAACATCGGTAACATCGGAACCATCCGCACAGTTGTGGTCGACCTGACCCTACCGCAGAAACTGCTAAACTTCCTGTCGCCATGTAGACCTCTGCCAGCGTATGCTATCGCAGGGGCTTAATTATGCACGCCCCTGTAACAGCGTTTAAACGCCCAGGCTCCCCTATGTTTCTCTGACCACTCCCCGTCACCACCCTGAAACGGTCACTTCCTGTCAATCACTGTGTGAAGACTCTGCGCGCTCACTGCGATCGCTTCCCGATTCGGGCACAGGCACTGCATCTTGTATGCATGCGCAGATTGAAAACATCGGCTGGCTGCGTGCGAATGCAGCCTTGCGAACCAACCTGAATCAGGCCGACTTATGTTCATCTCTGAGCCCGCCCCTTTATAGAGTGAAGTCTGATTTCCAGAATTACAAAACGTCTCCCGAGGCCCTGTCTAAGCATCCGACCTAAATTACACTGAGTTACAGGGAAAAAGGGAAGGTGTAGTACTGAGCGCCAGCCAAGCGGAGCCAGTTTCATAGGTGAGACTTTAGATTGAGACGAGCGAGTTGCCGGCACAGAGCAGGAAAATTCTCGGCTCTTGAGAATTATTCTTAGACAATGATTCTTCTGGGAAAGATTTACGCTTAAGTGTTCGGCTACTTAAATACATCACGAAAAGTTCAGACTGGAGAAAACAGGGCATCAGGGGCTGCTGATCCCTTGGCCCTGGAACAGAAACCAATTCAGTCTTATATTAACAATTACAGCTCTCTCAAAGCCGGGATCTTCTATCCATGTAACTGACTGACAGCGAAAAAGAAGAATTTCATTTTTTTGTTTGTTTGCAATATATTCTTCACTATGCAGCTGTTCTCCTGCATTTATATAAGTAGTATATTGCTTTTTATTTATGCTATATGAATCTCTAAAATTAACCTATGCACTAAGGGCCTAATTCAGAGCCACTCACAAGCGCACATCGCTTGCATGCGGCTCTATGTTTGGGGACTGCGCATGCGCCACGTCTGGCGTGCGCATGCGCGAGCCCCGACGAGTGACTGAGCTTCAGTAGCTGCGGAGTTCTCTACAAGACGGGGCGGCTGTCGATGGTGAGTGACAGCTCGCCTCGTTTTGTTGGCGGGTGGGGGGGTGGCTGCACAAACGCAGGCGTTCCCTTAGGAACGCCTGGCGTTTGTGGGAGGACCTACTGACATCACTAGTGATGTCAGTAGTGGACGTCCTGCTCTATTAGAGCAGGGAGTCCACTCGGGCTTGCGGCAGCCGAGACCCTACCACAGGGTCTCGTCGCAAGCCCGATGGTCGCAATAATCGTGACAGTCTCTAGCCTGCTCGCACAAGCTGTGGGAGGACAGCGTTGCGAGCAGCCTGGAGAAAAAAAAAAAACACCCACAGACCCTGCGAGCTGCCTGCGTCAGCGAGCAGATCTGAATCAGGGCCTAAATCTTGTCCCACTGTTTATTTGTCTGTTTGAAAGAGTTTTATATCAACTGCTTATGCCTTTAGATAAAAATATTTGCAGCTATAGAACAGCGCCACCCAGAGGCTATAGTATCATGAAAACAGGCATTGTCAGATGTTAATGTTTTCAAGAAAGCATCTCTCCGGCGTGTGAATACTATTTTTTTCCTCAATGAGAAAAGACCCATATAGCAGAGACTATTGCTATGTACATATAAGTCCTCTAACATCTTTGTCGCTTGTGCGGCAAATCGCGCCAAGCTTGGTGCGCGCTGTGTACCCGCGAATGGGTACGCATGCTGAGTTCGCACCAGTGACTCCATAGGATTGCATGGTGGCACACACGGCTGCGACAAATCACATGGCACGATGCGTGCGCATGTTTGCAGCGCGAGCAGCAATGATGCAAGAGGACACATATGTATATTGTCTATGACGACAAGCTTTGAAGGAGATGGGCACATATGTCTGTGTGCAGGTTGGCATCAATGCCACATGCACGATGATGAACATGCTCATTTTTGCTGAGACATAGGGCCTGATTCAGAGCCACTCGTAAGCGGCCGCTCGTTCGTTCTGAGCGATGTTTGCACAACAGTGCATGCGTTCGGATCGTAATACGCATGCGCGGACCAGTCAGTGCGGCCGAAAATCGTTTGTTCGCTAAATAGCGAATGCCTGCTATTTTGAGTGACAGGAGGAGGCGTATGTGGGTGGTAACAGGGGAAGGTGCTTGAAAACGGGTAGTGGAGATCCGAACGCAGGAGTGCTTAAAGGTCAAAACGGGCGTTTTATGGGTGTGCATAATTAATACAGCAGCGTCATTGACCACGTCACTGGGTTATTTTATAGTCAGAACTGCTCGCAAGATTGTGGTAGGAAAAACCAACCACAAGAATAGCGAGTAGTTCATACGCCTTTCGATGTACTCGATTAATCTAATAAATAGCAAACATGACGTAGGATGCGAGCGCCAGGGGGCGTAGTTTTCCAAAAAACGACCGCATGTTTTGTTCGCTCGTTCAGACATAGAGGCGTGAACAGGCCGCAAAGAGCGAACAGTTCATTTGAATAGCCACCCCTTTTTTCTGAACGAGCGAGCGCAAATAGCGTCCGGCTCTGAATCAGGCCCATAATTATTAACTCTATTATATGCATTTGTGGATTTTTTTTATATCTGATGTCAATGTAATAAAATATACACATGTACGTATGATGTACATTGTCACTTTTTGGCAACTTACATATTATTAATGAGTCACCTGATTAATAATATGTACGCACAGTCTATAAAATGACAGTCCGAAACTGATTGGTTGCTATGGGTGACTTCTCCATTTTATCTCCATTTCATCTCCCCCCATATGGGATAAAACTAGCGATACAATTTTTTATTCTTTTTTTACTTATCCAATGAACGCATCACATGTTATCTACAACAGTTCACATCATTATTCCTTGTAACGTAACATCACTCTGGGCACATGACTTGCGCTATTTCTGATGTTTGTCGGAGAAGAAACATCATTCTGGTGGACATCTGTGTATAGTACAATATCAAAGCTAAGGCTACCTGGTTCACACTTACATATGCAAACTTTCCTGTTCTCTAGCTACCAGTTTTATAAGTATTGAATGGAATCTAGATGGGCACTGGGCAGTGTAGGAAGTACAGTATGGGGTTTAGTGGTCACATAGCCTATATCCCTGCTGAAATAAAGAACAGTGTGGACTTAGGGCCTGATTCAGAGCCGGACGCTCTGACAAGAGCGCTCGCTCTGAATCAGGGCCGTCCTACCTATTATTGGAGCGGCCTCCTGGCCGCTCGCTTAGCTGTGGGTGGTCAAGGCCATCGCGACCATCGGGCTTGGACGAGACCCTTGTGGTAGGGTCTCGTCTGCCGCAAGCCCGGAGTGCTTTTGGCTCTATCAGAGCCAAAAGTACTCCCACTGACATCACTACTGATGTCAGTGGGGCCAGCCCAAGACGGTAGGCGTTCCCATGGGAATGCCTCCGTCTGGGCAGCAACGCCCCCGGCACGCCCACCAAAGGGGGCGTGCTGTCACTCACCATCGACAGCACGCCCCCCTTGGTGCGAGACACATAACGACGGCTTGGCCGTCGTTATTCGGGTCTGGCGCATGCGCATGACGGAGGCGCCTCCGTCGTGCGCATGCGCACTTGGGCACCATTGACCCGCTTGCGAGCGCTCAGCGCTCGCGAGCGGGTCTGAATCAGGCCCTTAATCACGAGATCACTGAGCCGTAAGACCTCGGACCTCATTCAGAGCCGCTCGCAAAAAGCGAGCGCTCGGTCTGAATGAGGGTGGCCCTTTTTTTTTTTTTTAGCCGGCCTCCTGGCCGCTTGCTAAGCTGTGGGTGACCCTTGTCGTAGGGTCTCGTCTACAGCAAGTCCCAGTGAGCTTCCTGCTCTAATAGAGCAGGAAGTTCACTACTGACATCACGAGAGATGTCAGTAGGGCCGCCCTCAAACGGCAGGCGTTCCTTCGGGAATGCCTCCGTTTGTCCAGCCACCCCCCTTCCCGCCTACAAAACAAATCAACATCGACAGCCGCCCCGTTTGGAGTGAGCTCCGGAGTGAGTGAATTTCTCACTCGCTCCGGGGCTTGCGCACATGCGCGGTTCGTGCGCAGTGCCCCACCATCAACCCGCTTGCGAGCGGGTCTGAATGAGGGCCCTAGTGTATACTCGTTTACAGCACTTACCCATACTTGCCTACCCTCCCGATTCGGCCGGGAGCCTCCTGAAAATCGTGTGCCGCTCTCGGCCCCCCAGAAAGGCAGACAAGCCATGCGCCCGGGCCACCCTGCGGTTACTGTAAAAACCCCGGCAGCGCGTGGAGGGGGCGGTTCGCGCTGAATCGCGTCATCGTGGCCCCGTCCCCTGCTTCACAATGCCATTAATGTCGGCATTGTGAAGAGGGGGCAGGGCCACGGTGACACGATCGCGCTGTCACACCCCATGCTCCACCCCCAATTGACGCGTTATTGCCAGGACACGCCCCCTTTTGCCGCAACACGCCACCCGTTGTGGAAGCCCGTCAGCTCCCTCCCAGAAGGAGGGAGCCAATAGTCGGCAAGTATTGTATGTACTTACCCAATGAGCCATCAAAGGGACGTTGAGACAGCCAAGGGGCCTGGCTATTGGAGGGGGCATGGCCACATAGCAAGGTATGACCACGCCCCCTTCTGAAACAGCTGGCCTGAGCTCTACAATAGGCCCAGGTAATTAGAACCCTGCCCCGACCCTGGTCAGAAGTAGTGAAGCGATTTTATTGCTACTGAGCATGCATCCCGATTGTGTCTGTACAGAGTCGCAATTGTAAATTCAGGTGCACGCAGGGAGAATCGTATTGGGCGTCCCTTGGCGGCGGCTTATTTTGAAATTTGCCTGTATTCGCACTCAGGAGCTGATTCAGGGCCTGATTCAGAGCTGAACGCTCTAACCAGAGCGCTCGCTCTGAATCAGGGCTGTCCTATTTAAATGTGGAGCGGCCTTTTGGACGCTCGAATAGCTGTGGGTTACCACCCACAGCTTATGCGAGCGTCCATGATGATGGTCGCGATGGTCAAAGACCATTGTGACCATCGGGTTTGCGACGAGACCCTGTGGTAGGGTCTCGCTTACGCAAGCCCAGGAGTGATTTTGGCTCTATCAGAGCCAAAATCTCTCCCACTGACATCATTACTGATGTCAGTGGGGCCGGACTCAGACGGTAGGCGTTCCCATGGGAACGCCCCCGTCTGGCTGGCACTCCCCCAGCACGCCCACCAAAGGGGGCATGCTGTCACTCACCATTGACAGCACGCCCCCTTTGGTGCGAGACCCCGAGCGACGTATTTCTCGGCGCTCGCCGGGTCTCGCGCATGCGCCCAACATCGACCCGCTTGCGAGCGACCTTCCCTCGCGAGCGGGTCTGAATGACCCCCTCAGTCCTGCTCGCTAGGATGCGAACGCTTGTAGCTGGCCGATGGTTGCAATCTGCGCATGAGTATGCATCGCAATGCGCATGCGCGAACCAGTGCGAATGCTCAGGAAGCAATCGCTCGCTGCGCATAGACTGCCCAGCAGAGTGAGTGACAGGAGAAACTGTTTGTGGGTGGTGACAGGGGCAGGCCACTAGAAACGGGGGAGTGGAGGTGCGAACGCAGGCGTGCCTGAGTGTTTCAGCGCCGTTTCAGAGGCGTGCATAATAAACAGGCAGCGTCATAGTACACGTCACCTGGTTGTATTTCACACTGAAGGGATCGCAGTGCTTACGGCAGGGTATAGTCAAACTCAAGCGCTGCGATCGCATCCGATGGTGCTCGATGTACCGATGGTGCTCGATGTGCACTTCCAGGAGATGACGTGTGCATGTGGGCATCTTATGAATGGCTGGTGGGCGTCTACATACACAAAGTGATCGCACGCCAAGACATAGTGGGCGTGCTAATGCCTTGCCATGCGATCGCCTGCCTTGCTGGGCGTGCGCTGAATTTGCATACGCAGGTTGCGAGTGAACGCATCTAGCTAGCGGCTCTGAATCGAGCCCTCAGTGTGGATCTGTCAGTAGATTAGGCATCTGTGTAGGGTTATTTAGGGGTGAGATTTTTACGCACATTTATAATAGTAACAAGCAGATAAGAGTTTTGGCTTCGCTGTGATAAATATACAGAGTGGAATAGCACTGTAGCATTTGGTGATATTTATTTTATTTGAACAACACATTTTTCAAGACAAGCTCTCACGAGTGCTCGATGGCAGATTCTTTAAACATACCAAACTGCGCGAATATAAATGACACATAGCCTTAAAGGGAAAGTATTACTGAGACGGGTTATTAATATATTCTTCTTATTCTTAATATTACCACAATCACAACACAAACCACTACAATATTTATGCCTTATTTGCACATTTCTCTCTTCAGCCACATTTTCCTAGACCTGGGAAGAGCCGCTGTATCGCCAGCAATGACTGTGTGGGCAGGAGTGACTGCGGCAGGCTGCACCTTGCAGCACATACATGTTGCCAGCCAGACTGTATGGATAAGTAGCAGATGATACGTTTGCATTACTGGCAGGAAATCAGGTTCTTTAGCTGCATAGAGAAACATTTCAGCTGCACTGACGGCAGCCTCTTCATTTTTCTGTCTGATGTTTCTCAATGTACATTAGTCTCTCTATTACTAAATAAATGAATATCAGAGTATTTCAGGTCAGAGACATGGAAACAACAACCTGCCTTTGTTACAAGCTACTGTGGAGGTGAGTGCTACGTTTTCTTCTGTGTAGACTTTTAGGTTAAATTTAATCTATATTTAACCTTTATTGTGTGGCTGGCAGTGCATCAAGGGACTCAGGGCCTGATTCAGAGCCGGACGCTCTTTCAGAGCGCTCGCTCTGAATCAGGGCCCTCCCTCTCTATTTTTTAGAGCGGTCTCCTGTAGCTGTGGGTGACGGCTTGCCCATCGCTATGCGGGTCTCGCACATGCGCACGACGGAGGCGGCTCCCTCGTGCGCATGCGCACTTGGCCAACATCGACCTGCTTGCGAGCGCTCAGCGCTCGCGAGCGGGTCTGAATCAGGCCCTCAGGGCCTAATTCAGACCCGCTCGCGAGCGCTCGCAAGCGTGTCGATGTTGGCCCAGTGTGCATGCGCACAATGTCGCTATGGGTCTCGCTACAAAGAGGGCGTGCTGTCGATGGTGAGTGACAGCACGCCCCCTTTGGTGGGTGTGCCAGGGGCGTGGCTGCCCAGACAAAGGCGTTCCCATGGGAACGCCTACCGTGTGGGGCCGGCCCCACTGACATCACCTGTGATGTCAGTGGGAGTGCTCTCGGCTCTGATAGAGCCGAAAGCACTCCTGGGCTTGCGGCAACGAGACCCTACCACAAGGGTCTCGTCACAAGCCCGATGGGCGCGATGGTCTTGACCATCTTCCTGACCGCTTGCTATAGCTGTGGGTGGTCACCCACAGCTATATGAGCGGCCAGGAGGGCGCTCTAAAAATTCAAACGGACGGCCCTGATTCAGAGCGATCGCTCTGTCAGAGCGTCCGGCTCTGAATCAGGGCCTCAGTGGGTGCAATTTTACACCCAATGGGGCCTATTCATCATCATGGGCCGTATAGTACCCACCTCGCTGTGGGGGAAACTTATCACCGGAGCAATTCAGCGTTGCTCTGGTGCGGGGACAGCGCCTCCGAAAAGTAGCTGTCTCCACGATCAGTAACACTGCTACCTCTTCAGAAGCGTTACTTACCTGTCCCCGTCGCCGGCTTCTGTGCATGTATGACCTGAGGTCATGCATGCGTAAAGCCGCTGGGGAGGTAGTGAGGAGGCTGCGGAGGGTTCCTCTCGGACCAGAACCTCTTCCCATATGAAGGAGTGGTGTTACGAGAAAAAGCGCCATCTGAAGATGGCCTGTATTGCATCGTAATGTGTATCGTGATTCGTGATTGGCCAGGAAACTCATCGTGAGCTGCCGTATACTCTCACGGGATAATCATGATGGGTGATGATTAGATTTATGAGGGAAGTAGGGAAGCAGCACTAAGGGAATATTTATCCTCCCCGCCCCCCAGGAGGGTCAGGACCCAGTACCATGGCTACAGTAATAACCTCAGACCTATGAGCTTTGCTGGTGGTTTCATCCACCGAGCAGCGCACAGAGTAGATACAGTATTTATTTATACAAAGTTCCGCTGAAGGGGAAGCTGCAATAATATTTGAGACAGTATCAAGCACTTGGAGACAAATCTTCGCCCTTAGCTCTTTCTGTGTATGTATTACAAAACAAATACGCTGGTAAAAGTGATATATTACAGGGAGGCGAATCTCTGCCGCTTGTTTTGCTTTATTATTTCTTTTCCATAAATAGTTTTGTGATATTTCATGAACAGCTCAATTTTTTTTTACCAGATCAATTCACAAGTATTTGATCTGTGGTCCAAAACATTGAAAAAAAAAACAAACAAAAGCAAAACAAAAAGTTGCTCACAGTACAGAGATGTCTTGAAGGAACAACAACTGGTTTATATCTCTCATGTTTCAGGCTTTTTTTGTTTTTATTTCCCTCGCTGCCAACAAACTTGTTTCCCGCGGCCGGTCAGAGGTGACGGAAACAATTCGATCGATGTAATGAAAACGTTGTAAGTTGAAGGCACCGAGGTGACGCAAAGTAACAAAGGCAGGTTACTGAAGACATAACTACGGGTGAACTCGGCAGTATTTTTATTACAACAGCAGGGAGCGATCTGAAAATGGGAATAGGTTGGACCCTTTCACTCATTCGAATTTTCCAGAGGGTCTGTAAACCCACAAATGATGACAAATCCCAACTGTAGGGGTTCCAAAGCCCGGGAAGAGGGTGTTGCTCTTAGAAATGGACTCGACGACAATTAGGCACTTTTTATTTTGCGGTCTGTCAATGACCTTTGTGCTGGAAGGAGAGCGCTCCCGCGCTGCCTCCCTTCAGTACTATACAGGTAGGAGAGAGACAGCAGTCACTAGGACCCATCGGAACTTACCTAGGAGAGGTCTGACCTTTGACATCCACTACCGCGCAAGACGTCTCAGCGAGTCTTTACTCCTCAGCGTCCATGAAGACCAGGAGACTAATCCCCAGGAGCTCTACAGTGCCCTGTTGTATGCCCGCAAGTGCACCATGCCACCTCCACTGTACACTAGACCACCAGTGCTACTGTCCACCGGTATCAGACCTGCGATCACGCCCAGCGCACTATAACGCCCAGCTATACACTGAGCTCCAGGCTACCACAGAGTATTACATCTACACCTGTTTAATTCCCTATGTTACCTATTGTTCTGATACATACTAAGGGCCGTATTCAATTGTCGGCGAAAAGCCGTTCTAGACGAAAAGTTTTCACCGGTGACGTCATTTTGCGAGGCAAGAACTTTTCCCTGTATTCAATTCCATAGACTTTTTGCCGGTGCGTAAAAATGTCTGCGCCTTGTAACCAGCAGGAAAGATTTGCCGCTGTAAGGAGGCGGAAAAAAGTGCAGAATTGGGGGTTTGGGGGTGCAAAGTTGCGGGAACACCCCTGCAGCCTTGGGACAGTCCCCCAAAGGTAAACTGCATCAAAAAGTTTAAAAAATACTTTAGATCCCCCCAAAAAAGTACTTCCATTTTGGGGGCGAAAAAAAACAAAGTTTGGGGACAAACTTAAAAACTAGTGAAATAGACTCCAGGGGGTCCCCCAAGTGTGCTCCATGTGTTTTTTGTTTGCAGGTGTTGGCATAAGGTGCATTTTAAACGTTTTTGAAAACATCACTTTAACGATTTTTAACCATGCCTGCACCCATTATCATGTACCCCAAATTTTCTGGGACTACTTATTTTAGTAAAAAAACTGCTAAACGCTATTCTTCACTACTTGTGCAAAGACGCTAATTAGCAGCAATTGAGAGCATTTAAGTGCCCCCAATACCTTCAGCAGGGCTATTCGGGGGTATCTATAATCATCCCCCATCTCAGTGCATCGTTTGGGGGGGGTCAGGCCGATTTCTCCAGATCTGACAGCACTTTTCGCCTGTTTGAGTCTCGCTGGGACGTGTCCTTTGCCATTGAACAGGGCGAAAAGCGGGGACGAGCGCAACACTTTTCTGGAGGCATAACTAGCGATGATGGCGGAGAGTCCGGCAGGCGAAAAGTCCGGGACTTTTCCCCGGCAATTGAAAATGGGCCTTAATCTGTGAACTGGTTAAGCTGTACCACGTGTGGACTAACCTCCACCAGCACCAACACCAAGTACTGCGTCATACATCTAATCACCATCGCTCACCTTCTGGCCAGTTATGTTATACTCTGGTGTATCAATTCATCTGGAGAACTACTGCACCCAGCAGTTTCCTTATGCGCATCATTGTGACAGTACTCACTATCACCCGCTGTCATCACCATCTCTGCTGATACTTTGAACATACTCTTAGACAGGGGCGTAAATCGGTATTTGAAGGCCCCATAGCAAAAGTTTGTAAGGGCCTCTATGTACCATCCAATAGTGAAAAATGTCTATAACACATGTAACTTTGACAAGGAATATGGGCCCCATAGCAGCTGCACCTATATTAGATACACCCATGCTCTTAGAGGCAGTGGCGTATCTATAATGGGTGCAGTGTGTGCGGGGCACACAGGCCCCCGGCCCAGGGGGGCCCCGCACCGCACTCCCTGCACCCATATTATTTCAAACGTACCTGTCCGTGGTCCCGCGTCGGTGTCAACGTTGCTCAGAACACCGGAAAATGGTCGCCACGGCCATTTTTCCGGTGTTCTGCACATGTGCAGTAGACTCCGGGCACACTTTAGTGCCTGGAGTCTACTAATGCTCCGGTGGCTGGCTGCCAGCCCAGAGCGCCACTGTATCCGGCGGGCATAAGAAACTCCCACCCTCCCTCCTGGCGCTATTGACAATATGTAAGCTCAGGGGGAGGGAGCGGAGGAGGGAAGGGGCGGCAACACAGGACGGCGCTGGGCACAGCAAAGCCTAGCTTCCGGCCCTGCTGCCAGCCACCGGGGAGAGTGGAGGGGGCCCCGCACGGGGAGTGCACACTGGCCCCCTCCTCTCTTAAGACACCCCTGCTTAGAGGGGTCTATTTACTAAGCCTTGGATGGAGGTAAAGTAAACGGAGGTAAAGTACCAGCCAATCAGCTCCTAACTGCTATGTCACAGGCTGTGTTTGGAAAATTACAGTTATGAGCTGATTGGTTGGGACTTTGGCCCTCATTCAGAGGCGGTCGCAAGAAACAATCGCTCTCTCTGAATGAGGGAGGCAGCTTCTTTTTTTTAGTGCGGCCTCCTGGTCGCTAGCTAAGCTGTGGGTTACCACACACAGCTTAGCGACCGACCAGGTTGATGGTCGCGATGGTCAAGACCATTGCGACCATCGGGGCTTGCGACAAGACCCTAAGGTTGGGTCTCGGCAACTGCAAGCCCCAGGGAGCTTCCTGCTCTGAACGAGCAGGAAGCTCCCCACTGACATCGCTGCTGATGTCAGTGCGGCCGCCCACAAAACGGTAGGCTTGGGAACGCCTCCGTTTGTGTAGCCACCCCACCCGCCCCACCTACAAAACGTGCCGAGCTGTCGATCAACATCGACAGCCTCCCCTTTTGTAGTGAGCTCCAGGGCTTGCGCACGCGCAGTGCAGCCGCTGAGCGTGCGCACAGGGCCTTAACATCGACCCGGTTGCGAGCACTCAGCGCTTGCGACCGGGTCTGAATTGAGGTCCTTTATCTCCGTTCACTTTATATCCATCCAAGGTTTAGTAAATAGACCCCAGAGTCTCTTACTCTCCGGCTCTTGAGGAACTATAAGTCCCAGCAATCCCTGCTGGGACTTATAGTTCCATAAAACACAGATTTTGTGTAAGCCTGTATAATATAGACGGACCTGTAGATGTTTGGCACTAGAGATGTGACTGTAATTCCCACTTGTAAAGAGCCAAGGAACACGCTCCAGCTATATAAAATAAATATATGTTAATAAATAATGAAGCAGTACTCCTGACCGAGGCATACAGGATCTTTTCTTCTTAAATAAACAAAATAGAACTGTTTGGAACCGACAGATTTTTGTTGTTTAATCAGAAATCTTCCTGAAAATTTGCTGGAAGATTTTTTTTTACCGCTAGACCCGGAACGCTACTGTTTGTAGCAGCCAAATGCTGAGTGTAAAACTTTAATGAGCTGCTGTGTGATCGGGCCTTCTGCACACCAGCCATAAACACCTCTGTATAATTTTACAAGCTACCTCCGTGTTGTATTGATTGCCGGCTCTCGTCTCATTGGTCACCTGAAGCCAGCTGCCAGAGTGTCGGTAAATATTGCTGAAAGCTCTAAGTGCGGGCAGGGACCTGTGCTACGGTCATTGGAGGTCATTTATTAACCAGGGATGTAGCACGAGGGCTCGAGGGCTCCACAAATGTTTTTAATGATTCCAAGGAAGTTTATTTGAAGACCGCAGAGGGGTCAATTGTGTGGAAGTCTATCTAGATTTTAGGCCAAATTGCACGGGTTTACGGAGCGAGGTGGCGGTGTTGACGTTGCCGCGGAGCATTGCGCAGGACAAGGGGAAGAGTTGGATACAGTTAGGGTGCTCGTTGCTGAGTACTTTTCCAGATAATTTCAAATACGAGATCTCACTTTGCGAAACACAATCATTGAAATAAGATGAAGACGTAGAGAGAGGGCGCAATTTTAGATTTCTTTGATGTGTCGTCATTTCACGGCAACAAAAGAGACTTGAATTTTGTACCAGCTCAAAGCCAGAGGTCTTTGGGGCTCACCATAATATTTTAATGGCATTATGATGAGTCTTTATTGTGCATTTCAGTGGAGAAAGCCATGTTTGGGTGCACGCCGAGCAATGTAATGGCATACTAAACAGTGTAATAGATGCCCAGTCCTCTCTTCCTCATGAATAAGTTATATATGGGGTTATATCCAACATATTTAAAGAGAGCAGCTGACATTTCTACACCCTTCACAAAACTTAGGGGGAGATTTATCAAAGTTTGGAGAGAGATAGAGTGGAGAGAGAAAAAGGACCAACCAATCAGCACCTTGCTGTCATTTTTCAAACACAGACTGTAACATGGCAGTTAGGAGCTGATTGGTTGGTTCTTTATCTCTCTCCAAACTTTGATAAATCTCCCCCATAATTGGAAAATTTGACACAAAGATGCTGATTTTTTAGTGGCGCACAGCCAGAGAAGCCAGATTTACTACCTCAGGCTAAAGCGAGATTCTGTTTAGTTAATGCGGGGGATCGAGTGTGAGCCAGTGGAAACCCGTGCCGCCCTTTGGTTTTACGCCGACTGCCTCATCCGCCATCATTAGTGTTGGCCCTTGCAACAGCCCCATGCTAATTACAGGAGATCTGTCAGTAACAGGTCTCCCTTCCCAGTATGCACCACTCAGAATCGCACAGAACTTTAGATACACGCCGACGACACTCCCATGTTACCGCCGCAAGTCAGGGTGGTTACGTGGAAAGACAGATCCGCATATCTCCAAACCTTCCCGATTGCAGTGGCAATTACTGCGTTTCCACAAAATGGGGGCTTATTAGCCCCGTTTTCTGTGAGTGCAGAGGCGTCCTCCATGCAGACGGGAGTTGGCCACTCTGAGTAAGCTTAGGCTTGGGGCCTGATTCAGAGCCGCTTGCTGCTGGCGAGCGCTCGCTCTGAATCAGGGCGTGTTTTTTTTTTTTTTCTCCAGGCCGCTCGCAAAGCTGTGCGAGCAGCCTGGAATCCGTTGCGATTATCGCGACCATCGGGCTTGCGACGAGACCCTGTGGTAGGGACTCGGCTCCCGCAAGCCCCAGTGGACTTCCTGCCCTCAAACGCCAGGTGTTCCTTTGGGAATGCCTGCGTTTGCCCAACCCCCCCTCCCCGCCTACAAAACGGGGCGAGCTGTCACTCAACATCGACAGCCGCCCCATCTGGTAGCGAGCCCCGCAGCGACTGAAGCTCAGTCGCTCGTCGGGGCGAGTGCATGCCGGACGCGGTGCATGCACAGACCATAAACATCGAGCCACTTGCGAGCGCTGAGCGCTTGCGAGCGGCTCTGAATGAGGTCCCTAGTCAGATAACCGATGCTGGAAACATGGTCTCGATGTTGTTCTGATCCTGCATCTTCAGGCGCAGACATCGGATGTGAGGTACCGGCAGGAGGCGCTGTTTTCCTTCAGATGCCCCCTGCAGGCATTAGCATAATTTTTGCACAGCAGCTGCGACCATCTCTGAACCAGGAGCCCTGTGTCTGGAATAGCAGCATACTGTATAAGGAGCAGCAGAGTCCTGACACATGTCACAAGAAAGTGTTTATTTGCATGGGTGTAATGTAATCCAGTTTTCCTGCTGATAAAAGACCTGATATTCCGTAGAGACTGTTATCTGTTATGTCTGGATACAGGACAAGAGAGAAAACTATGGGGATTTTATGTTCCCATGAATCGTTTCAGAATGTGCTCTGCTGATGTGATGATCAGACAACACTGCTGGCCCTGGCTATAACACAGAGGCTTCGCCCGTCAGATATCACTCAATACATGACTAATAATAAGGGATTCTAATCTCTAGCCAGCCGTCACTGGAAGCGCTATTGGAAATTGCATATCACCCAACTGTGCCAATTTCATTGCGACAGCGCCTATCTCAGGGGGTGTAGTGTCTTCCCGCAGCCACAGCATTTGTCCCACGGATGTCGCCATTAATGTGGCTCAAGACACCCAGTGTAGGAGGATGAGGACACCTCTGTATCAGAGGAAAAATGCAGCTAATGATACATGAGCCCCTTTGCCATGCAGTACATACTAAATAATAAAAGGCTTATGAGGGGAATGTGGGGGGGGGGGTCAACAAATGCTGCTGGGGGACCCTATCCTGCAGTCAGGTTTTGGTCCTTTTTTGGATTTTACTAAAACTGGCTGAAAAGTTCCCATGGGTTTTACTTCTGGATGTTTCTGATAAAATGGTAAACTGGAATCCTAACGGACACCAACGTGGTGACATCACAATTCGCTGCCTGTAAGCAATGACATCAGAACTTACTGACTGCAAGCAATGACATCAGAACTCGCTGACTGTAAGCAATGACATCAGAACTCACTGCCTGTAGGCAATGACATCAGAACTTGCTGTCTGTAAGCAATGACATCAGAACTCGCTACCTGTAAGCAATGACATTAGAACTCGCTGACTGTAAGCACTAAGCACTGACAATCTGACATCAGAGCTCGCTGGCTGTAAGCAATGACATCAGAACTCACTGACTGTAGGCAATGACATCAGAACTTGCTGCCTGTAAGCAATGGCATCAGAACTCACTTCCTGTAAGCAATGACATCAGAACTCACTGCCTGTAGGCAATGACATCAGAACTCGCTGCCTGTAAGCAATGACATCAGAACTCACTGCCTATATAAGCAATGACATCAGAACTCACTGACTGTAAGCACTGACAATCTGACATCAGAACTCACTGACTGTAAGCAATGACATCAGAACTTGCTGACTGTAAGCAATGACATCAGAACTCACTGCCTATATAAGCAATGACATCAGAACTCACTGTTCCTACAGTCATATATTAGCATTGGATATTATGAAACCATCTCTCAGTATATGAAGTGTTACTGAGTCTTATAGAGCTGCTGTGAACATATGTGTCCTGTACACAGCGAGCAGATGTCTGACAGTCATGAAAGGCAGTGTCCTCTATGGGTCGCAGCTTAGTATCCTCAGGAAAGAGACCACTATGGTGACACAGAGCAGAGTCAGCAAGGTCAGCCTGGCTGTTCCCATACTGAGCTGTATAACATACAAACAGCACATTAGGATGGAGAGTTTCTGACTCATAGGGGGCTGGATAGGTGCGCTGGTTCCCACGTATTGTGGACTAACGATATTAAACAAGTATATGTGGTGTTAATAATGGAATAGTACACATTTACATGTAATCGTGTGAGGTCAGCATAGACCGGTGGTGATGCCAAGTGTGAAAAATAAATACGTTATATAAGGAAGAGAAAGAGAACTCTTATTGGCTGTGGTACTACTTATGATAAATAAGACTTAACTTTTATTGTAATTGGGACTCACAAATACACACAAAAAGCACTAAAACACATAAATCAGTGGTGGTCCCTATATGCACGTTATATTGGGACCACTCAGTGCTACAGGGAACTCTCCACAATCTCTGCTCAAACCAATGCTAACACATGTAACAATTGTCGATAATCTATCACCATGAACGTACTGTGGGCCTGATTCAATACAAATCGCAAATGCGATCGCGGCTGCGATTCCGCACGCAGTCTCACTGCGACGATATGCTAATCCATTGCGATCGCCATGCCGTCGAAGCACAACATAAAGATGCCCACCTTACCTTACACACATCCGTAATACTTATGCTGGCCATACACGCTACAATTATCGGGGCGATCCGCCTGATATCGGCGGATCGCCCCGATAATTGTAGCGTGTGGGGGGGCGACCGAGGGTTAAATATTGCTCGGTCAGGCATGCCGGATTGTCCAGCATGCCCAACCGATGCGATATTTCCCGGTAAACTGTCGGCCGCATCGGGCAGTGTATGCCCAGCGCAGCCAACAGACAGACATTTCCTGTGTTCCTTCCTACAGAAGGAACATGGAAATGTCTCCTCCCCCGGGGGCGGAGCGCGGATGTCGGGCTGATACACTGTGAGACATACTTGCCTACCCTCCCGATTTGGTCGGGAGCCTCCCGAAAATCGGGTGCCGCTCCCGACCTCCCGGGAAAGCAGGCAAGCCTCCCAGCGACACGTCCACCCCCCCCTGCACTTACTATAAAAATCCTGGCAGCGGAGGGGCCAGTGACGCGATTCGCACTGAATCGCGTCATCACGGCCCCGCCCCCTGCCTCACAATGCCTTTAAAAACGGCATTGTAAAGAGGGGGCGGAGCCGCGATGACACGATGACACGCCCCCATGCTCCGCCCCAAAATGCACGTCACCGCTGGGCCACGCCCCCTTTTCACCGCGACCCGCCCCCCGCCGAGAAAGCCCGACAGCTCCCTCCCGGAAGGTAGGAGTGAAACGTCGGCATGTATGCTGTGAGAGAAATCTCACAGTGTATGCCGGCGACATCTGCGGCTGGCAGCCGGCCAGATATAATGTCTGTTGGTCTGACAGGCATTTTATCTGGCCGTGTATGCCCAGCATTAGCAAGACTGCGAAACCGTCGTTAACATGGAGTTTGTATATTCTCCCTGTGCTTGCGTGGGTTTCCTCCGGGTACTCCGGTTTCCTCCCACACTCCAAAAATATACAGGTAGGTTAATTGGCTCCCAACAAAAATTAACCCTAGTGTGTGAGCGTGTGTTAGGGAATATAGATTGTAAACTTCACTGGGGCAGGGACTGATGTGAATGGCCAAATATTCTCTGTAAAGCGCTGCGGAATATGTGTGCGCTATATAAATAACTGGTAATAATAATAATAATAATAATAATAATAATAACATAGAGTACCATTGCAGCCTCACGCACACTAGCACAAGGTCTGACCTTACTCAGGAATTGCTGACCTTCTGGTACACAGTGAGAGCTCAGGCTGCGTATGGCATCGCAGTGGCTAATTTATGTATGCCCCTGTAATGGCATTCAAACGCACTGACACGTCTGCATTTCGCCGACCACACCCCCCCCCTTTCAAATGGTACTTCCTGTCAATCACTCTGCGATGGGTCTGCGTACACAGGGCCTGATTCAGAGCCGCTCGTAAGTGGCCGCTCGTTCGCTCCGAGCGATGTTCGCACATCTGCGCATGCGTATGGGTTGTAATGCGCATGCGCCAACCAGTCAGTGCGGTCGGAAATCGTGTGCTCGCAAAATAGCGAATGCCTGCTAATTTGAGTGACAGAATGAGGCGTTTGTGGGTGGTAACAGGGGAAGGTGCTTGAAAACGGGGAGTGGAGATCTGAACGCAGGCGTGCCAAACGGTCAAAACGGGCGTTTTAAGGGTGTGCATAATTAACAAAGCAGCGTCATCGGCCACGTCACTTGGTTGTCTTTTAGCCAGAACTGCTCGCATGATTGCAGTAGGAAAATCCAACCACAAGCACTGCGAGCAGTTCATACGCCTTTCGATGTACTCGATTAATCTAATAAATAGCGGAGATGATGTACGATGCGAGCGGCCAGGGGGCGTCTTTACAAAATAGCGAGCGCATGTTTCGTTCGCTCGTTCAGACATAGAGGCGTCAACAGACCGCAAAGAGCGAGCGCTCTATTTAAATATTCGGCCCCTTTTTCAGAACGACCGTCCGCAAATAGCGTCCGGCTCTGAATCAGGCCCACACTGCGCAGTGGAGTGTTCTCACACATGCACTGAGATGCATACGTATGCGCAGAACGCAACAATCGTCCATCTGCGTGCGTAATCGCAGTTGCGATCCTTGCTGAATCAGGCCCAGTATACTTAATATTTTAAAAGGAATGTGACATTCTGAACTCAACAGTTCTGCATACAGCTGGGTGCAGTCTATTGTAACGGAGTGCACTCTTAGTGGGCAATCTAGTGATCGCCCCAATGGACCAATTCCACTCTTCACTCTCTGGCCGCCGTGGGGGCGGGGCCAATATGGCAAGCCTCTGCAGGGTCTTCTTACCCAGAGAGGCTTCGCTAGGTCCCTGTTGCCAGCTATTAGAATGTAGAGGGAACCATCTCAAGATGGTGTTTGGAGCCTATTCATTATCGAGGGCGGATGGCTGTGTTAATGAAATATCCAACTTGTGGCAAAAAGCGGCGGTGGATACTAGAGTACCCAAAGCAATCCAGTATGGCCTCCGGGTGCCGGACAGCTGCTCCACAAAGCAGCTGGCCCACGATCCCTATCACTGACACTTTCTTCCGCTAATTGCTAGCCGTGAAAGTTTACATTGCGGAGTAGTCTAATTGCGCGTGCGGGAACTGAGCTCAGGGATGCGCACAGAGAGGGCTGCTGGAGGAGGGGGGAATTAGATCCCTCTGCACTCTCCGGAACACCGAGCAGTAGGAACTAAGGCGCAGGCCACCGGGAACTAACACCACCTGAAGATGGCGTCAGTTCCTGACAATTTTCTATTTTCTGAGTTTACTGGGTTACTACATCGGGCGCACAGAGAAGGGCAAGGCCTTAATACTTTAATAAATTGGGAGACTATGCGATTTACGCTGGTGAAACGTCTCTTCACAACTTGCAAACGTACGCTAATGCCGGTGCATCTTTGTATGTAGGCGGCATCACAAATCCAAGCTTCTCTGTACAAAGACGCAACATTGGTCGCTGATCTTTCAATAATCGATCCCATGGAAGCCATTTTTAATGCCTACGGGTTAGCAGTCGCAGATAGAGACAGGCCTTGAAAATGGCTGCACCACACTTGCATTTGAGCTGCCTCCTCCCAGATGTTGCCCACAAACGGTCCCTACTTGTCACTCGCAAAGCAACAACAATAATGTACCTTGACGCATGCCCGGTGCGACTTAGAACCTCGCGCAGTTAACTGATAATCAGTAAACTGCGTAAAAAATATCGGCTTTGCGTACAATAATACCCAGCGCCCGTTTCTCTCCGGCAGTGAAAGAGTGACTGCAGATCTCCCGGTGTCAGCTTGTATATCCATCCCAATCACTAGAGGGAAATAATGAGAGGACTTCAATAGATCATTCCAGTAGCCTGTGAACAAAAGTAGCCTTGAAATGATTTCTGTAATGACGGAAAGTGCTATCAGACACATAATAGATTTCGTGGCCTCACACTACATCTTCACACACAAATCCTTCAGCATCAGTCGCCCCGCTAAGCGATGGAGCCCCTGTGGGACGCCAGGAGCGAGCTGTCTAAGCCGCAGACTAATGAGATGCTAAGGAGCAAGGACACCCCCACAGAGGTATATTCCGCTGTGCACCTTGGCAAGAGGCGAGAAGTCTGGAGACAGAGTGGATGTGAGGACTAGAGACAGAGGCAGCGCTTGTGAACTGGGGGCCCTGTAGTGTTATTATTATACCCGGGAATAAAACTTCTCATAACCTCCATCATGTATGAGGAGGCGGCTGTCACATCAACAAAAGACCGGCTGGAAATTCTACAGGGAAATCCAGGCTCCTGCGCTGTTTCCATTTCATGACTATTGTCACTATCTTTTTTTTTTTTTATCGCCCTTCACACGTACTGTAGCTCCCAACACTCTTCTACGGCATTTTTATCTCATCCATCTAGTAGAATCATTGTAGTGGCTGCGCTCCGCTCAGTCACTACCCATCGCGGCCCTGTCAGACATTTCCTGGCTGACATTAGGGCCGTGAGAAATTTTTCCATTACCGGATGATACAAAGTTACAGTCGGGCGGCTGCAGCACCACGGTGGCATTTGATCCATGATGAGAGGAGACAAATTTTTGTCAGCAGAGAAGCCCGAAATTATACTGGGGCCTATTTATCATCAGAGGCTGTAGAGATCTCGCTGCGAGGGATAGGTAAGTATCCAACTCGCAGCGGGGGAAACGTGACACCATAGCAATTCATCATCACTCCGGTGCGGAGACAGCTGCTCCGAAAAGCAGCTGTCCCCTCGGTTAGCATCGCAGCTACAGAAGTAGCTGCGTTACTTACCTACTCCCCGTCGGCGCAGCTACGCATGATGCGCACAGCCACTGGGGAGTCCGTGAGAAGGCGGCGGAGGGATCCGCTCATATCCCTCTTGACATCCCCGGAACTCTTTCTGATAGGAAGCATCGTCTGAAAATGGCGCTTGTTCTCGTGTGCAACCTCTGAAAACTTCCTATCGGACCCCTGATGATGAATGGCCCAGTAACTAGTTTCTGCATGGTTACCGGGCCATTTATCGATGATGAATAGGCCCCATTATCACAGGATTGGACGCCTTTTTGTCAGGATATCATTTTCTATCAGCACAAGCACATTAATGGGACAATCGCTGGAATGGGGCAATCGCAGAAAAGGGGCAATCGCAGGAATGGGGCAATCGCAGGAATGGGGCTATCGCAGGATTGGGGCTATCACAGGAATAGGGTAATCGCAGGAATGGGGCAATCGCAGGAAAGGGGCAATCGCAGGAATGGGGCAATCGCAGGAATGGGGCAATCGCAGGAATGGAGCAATCGCAGGAATGGGGCAATTGCAGGAATGGGGCTATTGCAGGAATGAGACAAACACAAGAATGAAGACTACGGATAACCATACAGCATTTCCATGATGATCATTTCATGGGTCATTTTTCTTTTTTTATTGAATACCACATCTCTTTTTTGAATCATGCACTGTAGTTAACAAAATATGCTGCTTAATAAATGCTGTAAATATAAGTACTCTGCATCATAAGATAAATTATTCTTCAGCAGTACAGCCTTTGGGCCCTAATTTGGTGGTGTATGTAAGTTGGCAATGTTTGCATATGAGTCACACCGCGCGTGCACCCAGATGTTACCACACAAAGACGCAGAAAGAGATTGCAAGCAATGTAGGTGGGTATTTCTGGGAGGTGAGAGGGGGTGGCTTACACTGACACTGGTGGCCATGTTTAGATAGAGTGATCGCACCTGCCGTAGTGTAGGTATAATCTCCGATGGTGTGTTTTACTATGCACAGCAACGGATTAGCGACGCAGCTGGTGGGAAGCCAATGGGCTGCATCGTTAGCATAAAGATGCAGTCACGGCTGCAATATCATCCACCTCTGAATTAGGCCCATAACCCTGGTACCTGCAGTAGCCCTAAACATGTCAGCGGAAAAATAATATATGCAAAAGTGGCAGAGGCAAAGTAGAGGGGCAGCCCTTGGGTCCTTTCTACTCTGTGTGGGCTGCATTGTGGTCTGGCGACAGGCAGAGTAGAGGGGCAGCCCTGGGGTCCTTTTTCCACTGTGTGCAAGCACCGGGGACTAAATTGAGGCAGGGCGACTCACTGCAGGATGCTGTGCACGGCGCCCTCTGCTGGCTGATGCTCTTCGCACAAGCATAGTTGGCGTAACAATCAGGCCATCCCTGGTGTTATAGAAAGTAGAGTCCAACATTAAATCTCAACTACCTCTGAGGAAGTTTAAATATTAATCACACGCTCTACACCTGTGAAACTCATGTGAACATCCCGTGCCTAAATCCAAACAGCTCATCCACACTGTTGCTCAGCCACCACCATCTTAAATAATCCTTGCGTTTCCCTTATAAATGAGCGCATTTACGCAAAATAGGAATGTGATATTACTAAACATAGGGGGAGATGTATTAAGCAGTGTAAAGAGTGTCGAAGTGGACAAGTGGTTAGTTGCCCATACCAACCAATCAGCTTCGAGGTAGCATTTATCAAGTACATTATATAAAATGACAGGTGGAAGCTGATTGGTTGCTATAGGCAACTTCTCCATCCTTTAGCTTGATACATTTCCCCCATCATTTGCACTGCATGGTTACATGTCTGCAGCTTTGTAAATGACCCTGTAGAGTGTGTACAGCAGGATCTACAGTATGTACCCAAGTCTGAATCGGTATGTATGCGGATCAAATACCGACAGCGGCAGGCCAACGGGTGGAAATCCAGACTCCCGATGGTAAGTACACTAACCCTCCCCTCTCCCTACCCTAACCCTCCCTTAGTAGTGCCTAAACCTAACCCCCCCTCCCTGCACCCTAAACCTAACCCTCCCGGGGGGCTGCCTTACCCTACCCCCCGCAAGTGGTGCCTAATCCTAACCCCCCTTTTCCCTGCCCTAAACCTCATGGGGGGATGCCTAATCCTAAATCCACCCGGGGCCCGTAAAGCTAACCCCCTCTTCCCCCCGCGGATAGACACTAAAACACTCGGCTTACCTTTGTTTCGTTAAGCCAGGTGTCGGGACTTAGTATTAGGGCTAATGATTGGCGCCGGGATTTCTACGCCTATCTTTAGTCCCATGTTGGGATGTGGCTGTCGGGATATCGCCGGCCGGATAGCTCCAGCCGTTATCCTGACTACATCCGTCTTCAACCTTATTGTTGTCCTGACCCTGCGAGGTACGTCACACTACACATCTGATATACTGTAGTCCATTTTCTCGTTTTATCACTGGGACACAGTGAACCAAACAAGAAAGATCAGGCTTATTTTTTTTTTTTGTTTTAATCTGGTTACAGGCCAGCCCCCACTACAAAGGATCTGTTTTATGTTGTAGAAGATCATTCCCCCTCATCAAACAAATGTCTAAACCACATTCTCATTTCTTACGATAATCCGTGATGGAAATGGCACTACTTAACGCTGTGAATAACAACAGCCAAATGCCCTTACCTAGCTTTGAAGTGAAAGTCAAATTATTTGGCTAGGTCTCAGTAACAGACAGCAATTAATGGATTTCATAATGTCCTTACTTAGATTCTCACAGACTAAACATTCCAGTAGGTTCCAAAACTGGGAATCATTACATAGACAAATAGGTCACATGTTGCGCAGCCATTTTGTGTTGTGAACCAGCACTTGTCTACATCTATGAACTCACTGAGAACCAATGGCATCACATAGAAGGTCACATGTTGCTTTTCATATTAGAGGCAACTATTTTGTGCTATGAACCAGTATTCATCTACCTGCCTCCTATGAATTCACAGAGAACCAATGGTGTCACTTATAGAAGGTCACATGTTGCTTTAAACCTCTATTGTCAGATGATGGATGTAACCATATTCTTAAACCACACTATTTCCAAATAAAGACACAGACCAAGTTAATGCCATTTGAAAATAAAAGGTCAGCTTTATTTATTTTAATAATGAGTATGGTGGCAGAGGAAAGAACGGCAAACCACCGGCGCCAGCTTGACTTAGGCAAAAGACAAAAGATGTGCACAACTTACCAGTGCCAACTATCCCACAATGGTAAGTGAGCTACTTGCAAGGGCCAATTCTCCCTTTCTAAGCAAGTAAGACACCCATGTCAATATAATACTTGCAAGGGCCAACTCTCCCTTTCTAGCAAGTGAGACGGTATCCAACACCCATACCGATGCACGATTTTAGCCCTCCCGGATGAGAGGCGCTGCTGACCCCAGTAGGGTGAAATCAGCCTAACCCGTGCATTGAACGGGTGTGCACCGCCTTTACTGCAGCAATATGGACGCTTTACAGACTGCCGGTCCTTCCCCGCCATGAAATAAAGCCGACACAAGACACAATAGGGAAGGGAGGGTGGGAGATCAGAATCAAAGAGGCTGACTAACCTACAGACATTACCCATAAGCCCAGTAACCACTCCCCCCTTTACGACAAACAACCTATCCCTGTAACTTAGCAACTGTCCATCCTAAATTACCACTCCTTTCACATTATTAACCCCATCCATCCCTGTCAAGAGTTTTATATGCCCTCTGTTCTATGCAAACCTCGGTTATTTTTTATATTATAGGCAGCCATTTTGTGCTATGAACCAGTACTCATCTACATACGGTCTATGAATTCACTAACAGCCAATGGCGTCACTTATAGGAGGTCACATGTTGTTTTTCATGTTGGAAGTAACCATTTTGCTCTATGAACCAGTTTTCATCTTCATGACGCCTATGAATTTACTAAGAATCAATGCTGTCACTATTTGAGGCTGTGAAGTAGTCGGCAGTGTCAGGGCAGTATTGAATTAAATTCATTGTTTTACTCTTGTTAATGTTGTCTAATTTCTTCCACAAAGGCTAAAGCTTATTATGTCCCTGATAATTGTGTTAAGGGACAAGGCTAAATACGAAGGGATAAACTGAAATAGACTAGGTGTTACACACAGAGATTCTGGAGGTAACTTGTAGGCAGGGCCGGTACAAGGTTTCACGGTGCCCTAGGCAAAGGTTCACAATGCCGCCCCTGTTTTCCCCCAATCCCTCCGCCCAGCTTACAGACACATACACAGCGCCCTAATAATATTCACATGACCCGAATTGCAGTGCCCCCAGTAGTAAGGGCCCCTGTAGTGCCCCCAGTAGTGATGCCCTTGTAGTGCCCCCAATAGTAATGCTCCCTGCAGTGCCCCCAGTAGTACTGCTCCCTGCAGTGCCCCCAGTAGTAATGCCCTTGTAGTGCCCCCAGTAGTAATGCTTCCTGCAGTGCCCCCAGTAGTAATGCCCTTGTAGTGCCCCCAGTAGTAAGGCTCCTGTAGTAAGCCCCCCCACCCCGCACACACACAAAAAAAAATACTTACCTTAAACCCCGCTCCAGTGCCTGCTCCCGTCCGTCCCCGGCGCCCACTCCTCGGAACTATGGGAGTGACGTCAGTGACGAGAGTGGGTGAGAAGGAGCCGGGCGCTCGCTGGTGACACTATCTCAGCGGGCGCCCGGCAAATGGAGGGTGCAGGGGGTGCAAAGCCGCCGGGCCCGATAGCAACCGCACCCCCTGCACCCTCCGTAGTTAGGCGGACTCAGAAGTGCCCTCTAGTGGCCAGCACCCCCAGGTAGCTGCCTAAGCTTGCCTAGTGGTAGCGCCAGCCCTGCTTGTAGGCTTCTCAGGTGTGATGCGCTTGTTACCGCTTTTTATTGTAAACACAAGAGGGTTTTTATTTGTGTTCAAAATGCCAGCATTTGTGAATACACACACATATATATATACAGTATACTGCATGGTGTGCAGTTTTTCCTGGTTAGTGGGTACTAAATAATACAGTAGTTATTTATTAACATTTGGAAGTGGTCTAGATTCAGGTTCATTTTGACTCAAAATTGCCCATGTTCCTTGGCTCTGAAAGTGTGGCAAAATCCATTTTCACATGAAGCCCCAACACCCATCAAATTATTATTATTATTATTGTTATTATTATTATTGTAATTATTATTAATACCCGTTATTTATATAACTCACACATTCCGCAGCGCTTTACAGAGAATATTTGACCATTCAAATCTTCCTGCGGTGCAGCCTAACCAGCAAAAGATGCTTTTCCAACTGCCAGTCTAATACCTCCCTGACATATGACATATTTGTGCCCATCACGGTCCCACCAAACAATCAAAGTCAGAACTGACTTGTCAGGTCGGCTGATTGTATACAAGCAGGCGAGAGGTCTTAGGAAGTCAGAGACTATGGATGTGTCAGCAATTGCAAAGTTCATGTATTGCTATAGACAGCCAGGACTGTATTGTCAGCTCATGAATACGAGCACAGGTACTAGAAACAAGTAAATCCATAATTAAAGTTATCATGCGCTATAGGAGGTTAAAATAAGGAAGCTGGAATTATTTGTGGCTTGATCCACAGCTCATTCTGGATACTGATCTAACTATCGTTTGTCATGCAGCATGGAGGCCACATTTCCTCCTAAAGAATGGTTTTCTGAAACAGTTCAGTACCAACATAGCACGGGCGGGAAGTACTAAGGGGTCTATTTACTAAGCAGTGGTAGGAGAAGTGAAGAGTGAAAAGTGTTAAGGTACCAGCCAATCAGCTCCTAACTGCCATCTCACAGGCTGTGTTTGAAAAATGACAGTTGGGAAATGATTGGCTGGCACCTTATCACTTTTCACTTCTCCTAACACTGCTTAGTAAATAGACTCCTAAGGGGTCTATGTACTAAGCAGTGATATGTGACAGAGTGAAAAGTGAAGTCTGTGATAAGTGCCAGCCAATCAGCTTCCAACTGTCATCTCACAGGCTGTGTTTGAAAAATGACAGTTGGGAGCTGATTGGCTGGCACTTATCACAGACATCATTTTTCACTCTGTCACATATCACTGCTTAGTACATAGGGGGTCATTCAGACCCGCTCTCGAGCGCAGGACGCTCGCAAGCGGGTCGATGTTCCCCCACTGCGCATGCGCACGATGGAGGGAGCTCCGTTGTGCGCATGCGCGAGACCCGGCGAGCGATGGGCTCTCCATCGCTCCGGGTCTCGCACCAAAGGGGGCTTGCTGTCGATGTCAAGTGACAGCTCACCCCCTTTGGTGGGCGGGCCGGGGGGGCGGCTGCCCAAACGGAGGTGTTCCCATGAGAACGCCTACCGTTTGGGGCCGGCCCCACTGACGTCACAAGTGATGACAGTGGAGAGATTCCGGCTCTGTTAGAGCCAAAATCACTCCAGGGCTTGCGGCAGCGAGACCCTACCGCAGGGTCTCCATCGCAAGCCCGATGGTTGCGATGGTCAAGACCATCGCGACCATCATCATGGACGCTCGCATATGCTGTGTGTGGTCACCCACAGCTATGCATGCGGCCAGGAGGCCGCTCCATTTTCATGGAGAAGGGCACTGATTCAGAGCGAGCGCTCTGGTCAGAGCGTTCGGCTCTGAATCAGGCCCATAGACCCCTAAGTATTGCATCCGCGATAAGGTACATTCCGCCTCTTATGGGGTACATACCGTGGCTGAAGATGGCGTTACCAACCGGAATGCTTAGTACATATGGGGAATGCGGTAAACCCCTGAAAATAACAGCATTTTCTGGGGGTTTTACCGCATTTTTCTGTTTAGTACATCCCACCCTACATGTCATCCAGGACTCGCTTTAAAAAAAAATAAAAAATTTAGTTGATTTTCCCCAAATCTCAAGGTGAAATATGGTTTGGTTTTATATGTATATATTAGATGGGGGGGAGGTGAAATGCAGGGCCGTAACAGAGCTTAAAGTCTCCCTGTGCTGGCCATGGCCCCTTTGCGCATTACGTCATGATGTCACACATAGGGGACGGAGCTGCCAGCACCCAGATGTGCAGCGGTGCCCAGAGCGTCTTCAAAACGCTCCGGGCAAGCTGTACATGCTCCAGGGTGCCTGCCTGTAATGTCCAAAGGACACTATGGGCGGCGCTGCCACAGTAATACTTGCTGCAGGGTGCCGTTCCAGGCACCCTGCTAGCCAGAAGCAAAGGCCGTGGGGCAGTGACAGTGCCGCCCACAGAGCCCTGTGCTCTGTGCGGATGCACTGGTCTCACACCCCTGGTGAAATGTTCTAAAAGGCACATCAGGCTATTTACAAAGTATAGGGCAAAAATGGACATTGATCAGTTTGCCTGAGGCTGACGCACTTAGGGCCTTATTCAGCAAGGATCGCTGAGGCCCCATGCTGCGTAGGGCGTAGCAGTGGCTAATTTATGCACGCCCATGCAACGAAGTTCAAACGCACTGGCACGCCTGCGTTTCGCCAACCACCCTCCCCGTCACCACCCACAAACGGCACTTCTTGTCAATCACTCTGCTAGGGGTCTGCGTAGTCACTGCGCAGTTTCGATCGCAGTGCCCAGTTTCCGCACTGCGATGCATATGCATGAGCAGAACGCAACAATTGGCCAATTGCGTCCGTATTAGCAACTGCGATCTAAGCTGAATCAGTCCCTTACACAGAGTAGATGTGGACCTTGTAGAACACTGGGTTGACCCTCCAGGGGTACCTTGATGTTGAAGCCCTTTGCGAGTGACCCATTTGCTTGTTTTCTTTTGGCGGCGCAATGTTCTATTCTACTACACGGTTAAATGGAGCCGCAGACTAACTTCTGGATCAGGTTACTTTCAGCTCAAGCGAGAGATTGCGTCAGAATATTGTTTTCACAGCTTGAAACGGTGGAAAAAAGGATCACGAAGGCACAGATTTGTCCCCATACACCGTGGCTTCAGTTGCTTTCGGCGAGCCAAGTACCGGCCGCCTCGCTAAGTGACATCCTGTACGTCTTATTCGCGTAAATAAAACAACTGGGAGCGACAAAACTACTCTGATGGATTACACCGATCAATTTGATGTGCGATATTTTGTACAGATGTGTGCGAATGGGTCTGAAACTGTACACAAGGTGCTACCATGCAGCGGCCGCGGCTTTTTCTCACGCCGAGTTCCGTTGTGCTTCATCTACGGCTTTGTACATGGTTAAAACGAATTCCAGTGCGTTTAGAGTCGCAGCCCAGTGTCTCTAGTCGTACTGAGGGCCTGATTCAGAGCCGGACGCTCTGACAAGAGCGCTCACTCTGAATCAGGGCCCTCCTACCTAAACTTGGAGCGGCCTCCTGGTCGCTCGCATAGCTGTGGGTGACCACCCACAGCATATGCGAGCGGCCAAAAAGATGGTCGCGATGGTCAAGACCATCGCGACCATCGGGCTTGCGACGAGACCCTGCGGTAGGGTCTTGGTGACCGCAAGCCCTGGAGTGATTTTGGCTCTATCAGAGCCAAAATCACTCCCACTGACATCACTAGTGATGTCAGTGGGGCCGGACCCAGACGGTAGGCGTTCCCATGGGAACGCCTCCATCTGACAGCCACGCCCCCAAAGGGGGCGTGGCTGCCCACCAAAGGGGGCGTGCTGTCAATCAACATCGACAGCACGCCCCCTTTGGTGCGAGACCCATAACGACGGCTACCCCGTCGTTATTCGGGTCTCGCGCATGTGCTCGACGGAGCTCTCTCCGTCGTGCGCATGCGCACTAGGGCACCATCGACCCGCTTGCGAGCGCTCAGCGCTCGCGAGCGGGTCTGAAGCAGGCCCTGTGAGCGGTGTGTCGCTGCGTCTGTATGCAAACAATAGAAAAAGGTGTCACACTGCACCTCTCAGAGCGTCTCAGTGCCTCAGTCGCGCCGGGAATCTCACGCCGTAAAGTGTATAGACGCTAGCAGTATGAGGGCACATCTGTAGCAGAGCGGTTCCTGCCTGAAAGCAGTCGGCCAATTGTCCACAAATCAATTCTTCATTAAAGGTTTGAATGATGTCATCAATTATACCATTAAGGTTTAATTCCAGGAGACGCTCAGTCGATTATGCTAAGGAGATCTCATGTCCATTGTCTGTACATAATGTTCTATTTCAGAACGCTGGCACAAGGGTTCGCGTGCAGAATGTGACACAATGACTGCGGCGTGACACTCATTAGCACAAACATGTATAAATGATATATGTATTTTTATGCCAGAAAATGTCAACATGTCTTCGTCCCAGCGGGCTACACACGTATGATTGATAGACATTGCAGGCTGCCTGGTATTTTGACTGCAGCGCAAGTGAATCTTATTAGCCTAGATAAAAAATAAGATGGTATAATGAATGATAAACAGATGTTACTGATCCACTTTAAAAAAACAACATTTGTGAAAAATCAGAGTCGACCATTTTAGTTCTGTGAAGATCATTTGATAACATTAACGACTAATAAAGCTTCCTTACCCTTGACAAAAAAAAAAATGTATATTCTAAAAAAATAAAAGTTCTGTATGAAGAAGCAGGTTAAGGCCCTATGTCTGCTTGCGTGAATCTCTCACAGGACGACAGTCCGGAGTTTGATTGACCTGTATTGTGGTGAACCATGGCCCCGACCGCCGCTGCTGAAATTGCAGTATTGCGCAGAAAAGGGGCGAGGCTGTTGTGATGCAATTTGCATAACCACACCCCCCTATACATCCCACCTGGGGTTTCCCTGAGGGGAAAATGGAAGTATCAGTTAGTTGCGCTCACTTCAAAACTAATACAGAGGTTAGGGAAAGTTGAGCCCCACCATCCCTACTTGGCCTTAGGATGGTACCTAGGCCCTCATTCAGAGCCGGACGCTCTGAGCAGAGCACTCGCTCTGAATGAGGGCCGTCCTCCATAAAAATGGAGCGTCCTCCTGGACGCTCGTATAGCTGTGGGTCACCACCCACAGCACATACGAGCGTGCAGGATGATGGTCGCGATGGTCTTGACCATCGCCAGTGCGACCAGAAGCCTGTGGTCGGGTTTTTCGACCACAAGCCCTGGAGAGATTTTGGCTCTATCAGAGCCAAAATCACTCCCACTGACATCACTAGTGATGTCAGTGGGGCCGGCTTCAGACGGTAGGCGTTCCCTTGGGAACGCCTCCGTCTGGCAGGCATGCCCCCGGCACGCCCACCAAAGGGGGCGTGCTGTCAATCAACATCGACAGCACGCCCCCTTTGATCAGACACAACGAGCGAAGGAAAGTCCTTCGCTCGTCGCGTCTGGCGCATGCGCACGACGGAGCTCCCTCCGTCGTGCGCATGCGCAGTGCACACCATCGACCCACTTGCGAGCGGACAGCCGCTTGCGAGTGGGTCTGAATGAGGCCCCTAGTTGCCTAATCAATGCTTGTCTATGGAGCTATGTGGGATTTGTATTATGTTGCCATTTTTCATCAGCGCTAAGTGACATCCTGCATCACCTCTTAGCGCATTAAAGGATGTCTTAGCGCCTGAGGTATAGTAAAAAGGTGGTTGCTGGAGATGCTGTACGATAACATCCCTCTGCCCTGGCTGTATCGCATCAGTCGTAGGCACTGGCGGGCGCCATGCACTTACGCGTCATCTTGTGAAACCGCAAGATCTCACCGACGCTGGCACAGTCCACAAGTATCGGGCGCTGTACTCCAAACCGAATGATCTCAAGAGTTTCCAAGCTTTAGAGTCAGGCACCCGTTGACTCTCAGGCTGCTGCAGCACTACAAGTCCCAGCTGTAGAGTCAACGTGGCCAGAGATGTATCAGAAGACACATACCTCAGTTGACAATGGTGTATACCTGGATAAATTGCTCGGAACTTGGAAGTGGCAATGCCGTGAGGTCTCGTATGGAACAAGTCACAGTTTGAGGCGTTAAAAGAGATGCTTTTCCCATAATAAATGAGACTTTTTCTGGTTTGTTTGTATTTCATTTCCATGTGTCTGTGCAAAGCCGGCAGGGTGCCTTTTCTTTGCACTGCATTACAAGGTCAGTCTGTCTGAGGTTTTACATTATCTCAGACATTTGCATAGTAAATGTCACCTAGAGCATCTTTTTTTTTTTCAGTCTTTATCTGCCATCGGTTTTCATGTTTCTGTATAAGGTCATCAGCAGCTCTTGTTGGCTGGGCGGCAGGAACGGACGGTGACTCTGACCGGTCCAACTGTTTAAGACTGGATGCAAAACTGACTGACCCCTGGTGCCACCACCTGTCAATCTCTTTGGTGTAACCGTGATAACAAGAGCCCTTTAAGCCACCTGTCTTTTCCCTTGGCCTTAAATAAATAAACAACTTAAGTTATCATGAATAAATAACCACACGGAGACTTGGATTTGGTGAAAATAAATGCCACAATTTAATTTATAGGAAACGTGGAAAACGGTGACACAAAAGCATTAGTCTCCTTGAAGAAGGCCACGAGCCGAAACGCATTGGGGACATCCCTATCACACCTTGCTACCCCCCGCAACCCTATCACAGGGACCCGGCCTGTTCCAGCAACCCACTCTCGATCTGTGACCGGAGTCACCCCCCTGCGCCCAGACGCACGCCTACACAGCTGCAGCAAGCACCGCGACAGCCCTCATCTGTCTCCCCCACAGAAGCCGCACAGGAGTCCCGTCAGTCCAGACAGCCGCGAGCACCATCAGCAAACGGCACCCTGTCCTGGACTGCGACGTCCTCCCACCACTCGGCGGCAAAATTTCTGCACATACCATCGGCCTCCCGCTCAGCACACAGCGGCACACAGAGACTGATCCTGCAGACCGCATCGTGGCACCAGTCACCGCCATCCGCCAAGGCATGGACAGTGGCCACAGACTGAAACTCAGCAGCACCCATCTATAGGGTTATACCACTCACCCCAGGCGTGTTGCAGACCCCAGCACAGCCCACTCGGCGCCGGCACCCACCATCCTAACAAGGATCAGACTTCCATCACTCCAACGCTGCCACACCCCATCTGCAACGCCACATTGAAGGCAACCTACCGGTAGGTAAGTTGCACGCTTGCTAGACAGTGCGGGACACCGCCACAGCAGCACACACGCCTATATCATCACCACATCCACCTGGCGGCTACCAAGACTGTAGACCATAGGTCCAGCAGGGAAGACGTGCCGCTCCAGAACCGCACGGAAAGGAGCCTCCTAAAAGGGTCCACCCACATTCCCCCTGAGCCAGCCACACCAGCTCACAACCCCCCCTGGTACCATTCCGGAGCAGCGCTGTGTCTTCTCGATAAAACGGTTTGGCCCCTCACCAGGTTGTTTGTCTTTTGTTCTACACAAGCACCACACAGCTCGCACTCATCCCCATCCTGCATATCCAGAGAGCGCACCTGACCCACCACTTTTCCAAAATCATTAATTTGTCAGCTGCACTAACCAGTGATTACAAGACACGTGGCGCGGCCAGAATTGCAAAAGTATGTCTCCTCGCTAGGTCCCTCCTCTTTGTTTGAGACGGACTCACCCTTGTCATTACTCTGCAACCACTTCCTGCGCCACATGTATTCACTGCCGATTATTTTTTTCCACCAAGTGCCCGAGCGGGGCTCTGTGTTTCCCTGTGCTGGTGCCGCCCCTGAACATGTGACGTCATGATGTCATGCCGAGGGAGCAGGGCCACCAGAAGTAGAGAATGGTGCTCCGGGCAGCCCAGCAGCAATGCTACTGGCTGCAGGGTGCTGTTTTATCCACCCTGTAACCCAGACACGGGTGCCGTGGGGCAGCAACAGTGTCGCCCGCAGACTGGGCCGTAACTAGGGTAGTGCGACCTGTGCCGTGGCACAGGGCACTGCAGGGCAGGGGGCGCTGTTTGGGCCTGTCAATTTTCCTGTTTATTATCATTCTCGCTTGTAGCTTCCTCTTCTTTTATCCTCAGCATCTCCTGGCCTCTCCTGTCTCTTCCCTGGCCCTTCCCCATTAGGCCATGGCCCTTTTTCTGGTGCACTATCTTATGTTCCTATTTAATAAATGGGGGAGGGGGCGCCAATGCTCTCTCTGGCATAGGGCACCAAAAAGTCTAGTTACGGCTCTGCCCGCACAACCTTAGTTATGGCCCTGTTTCCGCCTAACAAATGACAAAACATGTAAAACGAACCAGTATGGAAAAAAAAAAAAGTGCCACAAAAAGCATTAATCAGTCAGCTACACTAACCCTCATGGGTTGTGAAATAGCGTCACCCTTGTCAGTACTCTGCAGACGCCTCCTGCTTCACATGTATTCGTTGACAATGATTTTTTTCCCACCCAGCAAACGAACAAGTAAATGAACAAAACACAAAAAAAAAAATCATACCAAAAACCCTACAAAATAGGGGAAGGTGGAAGGGAAAACCGCATTGTATTAGGACCCAAGAGAAAGCACAAAACCCCCTGGCTCCCCCCAAAAATCCTTGAAACACCACGGAATCCAAGTGGCTGTCACACAACCATGCCGGCATTTCAGCAGAAATTTAACCCTCTCTTACCCACAATTAACAAAAGCAAAACTCCCAAACCTTCATTAAATGAGTTGCCAAATACTGTAAAAATATCAGAAACCGTGTCGTTGAGGAATCGGTATGATTCCCGGCAGCGGCATCCCGACATCAGCAGAGTTCCAAGCAGCGGAAGCCCGACAGCGCTGGAAATCCCGATCGTGGATAGGTGAGTATCTAATAACCTAACCCTCCTTAGGGGTGCCTAACCCTAACCTCCCCCCCAAGTGCCTAACCCTAACCACCCCCTTCCCCGCTGCCTGAACCTAAGTCCCCCGGGGGGGCGCCTATCCCTAAGTCCCCCCCGGGGGTGCCTAACTCTAACCCTCCCGGGGGGGTGCCTAACCCTAAGTCCCCCCCGGGAGCCCTAAACCTAACCCTCCCCGCGGCTGTCCGCTCGCGGTGCCTGGCATCACTACGATCGGGATGCTGGGCGCCGGTCTCCCGGCGTCGGGGAAATGCCGGGCGTCTACATCTAGACGCCCGGCATTTCACCCTTGCCGGGATATGACAGTCGGGAAGCCGGCTGCCGGTATTTAGGCAGTCGGCTTCCCGATAGCATACCTGTCGTTGACCACCCTCAGATCAATAGGGGCTTGCGTCCTTTTAACTTATTAAATTATCTGATGAATATTAGTAAAAGGATCAGCTTACTGTATCCTACTAACAAATTCTTAGAGAGGGGACTTATAGCCTATGACTGTCTACTGTACCTCATTTATGTTACCAAGCAACGGTGCTCAAAGGGTTTCTCAAAAAAAAAAAAAAAAAGTTAGCGTATCCCATCTGCCGGACTGTGAACTCCTTAGACGGGATGTACTAAGCATCGCATCCTCTTATCGGGTACAAACCGCGGTTGATTAGCGTGGTATGTACTGTACCTAGAAATGCAATTACAATAGCAAAGGACAGCTCTCTCGATAAGAGCTGTCCTCTGCGATACCCCCGCATAGAGGAACGAGGGGGGAAATGGAAGGGATCCGATTGGATCCCTTTCAGGGGGAGCGTCCCGAAAAGAAGCCAATAGGCTTCTATTGGGTAATGCCACCTGAAGATGGTGTTACTCACCGGGGCTTAGTACATATGGGGAATGCGGTAAAACCCCTGAAAACTGCACTTTCAGGGGGTTTTACTGCATTTTTCTGTTTAGTACATCCCGCCTGAATGAATGGGGCACAAGGCAAAGATAAGGAATATACAACCTGACTGAATGGGGCACAGGGCAATATGAGTGAATTGCTCCCAAGCCTGGATTTCTGGTATTTACATACGCTTGGTTCTGGATCATGCGCAGTCAGAAAACATACAAGTGGGGGTTCCTTCAACACTGCAGCGTCATCTTTGTGTGAGAATGGAGGACAATTTTACCAAAAATGTCTATACCCGCAGGTTTTTTGGCTGTATCCTTCGGTATGCTGACTGCACAACATGCTATTGTTTATAGTTATCTTGTGTGTTTACTTTGAGGTCTTTACAGCAAATACTGCAATTTAAATACTACATACAATACACCCTAAAGCAATTAAAGTGCAAACAAATTTGCCAAATTAATGTAATCCACTCTCACCCTAATGGTAAACTTCCAAATATGCTGTTATGGTTAATAATAGTCAATAATGTGCAGAAAGTTGACACAACATTAATACTACATGTCCCTCTTTTTTTAGTGGGCGGCCTCTCTGCATCACATAACGACACACACTGGTTGGACTGGGGGACATACTGATAGGACAGGGTGGGGGACACTCTGGAAAGGCCACACACAGACAGTATGGGGGGGGGTCAATATGACTTGACAGACATACAGATAGGACTGGGGGACACATTAAGAGGTCAGAGCCACTGACAAGACTGGGAGACACACCGGCAGGTCTGGGAGATACACTGACAGGATTGGGAGACACAATGATGGGAGTGGGGGATTCGCACTGACTGGACAGACGCCCTGTCAAGACAGACACACTGACAGGGCAGACACATTGACAGGAGTGAGGGACGCACTGACTGGACAGACACACTGACAGGACAGACACATTAACAGGACTGGGAGACACTGACAAGACAGAAACACTGACAGGACTGAGAGACACACTGAGAGGACAAAGACAGGACTGAGAGACACACTGACAGTATTGTAAGACACACTAGTGCTCAGGACAGTAATTACTGCGACTGGTGCCATTATCATGGGCAAAAGGCAGAACGATGGGATGTAGTCTGGAAGCCGACGGTCTAAATGCCGACCGCCGGCTTCCAGACTACTTAATCCCGACGAGGGTTGAATGACAGGCGTCTAAATCTAGACGCCTGTCATTTTACTGACGCTGGAAGACCGGCTCCCGGCATCCTGATCGAAGTGATGCCGGGCGCCGCAGCAGACAGCCGCGGGGGGTGGTAGTGTTAGGTTTAGGGCTCCTGGGGGGGAGGACTTATGGTGCGTACACACTACACGATATGCTATCTGAGCGATATCGTGTAGTGTGTCCCTGGCAGGCTGTGCTCAATGTCGTTCATGACATTGAGCACAGCCGCTGAACGATATCATTAACGATATCGTTCAGCGCCGGGCTCTCTCCCCCATTCCCCAACATGCAGCAACCTGACAAGATCGTCAGGTTGGCCTGCATGTCAGCCCGATGAACGATGATAACGAACGACCCACGGGAAAGCGCGTCGTCGTTATCGTTCATCGTTTTGGGGTTAAAAATGGACGATAAAGTGGACGACTGAACGATAACGATATCATTATCGTTCAGTCGTCCACTTTATCGCCCAGTGTGTACGCACCATTAGGGTTAGGCACCCCCCGGGAGGTTAGGGCTAGGCTAGGGGGAGGGAGGGTTAGGCACCGCCGAGGGGAGGTTAGGCACCCCCCCTGGGGACTTAGGTTTAGGCAGCGGGGAAGGGGGGGTTAGGGTTAGGCACAGGGGGGGAGTTTAGGGTTAGGCACCGGCACCCCTGAGGAGGGTTACGGTTAGGGGGGATAGGTCAGTTGATACTTACCTTTAGGACGATCGGGATTTCCTCCTTTGTCGGGCAGCCGCTGCGGCCGGCGGTAATACATATCACACCCAGAACAATCGATGCTCTAGTGGCACCTAGAGCATCAATTGCATTTGTATTGCAGGGTGCCTGGAATGGCTCTCTGCAGCCTGTCCTCAGGAGGGGGCACGGTTTGGTGGCATGCAGGCCCAGGGTGCAAAAGTTCTCTGCTATGAGCCTGCAGATACTACTCTCCCTCTTTCTCTGCTGTTCAGATATCTACAGTTCTTCCCTGTCTCTATGTGCTACCTTCCTCTCTAACCCTCCACCTTCTCTGCACCTGCATATGTAAGTGCCGGGAGCTCCAGAAAGCTCAGACTTATTTATGAATTACTAAGAGGGATCTGTGGGCTCCCAAGACACTTGGGCTCTAGGCAATTGTTCTGGTGATTCCCTGTGTAGAAGATGTAGTATGAAATACAATTTCCAAACTGCAATTTACCATTACTGTACCTCCCAGCATTCCCATTTTTGGAATCAGGGGAGTTACCATGGCACCCTTGGGCATATCTAGACTAGCATTTTCCCTAGGCCATCCTCAACCCCTCTTTTTCTCTGTGAGCTCAGTGGTAGCTGCGAGTGTGGTTCAAACCTCCCAACAATCCTCAATTGAGACAACAGTCTTGGCTGTTGGGATAACAATCCCCCTGCATTGCAACCATCTTGCCTAAATTAGGTCACAGATATATATATATATATGTAAGTTAGGAGTCGGACAAGAATAAATGTAAATCAGGACAGGAATAAATAAATCAGGACAGGGATAAATGTAAATCAGGACAGGAATAAATTAATCAGGACAGGGATAAATGTAAATCAGGACAGGGATACTGTATATGTAAATCAAGGCAGGGATATATATAAATCAGGACAAGGACATATATAAATCAGGTCAGGGATACAGGTAAATCAGGACAGGGATATATGTAAATCATGAAAGGAATATATGTAAATCAGGACAGGGATATTGCTAAATCAGGACAGGGATATTGCTAAATCAGGACGGGAATATATGTAAATCAGGACAGGGATATATGTAAATCAGGATAGGGATATTGCTAAATCAGGACGGGAATATATGTAAATCAGGCCAGGGATATATGTAAATCAGGATAGGGATATATGTAAATCAGGCCAGGGATATATGTAAATCAGGCCAGGGATATATGTAAATCAGGGGTTCCGGACAATAGACAGACAGTAATTAGATAGACAATGTCTAGATAGACACCAGGGGGTAAATTTACTAAAGTGAGAATTTTTAGAAGTGAATTTTAAAAGTGATGTTGCCATAGCAACCAATCAGATTCTACTTAACATTTAATTAGCACCTTCTAGAAGATAATAGCTAGAATATGATTGGTTGCTATTGGCAACATCACTTTTAAAACTCACTCCTAAAAACTCTCACTATAGTAAATTTACCCCCAGATGTTAGACAGTCAATAGTTAGCTCGGGACAAAAGGTCGACAGGGACAAAAGTCAGACACACTAAAGTTCGACATGTAAGATGGTTGACAGGGTCAAAAGTTCGACAAAGTTTTTTTTAGGGTTAGGCACTTACTGGAGGGTTAAGGTTAGGCACTTACCTCCACGGTTAGGTGTTAGGCACCTGAGGGAGGGTTAGGGTGAAGATTAGGGCTAAAAATGAAAAAATTTGTCTACCATTTTAGTGTCGAACTTTTGACCATGTCGACCTTTTGTACCTGTCGACCTTCTTACATGTCGAACTTTAGTGTCCCTGTCTAACTATTGACTGTCTAACATCTGGTGCCTATCTAGACATTGTCTATCTAATTAATGTCTATCTTTTATACCACACCTGAAATTAGGACAGGACTATAGCTAAATCAGGACAGGGATATATGTAAATCAGGACAGGGATATATGTAAATCAGGACAGGGATATTACGAAATCAGGACAGGACTATAGCTAAATCAGGCCAGGGATATATGTAGATCAGGACAGGGATATATGTAAATCAGGACAGGGATATATGTAAATCAGGACAGGGATATATGTAAATAAGTGCAGGACTATTGCTAAATCAGGCCAGGGATATATGTAAATCAAGACAGGGATATATGTTAATCAGGACAGGGATATATTAAATCAGGACTGGACTATAGCTAAATCAGGCCAGGGATATATGTAAATCAGGACAGGGATATATGTAAATCAAGACAGGGATATATGTGAATCAGGCCAGGGATACATGAAAATCAGGCCAGGGATATATGTGTATCAGGTCAGGGCTACATGTGAATCAGGCCAGGGATACATGTGAATCAGGACAGGGATACATGTAAATCAGGACAGGGATATATGTGAATCAGGAAAGGGATACATGTAAATCAGGCCAGGGATACATGTAAATCAGGCCAGGGATACATGTGAATCAGGACAGGGATATATGCGAATCAGGCCAGGGATACATGTGAATCAGGACAGGGATACATGTAAATCAGGACAGGGATATATGTGAATCAGGACAGGGATACATGTAAATCAGGCCGGGGATACATGTAAATCAGGACAGGGATATATGTGAATCAGGACAGGGATACATGTAAATCAGGCCAGGGATACATGTGAATCAGGACAGGGATACATGTAAATCAGGACAGGGATATATGTGAATCAGGAAAGGGATACATGTAAATCAGGCCAGTGATACATGTAAATCAGGCCAGGGATACATGTGAATCAGGACAGGGATATATGCGAATCAGGACAGGGATACATGTGAATCAGGACAGGGATACATGTGAATCAGGACAGGGATACATGTAAATCAGGACAGGGATATATGTGCCTGTACCTGACTGTGGCCTGATTTCAAGGAGGCAACAAATAAAAATCTAATAATGACCTAATAACGTATAACATAAACAGTGAATTCACAACACTACTTCTATATACACAGCGTGTACACAATATAATCCGATATAGCAGAACAGTGGTAATGCCCGGTAGCCAGATGTCATAAGCTTATGAAAGCCATGGGCATTAATTACAGCTCTTGTATCTGCAGTAGCTGCTGTTCTGTGAGCTGCTGTATACGGGAGGGGTGTTGTGCTGTTATATGTAGCTGGACACGTTTATCTGAGCTGCCAATCATGTGTTTTACACCAGCAGCTGCATTCCCCTAGGAATGGGAGAGAGACCTTCCACTGCCCGCACTGCTGCTCCCACCGTACTCGCCTGGCAGTGGCTAATGGGAGCTGTAGTACAGTAATAGCAGGAATATAGGAGGCTATTAGACATCTCAGTGTGCTGCTTCTCCTAGATGGCATGTTTTCTAATGTTTCATTAAGGTCAACTAAGAGCACAGATCAATCAACTACAGTAGATGCCTCATGCCTCAGTGATGTTACTAGCTCCCAGTGATCTTGTAGGCTGCCTACGAAATCACTGGGAGCTAGTAATCTCAATGAGGCATGAGGCACCCTCTCCTCTCGGCTGCTCGACCTAAGCTCCGCCCCTATGTGCCTTAAGCCCCGCCTCCTGTACGTCCTACTGCAAAGCTGTGTCCTGTGACTGTGCACCAGACCTAGTGCAGGGAAGGCACTGCACCCCAGCATGTCACATTCCACAGGTCAGTGTAAAGTTGGCCCCTGTGTACTATTTATGTATGTTTTGTATATATATTTATTTACATAGCTATATATATATGTGTGTGTGTTAAATTAGGTGGGTACAGGAGTATATAATATATATATATATATATATATATATATCCATACATACAGTCAGTATGTGCATGTGTGTGTATGTATGTAGTAGAGATGGCGGCACTCAGGGCTTCCAGTGAATTAAATCAAGAGATACTAAGACCTTTTATCGTTTATCTGGTCTTAGGGATAAATTTACTAAGATGGGAGTTCTATTAAGAAGTGATGTTGCCCGTAGCAACCAATCAGATTCTACTTCTCATTTATCTAGCGCCTTCTAGAAGATAATACCTGGAATCTGATTGGTTGCTATGGGCAACATCACTTCTCAATAGAACTCACATCTTAGTAAATTTACCCCTTAGTATCTCTTGATTTAATTCATTGGAAGCCCTGTGAGTGCCGCCATCTCTACTACATATACTACACGGAGGACGCATATACCCCGGGGAGGGCACCTAGGCAAGGTTAAGTGGATATATATTTTGTCCAGGAATGATGATGTTTGTCAATGAAAGATAACGTTTTGCCTCTTTCTGAGGCCCGTTTTTTGGAGGGAAAAATCCGAACCCGGCGTGCAAATCCGACAGTGATGGAATGCCGACATATCATCCCTGTTGGCCCACTAACATGCTCCTGACGGCTGTATTAGCTCCAGCGTGGCTTCCTGCTCCCAGCAGTCATGACCTCTGCTGCTCCTGCCTTCCGGTGAGTATTCCCCCCATCCCTAAACCTAATCCCTACCCCTCCCTGTAGTGCCTAACCCACTCCTCCTCCCCCTGCAGCCAAACCCTAACCTTCCCCTAGTGCCTAACACCCCTGCACAGCCTAACCCTAATCCCTACCTCTAACCCTCCCTGTAGGGCCTAACCTTAGCGACCCCCCCCCAATCTGACTGTAACCTCCCCTAGTGCCTAACCCTCCATGCAGTGCCTAAACCTATCCTCCTCCTCCCCCGCAGCCTAGCCTTTACCTTCCCCTAGTGCCTAACGCCCCTGCACAGCCTAACCGTAATCCCTACCTCTAACCCTCCCTGTAGGGCCTAACCTTAGCCACCCCCCCCCAATCTAACTGTAACCTCCCCTAGTGCCTAACCCTCCATGCAGTGCCTAAACCTATCCTCCCACGCAGCCTAGCCTTAACCTTCCCCTAGGGCAGGGATGGGGAACCTCAGGCCCGGGGGCCGTATAAGGCCCGCGGAGTCATTTGGTCTGGCCCTCGGAACTTTTCTCTGCTAGCCTCATCTGGCTACCAGGGTGCCTAGAATGGCACCCTGCAGCCAGAATCTATGCACCAGTGCCGCCAGGAGCCCTTACAGCTCCCCCGGAAAATCCTCAGGATGCTCTGGGCATTGCTGTAATCGCCGGGGATTTGATGTCACATGGAGGGAGCGTGGCCTGCACCGGGCCCGCGAATAATGCTCTAAATTGGCCCTCGGCAGAGAAAAGGTTCACCTGCCCGAGGGCCTAACCCCCCTCCCCTACACACACACAGTCATATTTTTATTAACTTGTATATCAACATAATGACTGTCGGCTTGTATAAAACACACTAAAATCCATTTAAAGTAGGGGTGAGCGGGTTCGGATTTCTGAAATCCGAACCCCCCCAAGCCCCCCCGATCCGAGGCCGATCTGAGTCAGGCTCGACTTTTCCCGCCTGACTCGGATCTGAAATCGAGGCAAAACGTCATGATCCCGCCTTCCGTGTCTCGCGGGTTTTGGATCCTATATAAGGTACCCGCGTCGGTGCCATTTTCTCACTCGGCTGTGGACAGTGAAGAGGGAGGGTGGGAGTTAGGGCTGGCTGGGCTGTGTAGTGTAGTGTAGTGCAGTGTAGTGTTGTGCTGTGCTGCGCTGTGCTGCTGTTGTCCATAGGGGCTGTGTCCACTACTTCAAAGTCCATAGGGGCTGGCTGGACTGTGTTGTGCAGTCAGTTGTCCATAGGGGCTGTGTCCACTCCAAAGTCCTGTGCAGTGTCCCAGTCCTAAAGGGGTGCTGTAGTGTTGTCCAGGGGGTGCTCTGTCCATCAGGGGTGCTCCCCCCAGTGTTTGTGAATTGTGTGCACTGTGGCTGCACGTGCATCAACAAAGGAGCAGCGCCAAGCGTGCGCCTGTGTCCCATAAGTAAAAGGCCGGCTGGCTTGTCCGTTAAAGGGTGCTGTAACCCCCAAAGGGCACTCCAAACAAAATTAAAAAATATATTTTTTTGTGTTTGTGAATTGTGTGCGCAGTAGCCGGACGTGCATCAACAAAGTAGTGGCAAGCGTGCGCCTGTGTCCCATAAATAAAGGGCCGGCTGGATTGACCGCTAAAGGGTGCTGTAACCCCCAAAGGGCACTCCAAACAAAATAAAAATATATATTTTTTTGTGTTTGTGAATTGTGTGCGCAGTAGCCGCACGTGCATCAACAAAGTAGTGCCAAGCGTGCGCCTGTGTCCCATAAATAAAGGGCCGGCTGGATTGACCGCTAAAAGGTGCTGTAGCCCCCAAAGGGCACTCCAAACAAAATAAAAAATTTTTTTCTGTGTTTGTGAATTGTGTGCACAGTGGCTGCACGTGCATCAACAAAGGAGCAGCGCCAAGCGTGCGCCTGTGTCCCATAAGTAAAAGGCCGGCTGGCTTGTCCGTTAAAGGGTGCTGTAACCCCCAAAGGGCACTCCAAACAAAATAAAAATATATATTTTTTTGTGTTTGTGAATTGTGTGCGCAGTAGCTGCACGTGCATCAACAAAGTAGTGCCAAGCGTGCGCCTGTGTCCCATAAATAAAGGGCCGGCTGGATTGACCGCTAAAGGGTGCTGTAACCCCCAAAGGGCACTCCAAACAAAATAAAAAAATATATTTTTTTGTGTTTGTGAATTGTGTGCGCAGTAGCCGCATGTGCATCAACAAAGTAGTGCCACGCGTGCGCCTGTGTCCCATAAATAAAGGGCCGGCTGAATTGACCGCTAAAGGGTGCTGTAACCCCCAATGGGCACTCCAAACAAAATTAAAAAATATTTTCTGTGTTCTTTTTTTTTCTGTCTTTGTGAATTGTGTGGGCTGTAGCCGCACCTGCATCCTCAAAGCAGCAGCGACAAGCGTGCGTCTGTCTGTTAAAGGGTGGTGTAACCCTCAAAGTGCTCCAAAAAATAAAAAACTATTTTTTTTATGTGTTTGTGAGTTGTGTGCGATGTAGCCACACGTGCATCGACACAGTAGCAGCGCCAAGCGTGCGCCTGTGTCATAAGTCAAGGGCCGGTTTGGACATCTGGTCCGGACTGAAGGACGTGCCAACAATTTCTGACAAGTCTACTGTCACTGCATATGATACTGTCCTCAAAGCAGCAGCAACAAGCATGCGTCTGTCTGTTAAAGGGTGGTGTAACCCTCAAAGTGCGCTCCACAAACAATAAAAAAATTCTTTTTTTTGCTGTCTTTGTGAAATGTGTGGGCTGTAGCCGCACCTGCATCCTTAAAGCAGCAGCGACAAGCGTGCGTCTGTCTGTTAAAGGGTGGTGTAACCCTCAACGTGCGCTCCACAAACAATAAAGAAATTCTTCTTTTTTTTGCTGTCTTTGTGAAATGTGTGGGCTGTAGCCGCACCTGCATCCTTAAAGCGGCAGTGACGTGCGTCTGTCTGTTAAAGGGTGGTGTAATCCTCAAAGTGCGCTCCACAAACAATAAAAAAATTCTTCTTTTTTTTGCTGTCTTTGTGAAATGTGTGGGCTGTAGCCGCACCTGCATCCTTAAAGCAGCAGCGACAAGCGTGCGTCTGTCTGTTAAAGAGTGGTGTAACCCTCAAAGTGCGCCCCACAAACAATAAAAAAATTCTTATTTTTTTTTCTGTCTTTGTGAAATGTGTGGGCTCTAGCCGCACCTGCATCCTTAAAGCAGCAGCGACAAGCGTGCGTCTGTCTGTTAAAGGGTGGTGTAACCCTCAAAGTGCTCCAAAAAATAAAAAACTATTTTTTTTATGTGTTTGTGAGTTGTGTGCGATGTAGCCACACGTGCATCGACACAGTAGCAGCGCCAAGCGTGCGCCTGTGTCATAAGTCAAGGGCCGGTTTGGACATCTGGTCCGGACTGAAGGACGTGCCAACAATTTCTGACAAGTCTACTGTCACTGCATATGATACTGTCCTCAAAGCAGCAGCAACAAGCGTGCGGCTGTCTGTTAAAGGGTGGTGTAACCCTCAAAGTGCGCTCCACAAACAATAAAAATATTCTTCTTTTTTTTTCTGTCTTTGTGAAATGTGTGGGCTGTAGCCGCACCTGCATCCTTAAAGCGGCAGTGACGTGCGTCTGTCTGTTAAAGGGTGGTGTAATCCTCAAAGCGGGCTCCACAAACAATAAAAAAATTCTTATTTTTTTTTCTGCCTTTGTGAAATGTGTGGGCTGTAGCCGCACCTGCATCCTTAAAGCAGCAGCGACAAGCGTGCGTCTGTCTGTTAAAGGGTGGTGTAACCCCCAAAGTGTGCTCCAACCCGGGCCTGAGGTTCCCCATTACTTTTGTAGGTGGATGGTGTTTCTTTATTTTTCATTACTTTGAAGCAGTGCAAAATCAGTGTGAAAGATGGTCTCCTTACTAACAGAAATAGTCTGGACATATTGTTGGGTGTAATGTAATGGCGAGGCATGGCGAGGGATGACACTGCAAGTTTGAACAAGCTGTAGATAGAACATCATACTTTCCATTTTTTTTAAGGTTTTTAGAGCTAGGTTTTTTTATTGGCGGTTTTGTAAAACCATAATTTTTGGGGTGATTTTTTTTTTTTCTCTTCGGTTTGAAAAATACATAATTTACTAAGGCCCAAATTCCAGGAAAATTGCTGAAAATGTATTATATTTTCTCACTACTGTACCCCCTTTTAGTTTTAGTTACCGTCTAATAATTGGGAAATATTTATTTTCCTGATTTTCAATCCATCACACTTTGTACTCCACAGCAGAAACCAGGATTATACTAAACAATGCATTTTATACTCGTACTATAAAAATTAAGTTTTAACGTATTTACGTTTATTTGTCCTTTTATCCAGTTGTATTAAAAAAAACAACACATGTATACGATGAGCTATTATTTTCCCGATTCTTTTTTTTTTTTTTTAATATCCCTTTTACAGTTTATCTTATTTATGGGAAACTATTTGCCCAGGATCATGATGGTACAAATACCACTACAATCTTCTTATTGCCGTCGTCATCTCAGGATGATCATAGCGGGGAATACTGACAGAAAAAAAACAAAAAACCATTTCTCCCTATTTTTTTATTCATAACACGGACATTTTTATTTTTTAACTATTTTTAGATTTTGTTCCTCCCTAAAATTTAAACGCAAAACTTCTAGTTCCACTGCACATGTGAGAACTGACAAAGCCGGGTCACGCATCGCAGATTCACCGAAGGCAGGCTGGCGAAGCGCTATTCTTACCGCTGCCAGCCGGCGTCCCCGGACAGCTGAATTTATCATGGTGGTAAGAGAGGTTTTCTATAGCTGCGATAAGCCAGTCCCCTAACTTGATTATTTTGTGTCTGCCGTGGAGAGGTTAGAAATTAATACTTTAATCTCCAGATTGTTACTGGAAAATCTAGTTCTGCAGATCTCAGTTGATGTTGAACATTTAAAGGAAGATATTGTATGTCTCTTTTTCCATAACAAGGTAAATCTATTTGGATATGGAAAACTGCTGCACATGCTAAAAAAAAGGTATTATAATAACCCACAACATGTAATTATTATATGGCTTTTTTCAGCTTCCAAACTCTTTGGGGCCCAGTTATAAATTATCGGGTCCAAGACTTAATAATTATCGCTACTATTCGCGGCAATAAAAAAATTAAGATTCACTGGGGTGTATTAATAAACACAGGCGGAAACATGACCTCCAAAAGGAAAGGAGCCTATCCCTGCAATGTGTAAGAATGAAATGATTTTTAATGCAATAATTATTATAATAATTATTAATAATTTAATTTCTGTATCAGGACCACGCAGCTCTACTGAGCATGTGCGGCAGCCATTGCCTACGGAACCCTCTCCTGGTAATTTCTGCGGTAAGTAGCTCATAGGCTAAAGCGACTAATGCCATCTGAAGATGGCGTTAGCTGCCCGAGCTTGGTAAATCCGACACCCTAGTAGGCTGCAAAGAAATGTATGGGTCCATTTTGTTTCTGAGATATCTACTAGACAGTGGCGTATCTATAATGTGTCCAGGTCCAGGGGGGGCCTGCACCGCACACCCTGCACCCATATTAGTTTAAACCTACCTGTCCGTGGTCCCGCGTCGGGTGTCAGCGCTGCTCAGAACACGGGAAAATGGCCGCCGCTGCCATTTTTCCGGTGTTCTGCGTAGTAGACTCCGGGCACACTCTAGTGCCCGGAGTCTACTAATGTTCCGGTGCCTGGCCAGCCGCGTCAGTCGGCTGCCGGCCATCGGGGAGAGAGGAGGAGGCACACGGGCCCCTTCCTCTCTTAAGGCGCCCCTGCTACTAGAGTTCCTCGTTCTTACATCCAGGGGTTCCTTAATATTTGCGGCTACCCTTCAAGGACAGGTGTTTTCTGGGGATATCTCGCAAACATTATTTGATAAATAGGCCTCTAGGGGAATAGCTGATCGCTCTCTAGTGGTTCGTCATGTCTTTATATTGCAGTTATAATACATTCGTTCTATACAGTCCTCGCCTGTGGGCACCTACAGGGCATACTGTACAATGTACAACTAGACTTACACTAAGTAGTTTTGTATTATGCATAAAGGTGAGACCCTCGTCGCTTGTTCACGGCAACCTCTTCCACCTCCGCCCACACGACGGCCCCCCTGCCCCTTCCAGGGGCCAGCCATGACTAAGTGTCTCTCCACCTCCCCACCCAAGGAGAACTCACTCTGTGGATTGAGCGGTGACTTTTCTGTCATGGAGAACAGCTGGAGAAATTGCTCTGGTTCGGAGTCCCCCATGTTCTCCGCTCTTTATCGCCATGGAAACGGGACCGGAATAGATTATCATTCTCCATATAGGTCACAATTATCAGGAGGAAGTTTGGTACTTGGGAGGGGGTGATATTAGGAGGGCTGGCAGGTATCTAAGCCATCAGGAGCCACGTTCCACATCATCGTGATGTTCAAATGGAATAATGTAAAGCGCTGGGAAACTCGGAGAGAGACTGAATCTGCTTCCGGATCCCTCTGGGGACCTCATCCAGCCTGGAGGGCTGATGCGAGGATGAGAAAGTCTCTGGCTTCATTGTTTATCAACCGTAACGTTTTGTGAGACAAAATGGTCCAGATGGTGACCTAAGCATTTGCCAAAAACTTGTGTCTGTGAAAGTGATTTACTAAAATGTCAAGTTGAAGTGACCTCGACGCAGAAGCTCCTCAGTTACTGTTGTATCCTTGTGTTTCCTATTAAGTAAGGATTCTAAGCACTTTACTGGATATTCTCCTAAAAGTGGATCTGTCATCAGCTGTGGAACGTCCCAGGGTGGAGGGTGTGCAGCCGCTACGAGACCAGAGGCCCTCTAAGGCCCACAAAAGTACAAGCAGTGATCCCCAAGGCCTCCACTCTGCGCGAAGACCAAATGCTAAGAAAAGGTTCTTTCTCTGTTCCTCTCTCTGCGGAGTGGGGGGCCCGGGTGGCTACAATGAGCCCCTATCTAGGCTTTGCTATATGGCACGGCAGTGCACAGTTCTGCCCTTGTCTGCCATCCTCACATAAACAGACACAGTTGTCTTCAAAAGCACAATTGCCTAATTTTGTTGATGTTTGTATCTTGTTTGAGGCTCGCACTGCACATGGACAGAATGTGAGCGGCTGCAATACAAATACGCACTGGCAGACCAGTACACACCTAACCTAAAGAAATTCTTATAATCGAAGAGACTGAATGGGGGAAAGACGGGTTCTCCTAACACGGGCAAAGTACAGTAAGGGCACATGAGGCTAATTAGTACCCGCCTCCCTCTCTGCTCCCTTGCTTGTGATTGGCTGTTTGCGAATGCTCCCTGGCACTGATTTAGTGCTTTCTTTGACATTGGGGAACATGTTATACTTTTGTGAGCATATTTAAGGTCATTTATTTAATTTTTTTTTTCCTTTCAAGCAACCGTATGTTTTTGCAGTTTTAGAGAAGTTTACGAACTTTAATAGCGAATGCGTTTGTTGCACGTGAGTTTTACAGCGTGAGTGCAAATGGCATGTACATTAAGTCACAGTGAAGTCTGACCAGCGTAAGCCAAATGCAAATGCCAGTACTGCTTATGGCAGAGGTTCCCAAACTTTTTTGAATCACGGCACCCTAGAGTATCAGCATTGTTTTCACGGCACCCCTAAGCCAAAAGTTTATTATTGAGAAATGCAGAAAAAGTTTAGTAAAGTGAAGTAAATTGTGCTTACCTGTCTTCCTTAGGTTCATTTACTGTATGTGGTGGGTGACAGGTGTGTGCTTCTGTTTGTCCACATATTTACATTACATTGACCCTAAATTATTTGATTTGGTGCTGGACCACCAACCTGGGGCACCCCTGCAAGTGTCCCGAGGCACCTCAGGGTGCCACGGCGCACAGTTTGGGAACCAATGGCTTATGGACTGCATCTCAAGCTCTGCTTGTTGGCAGAAAATCTGCAGGTTTTGGTGCACTTTTTCTTTTTTTCATCAAATAATTTACGCCATTCTGCTACCAGGTCTGTATCTGCGTTGCAATATCAAGAAATAAATGAATAACAAGTGTGATTTCTCGATTGCGTTGATGTCTGTTTTGCAGCGTTTGCTATTCAGTACAGAACCAATATAGCACTAAATGCTTTCGGTCACGACTTTTAAAAATGGCTACAGACGGGGAGTGTGAGGAGGACGAATCAGAAGTCACGATGTCGCCACTCATTGCTCCTTCCGTTATCACACCCCATCCTGTCAAAGTGGCGAAATCCCCTAGATTTTAGTCTCTCTGTGAAAATAACCATAGAGCCCTGGGAGAAATGGCTGCACTGAGCAGTGTTTGACGAGAAGGCAGAGAGATAATGCTCTAGGTCTAGGTTGTAGTGCATCATTAATGGTCGAAAAGTCAGGTCCTACAAAACCATATCTTGCTTTGCCACTGGGGTACAAAGTAAGGATCAAAGCCGGCCCAGACGAAATCCTCTCATCCACAAGTGGAAAACTATCCCACACAGACACCACCATTTTGTACCACTTTATCCATTTTACATGGATCCTAGTCTACTCTACACACCTCTTGACATTCCCATAGACATTTTGGACACATCCATCATCTGCCCAGTTACTCTCCCGCAGAATGTGACTGTTGCTATGTAGTGAAAAGTATAATCGCTACCTGCTGTCTGTTAACTGTGTGTTATTGTGCATTGCTCATCAGTCAATTGAACATCACATGCCTGAGTAAATATTATTCACCAAACTTAAAGGTCAGGATGTCTAGACTCCAGGTGCAAGACTTGTTTACTTGGCTCTATAAAAGTATCTGCATGTGCACAAGCCTGATACTGTGTTATTGGAGCATCACAGTGCTGTACAGTACTTAGCACAAGAGGGAATGATACCTTTATCGTACTGACTGCTGTTTGTCTTGTATCACCTGTATCCTGCTATCTTCAATAAAAACTACTCTGGTTTGGAATCAACGTGTGGACTAACCTTGCTCACATCCACTATGCATCTACCAATTTGTAGGCATCTCCCAATAGAAATCACACCCACAAATCGGTAGTCTCTGCTGCTTTTCAACTACAAAGATCAGTGAAAAACCAGGGAAATATATGGTTCTGTGCCACACTCAGGGCCGGCGCTACCATTATTCAACTTTAGGCACCTGCCTAAGGGCGCTGGTCACTGGAGGGGAGCCGTTGAGTCTACTAAACAAAAAGAAAGATGTCTCTGAAAGAGAGACATCCTTCTTTTACACTGCAATGGTAGTGTTCACTCTAGGTCCGGCGGGAGGCAGGGCGCCGGACCCAGAGTTAGGGCACTTTCGCGCGCGCGCGAAAAGGACATGGCCAAAGAAAAGGGGGCGTGTCTGTATGACGTGTCCCCTTTTCGTCACTCCTGGGGGCGTGCCCGGCACTAACGGACATGCCGGTCAGCCCCCAAGCTCTGCGGTCATTGTGAATTGATGCCGGGTGCATGCGCCCGGCGTCCATTCACTGGCTGTGACTGCTGCGCCACCGTTTTGACCACCCGCGGAACACAGTATCCCGCGGGTGGAGGCAGAACCCGCAGGCTGTCTCAGCGGGCCGCCGCGCTGGAGGGCAGGGCGCGTTCTGCCCTTCAGAAATAGGGCAGGGCGCGTTCTGCACTTCAAAAATCGGGCAGGGTGCTTCGCCCCGCTAAAACAGCCTAGCGAGAACACTATGTACAGTATGTATATAGGTCTGAGTCTATGCATGTATGTATGTGTGTGTGTATATAGCTGCATACCTCCCAACATTCTGAGTTCCAGACCCGGGACCTCCGCTCGCCGAAGGCACGCGCACCCGAAAAGGGGTCGTGGAATGATCATAAAGGGGCGTGGTCTGATGACACCCCCCCGTTTACCTCACTAATGAGGCGTGCCCAGCATCTCCGAGATGCTGGGCTGCCCCCGGGCTTCCCCCCGTACAGTAAATAGATGCTGTGCATACACGCTGCTCTGCTAAGCAGAGCAGTGGTGTATGCTTCCCCCAACTTCCCCCCCACTGCGGGACACCGAGGCCCGCGGGTGGGACAGCGGGACAGTCCCAGAAAAACAGGACTGTCCCGCTGAATGCAGGACAGTTGGGAGGTATGTAGGTGTGTGTCCCTGTGTATGTATGTGTGGATATAGGTGTGTGTGTATGTATGTGTGTATATAGGTGTGTGTCCCTGTGTATGTATATATGTATGTGTGTATATAGGTGTGTGTGTGTGTATAGGTGTGAGTCTATGTATCTATGTGTATGTATGTGTGTATAACTGTATATATAGGTGTAAATCTGTGTGTGTGTGTGTGTGTGTATATAGGTGTGAGTCTGTGTATGTATGTGTGTGTATATATAGGTGTAAATCTGTGTGTGTGTGTATATAGGTGTGAGTCTGTGTATGTGTGTGTGTATATATAGGTGTAAATCTGTGTATGTGTGTGTGTGTATATAGGTGTGAGTCTGTGTATGTAGGAGTGTGTGTATATATAGGAGTCTGTGTGTGTATGTATGTATGTATGTATGGAATGGGATTGAAATACCGGCGGCTGTTTAGCCAAATCCCAACTGCGAAATCCCGAAGACTTGAAGATACCGACAGGGAAGGGAAGTACCCTAACCCTGCCTTAGTGGTACCTAACCCTAAAACTCCCGGGGTGGTGCCTAAACCTAACCCCCCCCCTCCCCACACCCTAAACCTAACCCTCCTGGGGGGGTGCCTTTCCCTAACCTTCCCCCAGTGGTGCCTAACCCCACCCCTAACCTTCCCTGGGGGGGTCCTAACCCTAAGTCCCCCAGGACATGACTAAACTTAACCCCCCCCAACGCGATTGCTGCGGGGAGCACGGGTGGTAAGGTCAATCTTTGCCTAGGGTGCCCAGACACCTTGCACCGGCCACACTGGCCTATTTCCATCAACTAACCTTCTTTCCGTTCAATCGCCTAAATGAAAATGAGTCACACATACACAAACATACATCTACGGTACGTAGAACATGATTTCATTTGAACTCAATGTTTTGAGCTTGTACTGGACCTGTTACATCTCTGATGTGCTTACAATGCTACACTGGCAGGATCCATCTTTTGCAGCTGCTAAAATGCCACTGGCATTAAGAAATTGCTGACAGAGCGAAGCCAAGTAAATCCTATGGCATGATATATATATGTGACAGGCGATTGATACTGAACCTTCCACTGCTTTATATAATAACAATCAAAGGGAACCAAGATGATGGCCCTCATTCAGAGCCACTCGCTAGCGGCAGTACGCTCGTTCCGGTTTTTAGTACGCATGCGCGAACCAGTCAGTGCGGCCAAAAATCATTTGTACGCAATATAGCGAGTGCCTGCTATTTTGAGTGACAGAATGAGGCGTATGTGGGTGGTAACAGGGGAAGGTGCTTGAAAACGGGGAGTGGAGATCCGAACGCAGGCGTGCCAAAAGGTCAAAACGGGCGTTTTATGGGTGTGCATAATTAATACAGCAGCGTCATTGACCACGTCACTTGGTTTTTTTGAACTCAGAACTGCTCGCAAAATAGCGGTTGAAAAAACCAACCACAAGAATAGCGAGCAGTTCATATCCTGTTCGATGTACTCGATTAATCTAATAAATAGCGGACATGACGTATGGTGCGAGCGGCCAGGGGGCGTTTTTATCAAATAAACGAGCGTATGTTTCGCTCGCTCGTTCAGACTTAGAGGTGTGAACAGACCGCAATGTGCGAACGGATCATTTGCATAGCCACCCCTTGTTTTTGAACGAACGAACGCAAATAGCGAACGGCTCTGAATGAGGGCCGATGTCCCTTGTGTTCTCTCTTCTGATTAATCTTCGTTGCAGCGCAGTGTTTCATATGTTGTCATTGTATTGATATCTCAGCTGGCTGCATCGTCTCCGTCTCTGAGCTTATTACTATATTGATGCGCTATGAAGCAGTTATCGCTAGCAGAAGCAATTTACTGCACATCACAAGATATTAACATGGAACTTGACCATCGGTGAGATGTAATGGTGCATAAAATAGCATTACCTGTTAGAGCAGGAATGTGCTTAAATGAAAACTGGAATAATTGGAGCTACCCGCGGCACTTATACGAAACGTCACGCTGTTTTATACAAAGAGGAAATGAAGGGCGTAAGCAGTATGTTTATTTGTCCGTGTAAGGGGTGAGCACCTGATTCCCGAGCGGGGGAAGGGGGGTGCCGAATATGGAAGGTAGAACAAAATGACTCATTGTCAGTGGAGGGATAGCAATCTTATTGTCAAAAGCTACATTGTACTCTCGATATATATGCAAAGCGTTTGTATATTGGGCAGCACCCAGAGCTGGATTAAGAAGGGGTGCATGGGGGCACGGTGCCCCGGGCCCCCCTTTGCCAGGCCTACCCTCCCCTTCCCTCCAGCCAGAGCACACTGCTGTACTTTGCAGTCCCATGCATGTTCTAAGATCCAGACGAGCGGGGGCGGGATGGATGCTCAGTGGGGGCGGGCCGAATGCTCAGTGGGGGCGGGCCGGATGCTCAGTGGGGGCGGGCCGGATGGCAAGTGGGGGCAGTGCTGACAAGATGGGGAAGGCCGGAGAAGGCACTGGGCCCCCCAAAGGCTTAATCTGGCACAGGCAGCACAGTGGCACACCCATTAGTCAGCATTGCCACCTCACAGCACTTATAGTCATAGTTTCAATTGTTGACCAAGAGCCTGATTCAGAGGCGCATGCTATTTGCGTGCGCTCGCTCTGAATCGGGGCATCCCTATTTTTTTAATTCCGGCCTCCAGGCCGCTCGCACAGTTGTGGGTCATCACCCACAGCTTGTGCGAGCGGCCTGGCGATGGCCGCGATTATTGGCATTGCGAGGAGACCTTTGTGGCAGGGTCTCAGCACTCGCAATGCCAAATGGACTTCCACTAATAGAGCCGGAAGTCCACTACTGACATCACGAGTGATGTCAGTAGGGCCGCCCACAAACGGCAGGCGTTCCTTCGGGAACGCCTCCGTTTGTTCAGCCACCCCCCCTACCCGCCTACAAAACGGGGCGAGCAACATCGACAACCGTCCCGTTTTGCTGCGTGCTCCGGAGCGAGTGAAGGTTTCACTTGCTGCGGGGCGCACGCACTCGCGTTGCGCACGGTGCACGTGCGCACTGGGCCACCATCGACCCGCTTGCGAGCGCTATGTGTTTGCGAGCGGGTCTGCATCAGGCCGTAAGTCTTTATCTATGTGTATGTGCTCCCCGTGTTAGAATGGGTTTCCTCTGGGTGCTCCAAAAAACATACTGGTAGGTTGACTGGCAGCCGATGTGTGGGCCCTTTGGTGGGCGTGCCTGCCAGACGGAGGCGTTCCCATGGGAACGCCTACCGTCTGAAGCCGGCCCCACTGACATCACTAGTGATGTCAGTGGGAGTGATTTTGGCTCTGATAGAGCCAAAATCACTCCAGGGCTTGCGGCAGTGAGACCCCTACCGCAGGGTCTCCGTCGCAAGCCCGATGGTCGAGATGGTCAAGACCATCGTGACCATCATCATGGACGCTCGCATATGCTGTGGGTGGTCACCCACAGCTATGCGAGCGTCCAGGAGGACGCTCCCTTTTCATGGAGGAGGGCCCTGATTCAGAGCGAGCGCTCTGGTCAGAGCGTTCGGCTCTGAATCAGGCCCATAATTTTATTATTTTCACACCACTCTTCAGCTTTAAATAAATAATAAATAAAGACAGGACAACTATGTCAATTGGAAAAAAAAGAGGTCACAGCCAAATTTATTAATATCGAAATAGAATTAGAATTGAGCCTGGTGGCGAAAAAAGCAGTGCTCCCCCAGTCCACAGCCCATATAAGGATTTATTTACCAAAATGGGGTGGAGTTTCCACCCCGTGCGCAAACCATCCTGGGTAGTACCACTTCCCCTTAAATAGCCCAGTGCTGGTCCCTCCGTAGGATGGAGACCTGGTCCTCCCGTAAAAGACTCGCCTCTCTCACAGGGGGAATGCTAGCCAAGCTCTGCTGCGCTAAATTGGAGCCGCCGAGAAGCACTGCCTTTCCGCCAGCTGCGCCTCGCCTGTTGGAAGAAACACATAGAAAATACATTCCAACGACAAAATATTGGTACAAACCAATTCACAAATAAATCGGGTGGGATCACCAACTGGAAAGAGGAAGTTAACCCCTTCTCCAAGCCTTCATATAGTACAGCTAATAGGCTAGCCATCTTGATTGACAACTTCAGACCACCAATTATAACTTATCAACACCAAACCAGCTCTAACTAGTATTGCTCCAATAATAAACAGTGTGCTTATATCCTCTCAAGCGTATACAAGCATTCGAGTATTTCATTCTTGGGTCATTGATGGAAAAAAACTAACCAAACTCATTTATTCAGATTGAGCTGTTCGATGGTACATCTGCCATATGCGGGAACATGCTGAAACGTACTTTTAGGATGAATCATGTTTGCTTGACCAACCACACTCAAGATAGTTTGAACAAATGACATTGAAATGGGAAATATTTTCCATGTAAACTAGTGCAAATGAAGAGGAAAGCGGCTTCCAAGACATTTATCTAGTATAGGCAGGAAAGGATATTTTTATTGAGACTATGAAAGACATTAAGGGCTGACACAGAGAACCTTATTCAGAGTCGGTCGCGAGCGCTGAGTGCTCGCAACTGACTCGATGTTGGTCCACAGGGCATGCGCACCACGGAGACGGCTCAGTCGTGCGCATGCGCGAGCCCCCGCTAACGACGGATCACCTGTCGTTAGCGTGCTCGAAGCAGACGGAGCGAGCTGTCGATGTTGATTGACAGCTCGCTCCGTTTGCTGGGCGGGCAGGGGGCGTGCCCGGCCAAACGGAGGCGTTCCTTTCGGAACGCTTGCCGTTTTGTGGGCATCCCCACTGACATCATCAGTGATGTCAGTGGGGAGCTTCCTGCTCAAACAGAGCAGGAAGCTCCCTGGGGCTTAAGGTTGACGAGACCCTACCCTACCCATCGCGACCATCTCCCTTAGCGGTCGTTAGAGCTGTGGGTGTTAACCCACAGCCTAACGACCGACATGGAGGCGGCCGTTCAGGATGCAAGCGGCCGCCCTGTTTCTGAGCGACCGCTTGCATCCTACGACCGCCTCTGAATGAGGCCCAGAGTGGGTTGCAAGTAGTGGCGTAGCAAAGGCCACTGCAGACCCCGCGGTGGCTTGGGGGTGCCAGCAGGGGGGACACGGGGGCGACCGTGAGGATTGGAACACCAAGAGGGGGAGACTCCAATCCTTACGGTTGCCAGGGAGACCAGGTACTCTGTATACCTCAGCGCTGTCTCCCCAGCCCATGTTGATCGACAGCTCGCCCCGTTTTGGAGGCGGGCAGGGGGGTGTGGCTGGCCAAACGGAGGCGCTCCCGACGGAACGCCTGGCTTTTGGGGGCGGCCCCACTGACATCACGAGTGATGACAGTGGTGAGCTTCCGGCTCTATTAAGAGCCAGAAGCTCACTGGGGCTTGCGGGAAAAAGACCCTACCGCAAGGGTCTCGTCGCAAGCCCCGATGGTCGAGACCATCGCGACCATCACCTGGCCGCTCGCATTAGCTGTGGGTGGTCACGCACAGCTATGCGAGCGGCCCGGAGGCCGCTCAAAAAAAAAAAAAAAGCCCTGATTCAGAGCGAGCGCTCTTTCAGAGCGTCCGGCTCTGAATCAGGCCCACAGTTCTGCAGGTGAGCGGTGAGAAATTCTGCACCCAAATGCTGATTCAGCCAGATGTTCCGTAGAGCGGGGCTGGAGATCCTGCTTTTCAGTGTAAAAGGGAGGTAAAGTAAAGTCCCCTTGGATTCCACCAGCTGTTCCCCGACTCTCTTCAAAGAAAGAGGAAAGCATTTCTCATGTACTGTGCACTCTCCTCTGTCTGCCTTGTGTTTTCATCTTCTGTGTATAAGCTCCAGAATCCTTTGAAGGCTAAAAATATACTGTATCCAAGCATTTAACCCAGTGATTCCCTCTCCTGAAGCTGGGTGAATTTCCCCTGTGAGTTTCTGGGTATATTCATGGCTCAGCTTAATATTCATATGAAGATATTTTAGTTTTCCTTCAGGAATGGGTACAAAAAAATGTAACAGGGATATGTGATCCTAAATTCTGTCCTCTTCTAGGCGCTCACCGCGGTGTCATCAGCTGTTGGAATATTCAGGACTTGGGGCCTGATTCAGTGTACTGTGCGCTATGCCGCTGTTTTTGTAGATGGGCAACGTCTGCGCCAAAGTCCATGACCGTAGTTGCTCGCAGAGAGTAATTATTCGCAGTTTGATTGACAGGGAGTGGTTGGGGGTGGTAACGGGGAGTGTCTGCAGTAAAAACGCAGGCACGTCACGACTGTTTTTGGGGCATATTACCACACAGCAGTTGCGTACTGGTTCCCAGCTGCGGCAGCAATTGCGCACAAATCTGAATTTAGGCCCTTGATGCGCAGATGGACGGAAATGAAGCGTATGTGCTCCCACTATGTGTACATTAAAAATGTGTATATTTGCCTGTTTGCATAATTTTACGCATTGTGCATTGTGCCCGCTCCCTATGTCTACTCTCCTCCGGAAGAAGCTCAGAGGAAATATACAGCTTATTCTGTAATGGCGGCGGGATTGGGGCTCTTTTCATCATTAGGCCCTGCCCCCCCCCGGTGGAACACTGCCGTCACTCTCATAGAATCATGTGACATTGGCCCCGCCCCCTCCCTATAAGCCTGCGATTCATGGCATTCTACTCCCTGTCCTGCCCACTTACTAAGAAGTGGGTGGGATGAGGGAGGATGGTCTATACTCTTGGGAGATAGAGGGGGAACTTTCAGCAAATTTGGGAGTCCCAGACATTTTTGGGAGAGTAGGCAAGTAGGACTTATTTTGACACTAGTCACCTCCGTCACCGAGCACTTGCACCTGTCCTATATTTATGTGCAAATGATACACCTGTAAACAAGCGTATTTACACTTACGTGCAAGCGGCATAGCCCGCAGTTCCATCGACGCACACACTGCACTTCTTTGGTCATAATGTAGTAGAAAAATGCGCACGGCTCTTCATCATCCACACTTGCGGGCGCTGAGTTCCGGATGTGTGCGCAGTACGATAACTGGCGTATTTGTCCATCTCTGCACCAGCCCCTCTGCGCTTGTAGCAGCAATTAGAATGGTGCCATTTGTACACTGTACTGCACGCAAACCTCAAAATTTTTTTTTAGTTTGAGTAAAATATAAGACAGAAAAAAAAAAATAGGCCTCATTCAGAGGTGGACGCTGCTGTTTCCCGGATTCTTTAGATGGCACCGCTGGCGTACTATTGTGCATGTCATCGACACTTGCAACAGCCTCTTTGCGAGTATACCCTGTATAACGCATGTGCCGTAGGCGTTTTATTAATTTTCTTGCAAATAATCGCTCAGTTTTGTGAACATTGCGTGTGCCGAGTCAGAATCACGCGAGAGCCAGCACCCCCCCCCCAGGTACAGTATGTCCTCCTCTGGGAAGTATAGACGTGCCGCATAGTACAAGTCTGGAACCTCCTCCGTTACCTGTGCCTCGCTGCTTCCCATCTTCGTATTGATAGCGGCGTACTGATTGGACGGTCATTGAACCTGTTTTTAATCATTTACTCATTCTTGCCAAAGTAGTAGGGGGGGCGTGGCACGGGGCATGACATTGAATTGGGGGCGGAGCGGGGGTGTGACCGCATGATCACGTTATCGCGGCCCCGCCACGCAATTCTGAGATTATCGGCACGGTGAAGCATGGTGCGGGGCCATGATAACGCGATTCAGCTGTGTGAGTGTGTATGGGGGGAGGGGGGGGGGGTCCGGGGTTATGCGGCCGGCCAGGAGACTTGCCCACTTTTCCAGGCGGCCAGGAGTGCCACACAATTTTTGGGAGCCTTACAGCCCAACCCCCCCATTTGTCTAGAAAAGAGACTGTAGTTTGGCATGCCTTATCAATTACAATGTAAGTTAATGGCATCACACGGCCCATCGCATAATGGGAAATGTGGCAAATGAAGAAATCCGGCCCCAGACAGCACAGTGCGGTCTGAAGCTCAAGTCAGAAGCCCAATCAAGTAATTCCCGTATAGAGGACTGTAAATTACAGGCTCTCTCCCGGAGGACACCGTTTTCTTTCTACTACAGTATATATTAAATAAACAGTGCTACTCTTGGTAAAAGGTTCTATTTAGGGAAATGCACAATGCTTAGATTGCACTTGAGTCTTGAAATCCCCCTCCCCCCGAAACGCCACCCGTATACTTCTCACATGCCTCTGTCGAGATGGTAGCACAGGAGTGGTGATTGCTGTGTAGTGAGAGGAACACTCAGTACACATTCCAGGAGCTGAACACCGCACAGATAATCAGGTTACCAGATCCCCTCTAATTACCTTCCCCACGTTTACAATATAGCGTAATGATAAGTATTTGCCAGCAATTAGCCAGCAATTCCTCTGCTGTGTGTAGGAAGGGCTTACAGGTGTTTTCTCCACGCTGGGAGTGATGACTGCAAAGACTGTACACACTCAATAATTGGCATCTTTTGTGCTTCAACTCCAGTGTGTTCCTTATTGTATGCAAATGACAGGAGGTAATGCAGGAACGCGTAATTAGGAACCCTGGCAGAGCCAGCCCGGGGCACAGGCCATAGAGGTGAATGGTTAGTGCACCATTGCTCCAGGGAAGCGTCCAGCAGGCACAGAGGCCCACCCCCATGTCAGGTGTCTAGTCTGACAGTGGAGCTACACCATGGCCTGATATCGAGGCATCTTATGAGGATAGAGAGCCCATGTGCAATGTCCGAGCAGATTTCCCCCACATCTTGCACCAGTGCATGTACAGCGTGGACAGAGGGCCTGATTCAGTACAGATCGCAATACTGCGTACAAACGCAGTTCAACTGAGATAGCAAGCCAAACCACCGCGAAAATTCGCAATGCAAAGTAAGCACCACATAAGGACGCCCACTATACCATACGCACATCTGTATTACTTTACATCTGTAAAACCATCGGTACAATCGAGTACCATCGGACCCATACGCACACTTGCACAAGCCCCGCCCTTACTCAGGAATTGATAGCAGACCACTCCCCGTCTCCACCCACAAATGGCACTTCCTGTCAATCACTCTGCCATGGCTCTGCGTAGCCTCTGCGATCGCAGTCCCGATCACCGTGGCCTGTTCAAGCACGCGCACTGCCATGCGTACGCATGCGCAGAACGCAACAATCGGCCGATTGCGTGCGTATTAGCAACTGCGATCCAAGCTGACTCAGGCCCAGTGTGCACAGTGCCGCAGTCTACCGTGCATGCTCTTATTTGCGTCGCCATTTTCCCGGTGACTTCTCTCTTCTTCTAAAGGTGTCAGCACCATTTTCTCAGAGATTTCCTCTCAATTGCAGGCAGTCACCGCAGAAGGTTTATTGAAAGGGGGCAGGCTCTGTGGTGTGAGCCTCCCCTTGACACCGGTGTGCACTGTACGCCCTGCACCCATTATAGATACACACTGGCCTGATATCAGCGATTATGTAGCCCCAGAACAAGCACAATGCCTGACATTGATCCAGACATAATGGTTTGGCCTGTTGTCAGACACTCCCAGAAATTATTTCAGAAGATGAGTGTTATCGGCCTGTGGGCCTGATTCAGAGCCGGACGCTATTTGCGCCCGCTCGTTCAGAAAAAGGGGCCGGATATTTAAATTGAGTGCTCGCTCTTTGCGGTCTGTTGACGCCTCTATGTCTGAACGAGTGAACGAAACATGCGCTCGCTATTTTGTAAAGACGCCCCCTGGCCTCTTGCATCCTACGTCATCTCTGCTATTTATTAGATTAATCGAGTACATCGAAAGGCGTCTGAACTGCTCGCAGTGCTTGTGGTAGTATTTTCCTTCTGCAATCATGTGAACAGTTCAGGCTAAGAGACAACCAAGTGACGTGGTCGATGACGCTGCTTTGTTAATTATGCACACCCTTAAAACGCCCGTTTTGACCGTTTGGCACGCCTGCGTTCGGTTCACCACTCCCCGTTTTCAAGCACCTTCCCCTGTTACCACCCACAAACGCCTCATCCTGTCAATCAAATTAGCAGGCATTCGCTATTTTGCGAGCGCTCGATTTCCAACCACACTGACTGGTTGGCGCATGCGCATTACGACCCATACGCATGCGCAGTTGTGCGAACATCGCTCGGAGCGAACGAGCGGCCGCTTACGAACGGCTCTGAATCAGGCCCTGTGTGTACGGCCATCTTCTGACCACAGTAATAGTTCCTGAGTCCAGTCCTTGTCCCAAAAGTAATCTTACTGCTCGGTCATAGGCCCGTATTCAATTAGCCGCATTAATTTCGCCACCGTCGGCGGAATCTACATCCCGCCTACATCGCGTGTTTTGGTCGCGGAAACTTATCGGGCGCGCCCCCGCTATTTGCACTATTTACTTCCAAAGGATGCGGTAACGGCAAGCCGCGATGTCGGAATAGGCGGAAAGTTCTGTCAGAAATGAGGAAATCAGCCTGAACCCCCCAAAAAGTTTCACTAACATTGGGGATCAAAGAAGATATCCCCGAATAGGCCTAATAAAGTTATTTGGGGTACTTAAGTTGTTTCAATAGCTTCTTATTAGCGTCTTTGCACAATTGGTGAAGAATGGCATTAAGCAGTATTTTTTGGTGAAAATAAATAGTACTGTCAAATTTGGGGTACATCAAAATGGGTGCAAGCATGTTTTAAAGTCTGTAAATGAAGTTAAAAATATTGTGAAACATCCACCTGTTGCAAGCACCTGCAATATAAAAAACACCTCAACCCTCCTTGCAGATCCCCCCCCCCCCAAAGTCTATTTCGTTACTTTTTATGTTTGTACCCCTACGTTGAACTTTTTCGCACCCATTTTCAAAGTGATTTTTTTGGGGTGTCCCTCAGTTTTTTTAAGGGATTGTTTGACGCAGTTATCCTTTGGGGGGCTGTCCCAAGGGTGCTGAGTGGTTTTCCGACGTTTGTCACGCCCCACCTTATCCTAATTAGTACATAGATGTGGGTTCCTACACTGACATTTACTCATCGAGGGTGAAATTGGGAGGGGCAATTTAAACCCACAAAGAAAGGTGGAAAACTCCTTTAAATGACCAGTTTGGTGCAATGTAATACCTATACTTTAGGTTTAGATTATTCTGAAAATCTCATATTTTATATCTAATGGGGCTTTTTGAAACCCAGCTGCAGGCAGCAGTCACCAGCAACAGTTATTAGAACTTATTACACAGTTATATATATATATTACATTCCGTTACATACTGCCATAATGACATATTCCTTTGCACTGAGGTCTGTACAAATGTCCCTCTTTCATACTCCTACGCCAGTATATTGTGTGGAATGACAGACATTATTTCTGCCTCACACTTGCACCAAATATAGCTTATTTCTAATGCGGCTCGAGGGAGTTTGACAAAGGCTTCATAAAAATGGCTTCCTTGATGTATTGATTTTACAAAGGGCAGCACATACTGTAATATAATTGTATAGAAACAGAATCTACTGTAATCTCAGAGGTTTCTTTTATACCTGATTTTTAAAGTAGTTTTTATTTTTCATAAAATGTTCGATAAAACATATGGGTGAGATGCAGGAAGGGGAGAAATGCGGTCACACCCCCAAAATACAGATGACAGCATTTCTCATATGCACCAAGCCCCGGGTGCGTTTGGTTGTGGTGGGTGACGCCATCTTTCTGAAGCCTAGGGGCTTCAATCGGGAGAGTGCTGATAGAGGGATCTCTCCCAGCATCCCCCCACGGTGCATGCATCCTTCTGCACAGGACGCCGGAGGGGCTTTTGGGTCATATACCCGGAAGTCCGGTCTTACCGACAGAACGGTCCTTTGCGGTGATCGTCATGCATCCCACCCATGGACACAAGTTTCATTTTCGAAATGTAGCTTTCATTCTCTTCATTTCAATGTCATTATCCGCATACAGCACTGGAATAGTTCCACTCAGTCATCAAATTATCATTTAAAGAGTCGTAAAGCGAGCATGATTTTATAGGGCTATAATATTCAGCAAGGCATATCTCAGACACATGATTATACATACATCGAGACTCAATACTGATTTCCTAACTATGTACTAATGAAAATCTACTTATACATAACTGGTACCTCACGTAATTCATTATTTACATCCCGGGACATTGTAGGCATGGTTATAATAATCTGCTCAGCCAGATCCCAAATCATCAGACGATATTTCAAATTGTTAGATATTGTTCACTGTGGTGAGATCAGGGTCACGAATGATGAAGAATACTTGCCTGGTATTGAAAAAGCATTTCAGGAAGATAGTGAAAGCAACATGTATGTGCATTTTGCTGCCTGCATATAAACGTGTTTGTGTGTAAAAAAAAAAAAAAAAGGCATACTTGCTGACTGTGGGCCTGATTCAGAGCCGCTCGCTAGATGAGATCGCTCGCACGATGTGTATGCAAATTGCATAGGCAGTACTGTCGCACAGAAATGCGTTAGCGCGCCCAGTACTTCTTAGAGGGCGATCACTTAGTGTATGCAGACATCCACCAGCCTGTCTTAAGACGCCCACTTGTGCACATCATGTCCAGGAAGTGTATGCGGCCATCGGTACATCGGATGCTATCGCAGCGCTTGAGGTTGACCATACCCTGCCGCAAGCACTGCGAGCACTTCAGTGTAAAAACAAGCCAGGTGATGTGTACTGTGATGCTGTCTTATAATTATACACACCTCTAAAACGCCATTGAGATGCTCAGGCACGCCTGCGTTTGCACCTCCATTCCCCCATTTTTAATGGCCGGCCCCTGTTACAAATGGCTTCTCCTGTCACTCTGCTGGGCTGTCTATGCGTAACGAGCGAATGTAGTGTGAACTTTCGCTAAGGTATGCGAACGCGCACAATGCATACACACTGCATACCATCGGCCGCAGCGTTCGTTTGCATCTTAGCGAGAGGGTCTGAATCAGGCCCTGTATGCGGCTAAACCTGATGATTTTGGGTGCAACAAGCGCAATAATTAATGGACACCCACAACAATTAAATTGCTCCGTCGGGGGCCCATTAATTACTTCCGCTAGAAAAACAATTGAATCGCTCCCCTAAGAAACTTCCAGACTCACAAATGTCCTTGTTAAGCGCGGTCTTATAATTCTCCTCAGACTTCTTTCTCCTATTTTTAGATTTCAATCGTTATGTTTTATCGGAAAAAGGCTCTTTTACTTTAAAGGACCTAAAAAAAAAAAAGAAAATCGCTTTGATGCCAATGTATATTATTTTTAATAGCAAAGAATATGAAAGATTGATATACGTCCTGCGTATTCTGGGAAGAGAGTGATAATTATTCTAACATACTTGAAAACACTGAACCAATCTATAATATCAATACAACTATGAATCACGAGAAAATGAGTCCAATTAATATTAATAAGATTAAATAAAAAATCAGAATATTGTAAAATAAGAGTTCACTCTTATAAAGGGCAGAAATGCAGGGGGTGCGGCTGTTAAGGGTCTTGTAGGTTCCCCTCCCTCTGAAGCCCCCCGCCCTACTCTCTAAAGATCCTGCCCAAGCAATACCTTGAAAAGAAAAATACTGTTGCATTGAAAATACCCTATTACAGATAGAGAGACAATAGACAGAAATGTCACTTTCACATCGAAAAATAATAGATTATCAAACAGAAGGCCTGATTCAGCAAGGAACGCAAAGGATAGTGGGCCTGATTCAGACCCGCTCGCGAGCGCTGAGCGCTCGCAAGCGGGTCGATGTTGCCCAAGGGCGCATGCGCACGACGGACCCGGCTCCGTCGCGCGCATGCGCGAGACCCACATAGCGACGGGCAAGTCGTCGCTATGGATCTTGCTACAAAGGGGGCGTGCTGTCGATGTTGAGTGACAGCACGCCCCCTTTGGTGGGCGTGCCGGGGGCGTGGCTGCCCAGACGGAGGCGTTCCCATGGGAGCACCTACTGTCTGGGTCCGGCCCCACTGACATCACTAGTGATGTCAGTGGGAGTGATTTTGGCTCTGATAGAGCCCAAATCACTCCAGGGCTTGCGGTCACTGAGACCCTACCGCAGGGTCTCGTCGCAAGCCAGATGGTCGCGATGGTCTTGACCATCGCGACCATCATTATGGATGCTCGCATAAGCTGTGGGTGGTAACCCACAGCTATGCGAGCGTCCAGGAGGACACTCCAAAAAAAAACAACAAAACGCCCTGATTCAGAGCGGGCGCTCGTTCAGAGCGTCCGGCTCTGAATCAGGCCCAGAATGCGCTCATCCATCCGCTGCGAGAATATGCTAATCAATGCAGATGCCCAGCCCCATACTAAGCCTCTCATCTCCCTTTACTCAAAGCCTGATGAGTACGCAAGGTAGCGTAAACATCGGTAACATCGAGAACCATCTACCACATTTACAGACTAGTGGTTGACCAGACCTCGCGCAGGATCTTGGCAACTTCCTGTGTGCACGGAGTCTCATCACTGCGTCCATCGCCTCACTGGCTTAATTATGGATGCCCCTAAAATGGCGTCCCAACGCCCAGTCATGCCTGTATTAGCCCAGCCACCCCCTGCCACCATCCACAAACGGCACTTCCTGTCAATCAATATTGGAAGGGGTCTGCGTGCACGCTGCGTGTAGTCTGCGTACGCTTACCCGATCACACTGGCTAGTTAGCGCACGCACAGTGGTCAACATCGTTCAAGTGCATGCGTTCTCTCCTTTGCGTTAAAAATAAATTGATAATAAAACCCAAATCAAATGAAGCCATTGTCATTTTTAAGAGAAGTTATAATCGTAGAAATGTATTGGCCCTTAAACCGGGTACACACTATACAATATATTGTACAATATACCGTCGTGGGTCGTACGGATCGTGCACCGTGTACGCCTGATTGCGAGTGCGCGACAGTTGTTCATCGTATCGTCCAATCTACTATTTTGCAGAGCACATGAGATGCTGCAAAGAACGATGCGGTGAGTTGTATGCAACATGTAACAAACGACACATCACGCCGCCGCCGTACACCGAATCTTGCAATGTGTACAGGAGAGCGAAGTTTTGGTACATCACATCGATACATCGCATTGCACCATCTGCTGGGTCACACATTGCATAGTGTGTACCCAGCTTAAGTTAAGTGACCCTGAGCCGGAAAGCTAAACAAAATCATGTCAAAAAGAAGACAACTGGATGTTCAGACTTAGGCCCTGATTCAGAGCCGGACGCTCTGACCAGAGCGCTCGCTCTGAATCAGGGCCCACCTCCATTAATATGGAGCGTCCTCCTGAACGCTCGTATAGCTGTGGGTCACCACCCACAGCATATACGAGCGTGCAAGATGATAGTCGTGATGGTCTTGACCATCGCGACCATCGAAACTGCGAGCAAAAGCCTGCGGTTGGGTTTTTCAACCGCAAGGCCAGGAGTGATGTCAGTGGGGCCAGCTTCAGACGGTAGGCGTTCCCTAGGGAACGCCTCCGTCTGGCAGGCACGCCCACCAAAGGGGGCGTGCTGTCAGTCACCATCGACAGCACGCCCTCTTTGATGAGACACTCCGAGCGAAGGAAAGTCCCTCCGTTGTGCGCATGCGCAGTGGGGACCATGGACCCACTTGCGAGCGGACAGCCGCTCGCGAGTGGGTCTGAATGAGGGCCTTAGATTTCTGCATTCAGAGAACCTTAACGAGACTATATAAATTAAATTAGATTATTTATATATACTTGATGTAAGTTAGGCATTGGGTAAAGACGGTTTTGGATTGCTTTTAAAATTGATAAAAACAGCTAAAGTCATGTAATTTGGACCTGTTTATATGCATCCAAAACCCGAGATCCGGGTTTACCTTACGGGCAAACCTGAGCCGGGACTCTGTTCTACTCGGAACTCCAAAAGTGATCCGAGACGGGACTCTGGGCCTGATTCAGAGACTGACGCTCTGAATCAGGGAGGTTTTTTCTTTTCTTTGTTGGACCTCCTGGCCCCTCGCATAGCTGTGGGTGACCACCCACAGCTATTGAGAGAGGCCAGGTTGATGGTCGCGATGGTCAAGACCATCGGGCTTGCGACGAGACCCTTGTGGTAGGGTCTCGTGTCGTGGCCACAAGCCCCAGAGAGCTTCTGGCTCTAATAGAGCCGGAAGCTCTCCCACTGATATCACTGGTGATGCAGCCCCCAAACGGCAGGCGTTCCTTCGGGAACGCCTCTATTTGGCCAGCCACCCCCCTGCCCGCCTACCAAACGGGGCGAGCTGTCAATAGCCATCGACAGCTTGCCCCCTTTGGTGCGAGACCCGGAGCGACGGAGCACCCGTCGCTAGCCGGGTCTTGTGCGTGCGCACGACGGAGCCGGCTCCGTCGTGCGCATGCCCAGTGGGCAAACATCGACCTGGTTGCGAGCGCTCAGCGCTTGCGACCAGGTCTGAATCAGGGCCCTCCTACCTTTTTTTTGGAGCGACCTCATGGACGCTCGCATAGCTGTGGGTTACCACCCACAGCTATAGCGAGCGTCCATGATGATGGTCGCGATGATCTTGACCATCGCGACCATCGGGCTTGCGACGGAGACCCTGCGGTAGGGTCTCACTGCCGCAAGCCCTGGAGTGATTTTGGCTCTATCAGAGCCAAAATCACTCCCACTGACATCACTAGTGATGTCAGTGGGGCCGGCTTGAGACGGTAGGCGTTCCCATGGGAACGCCTCCGTCTGGCAGGCACGCCCCCGGCACACCCACCAAAGGGGGCGTGCTGTCAATCAACATCGACAGCACGCCCCCTTTGGTGCGAGACCCGGAGCGATGGAGAGCCCGTCGCTCTCCGGGTTTCGCGCATGCGCACGATGGAGCTCCCTCCGTCGTGCGCATGCGCAGTGGGGGAACATCGACCCGCTTGCGAGCGTACTGCCGCTCACGAGCGGGTCTGAATGACCCCCTCTGTTCGATTCGGAACCCCAGAGTTTGGGGTGTGTTTGGTGTTCAACAAAACTGAATCGCTTTTCTCTAGTTATTGATAATATAGCCTTGAATATAACACAAATACTCAACTAATGAATCGTATGCATAAGCCTAGATTTACCTGTAGTGTACAACTCTTCTAAACCCCACTTTTTGTTCCTGTTGGGTGGATAAATTTCTATTATGTTATGTAGGTAGAATTGAAATACACATGTGGTCTTATACATCTATCCTCCGTATGCAATGCAGCGCGACTTGCCCGGCATGAGTGAGCCTCCAGATCCCTGCTAGCCTTGGGCGTCTCTTTTTGCAGAAAATGCGTCTAAATCGCAATGCGATGCGACTAGGGCGCACCAGCTGACTGCTCTGATTAATGCGATATTCCTATATCTGTGTGCACCTGAGTCTGTATATGAAGCACAAGGGAAGTTTGAATGGTAAAAGCTCCGGCTGCTACATTGTAGCACTTCATATACAGATTCAGAGTCGCCAGGCACCTCGGGCAAAAAAAGATGCCTAGCAGAGTCTCACGGGGTCTGGTGCGCCAAGAGGGGCTTTTCAGCGCGACTGCAGCATAGATGTGTAAGGACACATTCTGTACAATATTGTATTGCACATTCATACGTAACCATAAAGAGAAACACCACAGCGCTGGCGAATTGCGCTGATATATAACTGACGTTACGCCCCCCCACATGCTCCTCCTCTGTTACTGACAAGGTTACTCAGAAATGTCACATGATGTGCAGATAATTGGTCTTGCGATAAATACGGCAGAATAAGGTTGCGGAAACGAGGGTTAAAAGATTTTTTTTTTCTTTAATTGCAATTATAGGGTCTGTTTCTTTTTATTTGAATGGCGGCTGCAGAATTCAGACAGAACCTTGCAAATAAAGCGACACACACACACACACACACACACACACACACACACAGACACACACAGACACACACACACACACACACACACACACGACCCTGTCACAGCTGCTACTACTGGAGTATGTGCCGCTGCAGCAGCCTCTTGAGAACAAGGAGAAACACAGGCTGAACTAGTTTCTGCAGTTGGGGATTATTCTGCTGGGATTTCTCTGTGTTGAGCCAAGAGCGGAATTCCGTGACTCGGAGAGGGGAGATGTCCTCTCCACCCAAGGACAGATGAATGACACATATTAATTGTGAAGAATTGTGTGGTCTCCACGGACAGTGTCTGGCCACAGTGATAGGGTAGGGGAGGGTTTTCATCCTCTTGTTGTCTATCAATATTTCTATGCTGGTTGGGTCAATGTAATATATATAAATGTGCCATAAGCTTTTTCCCGTAGAGAAATTATTATTTATGTGATAAATGTGGTCCTGATCAGTCTATCAAAGCCTCAGGTCATTAACATTCTTGTAAGATTCCTAGTACTGTATGTATGCCATACTTGCCTACCCTGCTGATTTGGTCGGGAGCCTCTCGAAAATCGGGTGCCGCTCCAGACCTCCCGGGAAGGCAGGCAATCCTCCCGGCTGCCGCCCACCCCTCCTATCCCCCCACCCCCTGCTTCACAATGCCTATATTATCGGCGTGGCCCCCGCCACACCCACAAGTGCCTGTCACCTGCCCGGCCACTCCCCCTTGTCCCGGCCACGCCCCCCCCGTACTGCCGATCTGGCTGCTCCCTCCCGGAAGGAGCAGCCAGAAAGTCGGCAGGTATGATGCATGTATGTATGTATTATAAATGCCGCCAATCTGGCTGCCTCCTCTGGGAGGTCATGACTGAGGGGGGGAGCATGACGAGGGACTTGACTCACGTTTGGGGACAGTGCTGGTGGGCGTGACTGCATGATCACGTCATTGCGGGCCAGCCGAGATTACCGGCATTGAGCGGCAGAAGGCGGGGCCATGATGGCGCGATTCAGTGCAAATCTCATCATCGGGTTCCCCTGGACCGCTCACTTGTATTGTGGGGGGGGAAATGGGGACGTGGTAGTTGTAGGTTGGGATACATAGACTAAGGTGGAGGAATAAGTGCAGTACAAGTCTGAGCTTGGCCACAGTAGTTGCCATCTATGGAATCCAGCGATGTGCCATGGCAACGACGTTGAAATGCTAAATCCTGCAATGTAGCGTAAAGCCCCATAGGGGTGCATAATATAATGTATACAATTTCGGGGCTATCACAAGTGTGGCTTATGGGCACACTTCATTTCCAGCATCACGGGCATCGCAGGTAATTGTTTTGCCCCCTATGACTGAGACAAGGTGCGTGACATAATCTGAGAGAGGGAACATCCCACAGATAAGCCACAGAACAGGAGAAGGGGCGAAAGGCAAGAAACTCCTGTAGAAGTGGCTTTGGAAGGCCCTGATTGGCTGTGTCTCATCTTGAAGATAAAACTCAGTCCCTGATTGGCTGCCCAATAGCCGGACAGACTTTTTTTTTTTTAAACTCATTGCGTTGCCGGGACGCCTCGGAGCATGTTGCGGTCAGGGTATCTGTAGTTTTCTTTTTGTCATTTCACATTAGACTATGTCAGATAATATGAGGCCCGGGGGTTATGAATTTAGAGATTTAGTTTATATATTTTAATTCACTGCCCAAGTTGAGTTGAGACCATCCATGTTATTTTGTCAAGTGACGACTATACAGTACACCCTTCCGCAGAGAAATTACTAGTAAAAATGCAACATTGCCCAACCCTTATTCCACCAACATTCAGGGCGGAATGTACTAAAAGCAAAATGCAGCCAAAAATATGAAAACCGCTGTTTTTGGGATTTGACCGCATTTTCCATATGTACCAAGATCCGGAATGCGATAATTTCCGGAGATTCAACCTGGTGGACAGCGCCATCTTTAGATGGCATTGCCCAATAGAAGCCTATGGGTTTCTTATCGCATTCTGCACTGAGAGGGATCCAATTGGATCCCTCCCACTGACCCCCTGCGAAGCGCGCTTCATTTTGCGCATGCGCAGAAGGACGCCAGAGTGACTTTTGAGTCATAAACTTGGAAGTCTCTCTCTAGTAATGAACAGCTCTTATCAGGTGAGCTGTCGTCTGCGCGTGTCTAGGTACCTGATAAGTTATACCTGATACGTGGCGGGATGTACCCCATCGGCAATGCGATGCTTAGTACATTCCGCCCTCATTAAGCAAAGTAGGTCTATTATAAACCGTGATTTCAAATGTCGTGAACTTCTTTTAGCTTGTTAACTCTGACCAGTCGGATCATCACGCCTTCTGTGTCATTATCTATCCCCAGGGTTGGACTGACCCACAGGGGTATAGGGGAATTCCCTGGTGGGCCCCAGTGTCTGGGGGCACCACCCCCTCCACTAGGTGTCAGGTTCAAGTCTGTGCACTCAAATTATACATTGTTACTCTATTAGAGGGTCAGTTACCTTGTGGAACAGGACCATGGATAAACATGGGTGCTTGATGCACTTCTAAAGAAACTACACCAAGATTTGCCTAATGGTTAGCTAAGCAGCTGTAGTGGCTGGCCACACCCCCTCTGGTGGCTGACCACACCCCTTAACGTACGGGCCCCTAGCACTGCCCCAGTCCGACACTGTCTATCCCAGTACTTATCTTACTCCATGTCCAATTGCAATAAAGTATGACAATAATCATTCTGTTATTCTTGGGGCTCCGTGTGATGTCAGTTGGGAGAGAATACAACAATAATTACAGACAACAGACAGCTACCAGCAGCATGTCATATTATGGTGCATTAAAAATACTCAACATTCTAGTGGGATCTTCTACCAATGAAACATTTATGTGTCATTTGCCCTAACTCAGTCAGCGTGACCCGAATCCATAGATTTTATTCTATGATATATTGTTATCTCAACCCAGCTGTGCTACTGTATTCCTAATTATTAGATATTTGTTGGATTGTTGATCTTCTGATAATTGCTTAATAATAGGGATGCAATGAGAACAAGATTTGTTTCAGCACCTAAGGGGCATTTTTATTAATCATTTCTGTCTTTGAAATACGAGCAATGTTTAAGGCCAGAACTAACTATGCCTCAAATGTAACAATGCATTAATGCTCCCGCAGCAATTGTCCAAATTTGTTTTTTATGGAGACGGTATTCAAGAGGATCCGCAAAGCTTCGGATTTAACAAGATCCCCAAAGCAAAGCCTGCGGATCTTGCTTGTGTGGACTAATGCCATCTTCAGGTGGCGTTAGCCCACTGACTGCAATGGGGCAGCCCCGTTGGGGAGGGATCTTGCGATCCTTCTCCAGTTGGCTTCCGGAGGTCTTGCTGATTTTGCCTTTTAAGTGACTGCCACTTTAAAAATACGGGCTGGCTCGCCAGAATAGTGCCCCTGCCAGGGGCGTTTCTAGAGAGGAGGGGGCCCGTGTGCAGTCTCCGACACGGCCCCCTCCTCTCCGCCCGGCAGCACACTGAGCTGTGCGCGGTGAGCGCCAGAGTCATAGACTCTGGGCACTTGGTCTTGGTCAATATGCTGAGATACATCATTGTGTACTACACAATCCTTAATGTTGCGGCCCCTTTTGAATGCAGGAGTAATCCTGGTGTCCTGGAGCGAAGGATCATTGGAAACTATAGGCCACAGCTATTTCCCTTTTTGCATAATGTCTCCAGATGTTATGTGAAAGTTCTGTATCCAAAGCATTTTGCTTTGATCAATACTTTTAACGCTTTTCTTTAGCTTCTTTTAGAGCCCTCGGGTTATATCCTCTGGTAAGGAATTTTAAGGTCATATTATCAATCGGCTGTTTTGCATCTTGTGTATCGCTACAGATACCTATAATTCTGCGGAACTGGGAGTATGGTAAACGCTTTTTAGGGGCTGGTGGATGGAAGCTTTCAGCACGTAGGAAGGTGATTCTATCCGTGGCTTTAAAAAAGATAGAAGTATTGATATGCAGATCATCACTGATATTTATCGCTACATCAAAAACACGTATGGACTCGTAACTACACTCAAAAGGTGAATTTTACTACAGTATCAAAGGTGTTTATTGTTCAACATGGTGGTTAGAAAATGACTCCTCAGTGTCAGTCCAAAGAATAAATATGTCGTCTATGTAGCGGAAGTATGCTGTGATGGAACCCTGTGTAGCTGGTCTGGGGAAGAATAAATCCTTCTCCACCTCGCACATAAACAAATTAGCGAACTAGGAGCTACACAGGATCCCATCGCACAGCCAGGTTTCTGAATGAAAAACTTGCTGTCAAATAAAAAATAATTCCGGGATAGAGTAAGTTCAAGAAGTGTCAAGAAAAAAAAGAGATGTCAGGACCCATATAAGCTGGGTTGTCAGCAGGGCCGGCTCTAGGGGTGTTCGACCAGTGCGGATGCACAGGGGCGCTACGCATAGAGGGTGCACCCCTCCCCAGCATCCCGATTTCAGCGGGACATTGCTGTCCCGCTGTTCCACCCGCGGGCAGAAGTGGCCCGCGGGTGGTCGAATCGGGAGGCTGGGGAGTTTCAAATCAGGAGGCGCGGAGTGTGAATGGATGCCGCGCACATGCGCGCGGCACCATTCACTGACGGGAGAGGGCTGGGGGAAGCCCAGCCAGTGACGGAGTGCTGGGCTTTACCCCCAGCCTGACATTATTTGGAGGCCATGCGGGCACACCTCCAATAACGTCACATAGTGGCGTGGCCTAAGGTAATTAGGCCACGCCCCCAAATTCGCCCGCTCGCGGCTTAGCCACGCGCGATGCAGGGGCGCCTTCTCAAGGGCCGGCACAGGGTGCTCTGACCCCTGGAGCCGGCCCTGGTTGTCAGTCAGAATCCGTCTGATAGCTTCCAGTCCTCTCTGATGGGGTATGCATGTGTATAGACTTACAACATCGACTACACACATTAACTGTTTACTAGGCAAAGGGGATAATAGTTGTAATTGTAGGATAAACGATGTGGTGTCCCGTAAGATGGTGGATTGGGCTTGTACTACTGAGTGACGGGCATGTTTGGACTCTGCATATTCCTGTTCTCCGTGGTTGTATATACTAGAGATGAGCGGGTTCAGATCTCAGAGATCCGAACCCACCCAAACTTCGGGGATCCGGGGCGATCCGAGCGCAGCTCGTATCTCCCTGCCTGCCCCGGATCCCTGACCCGAGGCAAAACCTCGCGACCCCTCTATCGAGTCGAGAGGTTTTGTTTTGAGCGGGCTTAACACTGATTGGCTGAGAGAGCTGTCTGTCATGGCTCTCAGCCAATCAGCGTTAAGCCCATTAAAAACAGCACAAAAGAGGAAAAGAAGATGGCGCCCGCCATCCCCCGTCGCTTGACACCACCGGCACCCCCCGCTGCCGATACCGCCGGCACCCCCACTGGCAGCATCCCCCGCTGCTGACACCACCGCTGCCGACACTCCTGCGCTGTTGCCCAATGTACTGAGGACACCGTTAGCGACCCCCACACTGCCGACACTCCCACACTGAGGACACCACAAGCACTCCTGCACTGCCGACACAGTCAGCAAACCTGCACTGAGGACACCGCTGGCACCCCCACTCTGCCGGCATCCTGCATTGAGAACACCCCTGCACTGCCAACACAGTCAGCAAACCTGCAATGAGGACACCGCTGGCACCCCCTGCTCTGCCGACACAGCCAGAAAACCTGCACTAAAGACACTGCTGGCACCCCCGCACTGCCAGCAAACCTGCACTAAGACACCGCTGGCACCCCCGCACTGCCGACACAGCCAGCAAACCTGCACTAAAGACACCTCTGGCACCCCCGCACTGCCGACATCACCGGTACCCTTCACCGAGGACACTGCCAGCACCGCAGCACTGCCATTCCATGTACTGAGGACACCGTCAGCAACCCCGCTCTGCCGACACTGCTGTCACAGTAAGTGCACTATTGGTGTATCCAACTCACACTGTATAACACACTGTATCTGTGTTGGAATTTAGAAACTGAACTGCCACATGTTAGTGCCACCCACTGTGTCACTTAGCTTAGTCAGCCAGCTAGCTGGATGCAACCTTTTGGCCTTAACTAGATGAAGCAAATAATATTGTGAGGTGGTAAAAATTGATTGGAAATTACTGGAAATAAATGTTATTGAGGTTAATTATAATGTAGGAACAAAAACAGGCCCAAATTATGTGATTTTAGCTGTTTTTATAATTTTTTAAGAAAAAATCCAGATCCAAAACCAAAACACAAAAACATAACACGGAGGTGAGGTTTTGGCAAAACCAATCCAGATCCAAAATCAGGGTAGATCCAGATCCAAAACCAAAGCCAAAACACGGGGGTCGGCGCACATCTCTAGTATATACCATTAAGGAACGGGTTAAATTGCCAAGGCACCTGTAACCCTATTATCAAGTACCTGGAATCGGTCTTCACTATTTTTTTCACTGTGTGGTATTCGTCTGCATTTATTCTCCAAGTATAAGGGTCCTCCACCTCCATGTTTTGAGTTGGGGTTATGTCTGAGGCCCCTGAACACACGGTCATTGCAGGTCTGTCTAACATTGTGTTGCCACTTGGCGAGATCCTTAGCTTCTCTGATGTAGAAGCTTTCAACATTCTGTTTAAAGATAATCTGGAAACAACTGCCGGAGAAGAATCCATTGAGCAACTAACAGCACAGTTGCTGCGTCTTAAGAAACGAGAAGTAGACTTTCATTTACACGGTGTCACACGCTCGGATTATTACCGAGAGAAAAAGATTCCAAGAGGACTCAGGATAAAAAAACATTCCCACTATTGGGCGCTATAATCCTATATTTTGTAGAAGATGGGCTGCGATTCTCAACAGATGCTCATTTGACTTAATCCTCCTGGTAATAGAGGAATCAGCAAGGGAATTGTCAGTAGCTAAGGACAACATCACTAAATTTGAAACCACGCATATTCATCGTTTACCATCAGAAACCTCAACTGAATTATTGTCTAAACTATCAATACAGATTGAGCAATATAAAGCTGAATTGATTAAGTTTAAAAAATCCAAGCTTCACACTGTAAATCGTGACTACGGTGACCTGAAGGTGTACAGTTGGATCAACAACAGGGGGCCGAGCATAGATAGAAGATAGAAGACCTAAATACAGTCCTCGCAAATTTCCATTAGAAACAGATTCGTCTGGGGGAGCAGTTTCATCGAGTGACACAGAATGTGCCTCAGCAGCTGGAAACAAATCCACACAGAGACCCCCTTTAAGGGTTCGCACTCGGGCCAGAACCGATACCCAGGCAGAACCAAAACCCTCCGAGGAGGCCAGTGGGCGAGGTCGATCAAGAAGGGTCTACAAAAAGAAGACATAGTGTTCAACTTGTCTTCACGAGCCCTCACAGAGGATGAAACCACTGTATTAAACAAAGGGTTATCCTATGTTCCTTCACATGGATTTGATATCTTTTAAAAATAAAATTGATCTGTACAAATTTATGCGAAAGGTGAAATTGAAGGAGCATTTTGGCGACACTGATCAATCTGGTCAGCCTGCTCTTCCTTTTGCTAAGAAATCTAAGTTCGACCCCTTTTCAAGCAATGCAGCAATTAAACATTTTTCCAATGGCATTGAAACACATATTGAACATTTATCAAGATAATGATAAATATAAAACTCAGTTGCCAGGTGCCTCTAATGTTTCTGGGAATGAAAGACTGGCACTACATAATCTTAGCAACTACAAGGATATTGTAATCCGCCCTGCGGATAAGGGTGGCGCAGTTGTGGTACTCAATACCCATTATTACAAACGAGATTTACAACCAGCTATCGGATTCACTTGTATATCAACAACTTAGCGGTGACAGTGTCGGACTGGGGCATGAAGGGCCCATGAGGGAGAATACAGTGATAGGGGCCCATAATTAGGGGTGTGGCCAGCCTCTAAAGGGGGTGTGGCCAGCCTCCACAGAGGCTTTGCTAAACACTAGAGAGTGCATGGACTGGGTTCCTTAAAATGTGTATATATAGTGAATACCCCTGTACCAGATTAATAACCGCAATGCATTGTATAAAATACACCATAGTCGTTTGCAGTATAATGTAACATATGTATAATGTGTAGTTCAAGTGCACAGTCTTGAACCTGATCCCTAAAGGAGGGGGTGGGTCCACCGGGGGATCCCCCTGTACCCCTGTGGGCCAGTCCAACCCTGAGCGGTGATCCTACCCAAAAATTCAAAAAAGACTTGGATGACATACTTACTGAAGCATTGACCAATAATGTGATTTCTAAAAAAAACACATGACAGCCTTATACATGATTGGCTCAAGGTACCTATACTCTGCACAATTCCTAAACTGCACAAAAATGCTATAAATCCCCCCCCCCCCGGCAGGCCCATCATTGCCGCGAGGGATTCTCTCTATTACATAGTGTCTCAATATTTGGACTATATACTGCAACCAGTAGTACAAGCCCAATCCTCCATTTTACGGGACACCACATCGTTTATCCTACAATTACAACTATTATCCCCTTTGCCTAGTACACAGTTGATGTGTGTAGTCGATGTTGTAAGTCTATATACATGCATACCCCATCAGAGAGGACTGGAAGCTATCAGACGGATCCTTACTGACAACCCAGCTTATACGGGTCCTGACATCTCTTTTTTTTCCTGACATTTCTTGAACTTACTTTATCCCGGAATAATTTTTTATTTGGCTGTGCGATGGGATCCTGTGTAGCTCCTAATTTGTTTATGTGCGAGATGGAGAAGGATTTATTCTTCACCAGACCAGCTACACAGGATTCCATCGCAGCATACTTCCGCTACATAGATGACATAGTTATTCTTTGGACTGACACTGAGGAGTCATTTCTAACCACCATGTTGAACATAAACACCCTTGATACTGCAATAAAATTCACCTTTGAGTATAGTCACGAGCAGTGTCGGACTGGGCCCAAGCTTTTGGGCGTAGCCAGCCACCAGAGGGGGCGTGGCCAGCCAAAACAGATGGACTTGGCCAGCTATTAGAGAAAATATGCAAAAAAACAGGGCCCCTTTATAAAAGAGGGGACGGGTGTGTCAGCACCACCCACTTTGATTGGCAGGAGGGATAATCTTGGTGCTCCACTCAGGCAGTGGGGCCCACCGGGGATTTCCCCTGTACCCCTGTCGGCCCGTCAATCCCTGGTCATGAGTCCATAAATATTTTAGATGTAGCGATAAATATCAGTGATGATCTGCATATCATACTTCTATCTTTTTTAAAGCCACGGATAGAATCACCTTCCTACGTGCTGAAAGCTTCCATCCACCAGCCCTTAAAAAGGGTTTACCATACTCCCAGTTCCTCAGAATTATAGGCATCTGTAGCGATACACAAGATGCCAAACAGCAGATTGATAATATGACCTTAAAATTCCTTACCAGAGGATATAACCCGAGGGCTCTAATAGAGGCTAAAGAGAAAGCGTTAAAAGTATCCAGACTGGCAGCTCTTCAATCCTCCAAAAAATATATTGATCAAAGCAAAATGCTTTGGATACAGGAATTTTCACATAACATCTGGAGACATTATGCAAAAAGTGAAACAGATGTGGCCTATAGTTTCCAATGATCCTTCACTCCATATGCTCCAGGACACCAGGATTACTCCTGCATACAAAAGGGGCTGCAACATTAAGGATTACGTAGTGCACAATGATGTATCTCGGCATATTGACCAAGTCCCGGTACACAAGCCTGGGAACTACAAATGTACGGGGTGCATTACATGTAGCCACCTTGAAACGGGTAATGCGTTTGTGCATCCACGTTCTGGAAAGACATTTTATATCAAATATCCTGTAACCTGTACCAGCCGGTTTGTCATGTACGATATCAGGTGTCCTTGCGGACTCCTGTATATAGGTAAAACCACACGACAACTCAAAGAGCGTATGGCTCTCCACCGCTCGAGCATTCGAGCAGCCATAGAGGGAAAATCCATAGACCAACCTGTCGCTAAACGTTTTCGGGACTTTAAACATGGACTGGCAACTTTACGTTGGAAGATCATTGATTGGCTCTCACTTGATAATAGGAGATGGTGACAGGGGACAGATTGTACTACAGCATGAATCAATACAAGACAGTACTATTACAGAAGGTGCGCAAAACCTGCTGCCTCCGGTATAACACGAAAATAGGAAACTCACTCTATTCCCCTATACAATTGTGACAAGAAAGTTATTGTGTTGCCTTATGGCGCTGGATATACAAAGAGATGTGAACCAAAAAAATATAATAAGTGAAGGGGAGATACTCAATCTGTTTCAAGAGATGAAAAAGGTCCTTGCATAAATCACTTTCTGTGGGAAATCCAAAGAGTCTCCGAGGATTAGTTCAGTTGGCACATAAAAAGGAAAAAATACAAAAACAAAAAAGACCGTCTTAGTGGCTTAATATTGTATTCCAAATAATATTAATGCATCAAGCATAGGGGCAGAGTGATATGAACTCCGTCAATTGGTTAAATCAGTGCGTACCCCAACTCACATCAAGACATGTAGTGGGGCTCCCAAAAAGGTTTCTTTATATTTCCCGCCCGCTCAATGGTTCCAAACAATTCTCCTCTAGTCACATATCATAAATGAAGACAGTAGAATGATGCATACCCTACTTACGTATTACAGACGTAATGTTCTGCACATAAAGGTTTCTTTCAAAGGTTCCCCAAGGGATTCTTGGGATTTAGTCCCTCTATAATAAAGTCCTACTTGCTCCTTGATGAGGTGGTGGATTACATATCACCTCCAACTATCAGGTTATCGGTACTCTGTTATTTTTATTTTTTGATTTATGTTATTTTTGCCGTGTATGTATATTTCTTATTAAAGAGAACTTTTTAGCTACACTACTTATCCCTCTTTTGTATGAGGACATATTATAGAGGGACTAAATCCCAAGAATCCCTTGGGGAACCATTGAAAGAAACCTTTATGTGCAGAACATTACGTCTGTAATACGTAAGTAGGGCATGCATCATTCTACTGTCTTTATATTTCCCGCCCGCTCAATGGTTCCAAACAATTCTCCTCTAGTCACATATCATAAATGAAGACAGTAGAATGATGCATACCCTACTTACGTATTACAGACGTAATGTTCTGCACATAAAGGTTTCTTTCAATGGTTCCCCAAGGGATTCTTGGGATTTAGTCCCTCTATAATATGTCCTCATACAAAAGAGGGATAAGTAGTGTAGCTAAAAAGTTCTCTTTAATAAGAAATATACATACACGGCAAAAATAACATAAATCAAAAAATAAAAATAACAGAGTACCGATAACCTGATAGTTGGAGGTGATATGTAATCCACCACCTCATCAAGGAGCAAGTAGGACTTTATTATAGAGGGACTAAATCCCAAGAATCCCTTGGAGAACCATTGAAAGAAACCTTTATGTGCAGAACATTACGTCTGTAATACGTAAGTAGGGTATGCATCATTCTACTGTCTTCATTTATGATATGTGACTATAGGAGAATTGTTTGGAACCATTGAGCGGGCGGGAAATATAAAGAAACCTTTTTGGGAGCCCCACTACATGTCTTGATGTGAGTTGGGGTACGCACTGATTTAACCAATTGACGGAGTTCATATCACTCTGCCCCTATGCTTGATGCACTAATATTATTTGGAATACAATATTAGGCCACTAAGATGGTCTTTTTTGTTTTTGTATTTTTTCCTTTTTATGTGCCAACTGGACTAATCCTCGGAGACTCTTTGGATTTCCCACAGAAAGTGATTTATGCAAGGACCTTTTTCATCTCTTGAAACAGATTGAGTATCTCCCCTTCACTTATTATATTTTTTTGGTTCACATCTCTTTGTATATCCAGCGCCATCTACTACAGCATGAGTCTAGATGGATATACAATCTCCAGACTCTTAAACCGCTTGGTCATAATGAGATTAATTATTTTTCTTGTTTTCTTTAGCCTTTTCCAGTTAGGATTGTGTTACTTTTTATTTTGTGTTTTTGCGTGTATATGACATGATTTTGTTTGCCCTTCATTAGTATTTTGGAGATTAGACATCTTCTCCGTTACCTGTTGGCTCCAGCTGTTCTTAGTATTTTGATTCATCTGTTTCTGGATTATGTTGTCACATTTGTATCTACAGCCCTGCTTTGTCTGTTCATTTGTTTACGATATAGGTGGTCTTGGTGATGGATAAACACTGTGGTGGACACGCCCCCCCAGGGGTGATGGTGACGCCGGCGCTACGGCATGATCTGTAACGTCATCGGACCCCTGCTGGGACGGAGCATCATGGTGAAGGTGCACAGGGTGAGCAGTATTTAAGGTATGTTTTCTATGATGTTTTGTATGTCTTGATAAAAGTGTTTCCACACTGAAACGTTGACAAGGAGCAAAGTTGTGCTGTTGTTTTTTACCTAGCTGTGAAGTCTCATTGAGTGCCGTCCTTTGCCTTCTACATTTATATATATATATATATATATATATATATACAGTATATCACATGTCAAGATATTGCTGATGTATTAGTGAGGACAGGGTTGCATGTGACAGAGGCAGTGACATGATATAAGAAGGGGAAAACAGCACTATATATGTATATATGTGTGTGTGTGTGCATGCGTGTGATACCCTTGACTCTGACAGAAGTCAATGTAATGGACGTTGCAATATAGAAGTCTGCCACCAGGTGGAACTGACAAGCCAGCAACAGGACAATGTGTTTGTGGTTGGACATGCGCAATTTAGACCGGTAGACGCGAGGAGCAGAGTGGGGTGAGCTTCCGCAGATCTGCAAGGGACAAGAGACTAGGCAAAGCGTTATCGCTGAAGTGGTGAAGTGACAAACCGCTGCAGGAGCACTAGCTGAGACTGACACTGAGAACTGGAGACAGTGTCAGCACTGGGAGCCGCTGTTGAGATCCGTGGAGGCTGCAAGTGAGTAAAAGAGAGTTATAATAGAGAGACGTCCCAACTGAGCTGCACGCTACTGATCGTTGTTTAGGAGCTAATGAGAACTGTTTGAAAGCTACTAAGAAGTTTTACAAAGTTATTGCAAGAGTGTATGAAAGAAACTGGGAATTATTGACAGATACTGTGATCTGCTACTTGACAGTTTGTCAGTGTAAAGAACCCTGAGCTAAGTTAAAGAGCACTTTGAGACTGTGTTATTGCTACTGTGAAGTGCTGAAGATAACTGTCATATGTTGCAAGTGGAACTGTTTGTTTTAATTGTTCCCTGGAATCAAGAAAGAACAGCATTAGGTGCTAAGGTTATTGCTATTACCAATTGTGGATTGCAAATACATGCATGTTATAGTTCATTGATCATCCAGCAACAGTGAACTCCAATGACAGAAGTTTGCGAGCATTTTAGAGTTAATACCAAACAGTTTTAAAGTGTTTGCTAAATCTGCTGAGTAATTATCTATGTTGCTATTACTGTATATCCGTGTTTTGTAAAGGTTAATTACATGCTTATAGTATAGTGTATTGAGACAACCGAGAAATTGCGTTTTCCCTAATTATAGCCAAATAGGTGTTGCATTAGCAAAGATAAAGAAGCCTGTAACTATTGTAAAGAGTTATTGCCCATTACCTATTCACTACTGTATTGCCAACTACTGTGTTGAAATGGCTAAATCCCTTTTGTGCCGCAATCTCCTGTCATATGTATCGTGGTAATTCTATTCATACAGTGACCCGCCCTGGACTTATGTCCTTCTATCTACTTGATTATTTTATTTATGTTATGCTATTTTACTGTGTGTATGGGCCGAGCCCTAACTAGACTTTTTGGTGCCCTGTGCCAGAAAGAGCATTGGCGGCAGGGAAATCCGTTTATGTACCCTGCGCCGGCAGCAGAACTCGCCAGCAAGGGTACTCGAGGTGTGCTGGTAACACCTAGGTCTGGAATCGGTGGCTGTATTCAGGGCTGCCATCAGAAATTGTGGGACAAATAGCTCCATGTCTAAGGTGCCTGACTGCCATGTGAGAGGTGATAGGTTCATGTCACGGGTATGACAGTATTTTGAAATGTGTGTGTTAAATAAAAGAGGATGTGACTAAAAGTGCTTAGGGAGGTGGCCTGATGGAGGAGGAGTCGGCCAGGGAGGAGATGGAGCGGCCAGGAGATGTCGGGGATAAAAGAAGAGGAAGCTACAAGTGAGAATGATTATAAACAGAAACTTGACAGGCCCATATAGCGCCCCCTGCCCTGTGGTGCCCTGTGCCGTGGAACATGTATAGGGGTAGCATAAAACTTGTGGAGTAATTGCCAAAGAAGAAAGAGGATCCGCTGGAGGTGTCATCTCAGCTGTAAGGTGCCATCTACACCTAATTATCTGTGCCCACTACAACACCCAGGGTACCACTAGATAGATATGCGATAGATAGATTAGATATGAGATCGATAGATAGATATGAGATAGATAGATAGATATGAAATAGATAGATATGAGTTAGATAGATATGAGATACAGTAGATAGTCAGGACACAATTATTAGATATTTATTGCGCATACATACACTAACAAGACATTAATTCCACTGCTTTCCACACTTACATATTATGTAAAATCTCTCTACTCAAAATATAGATATGAGATAGATAGATATATAGATATTAGATAGATATGAGTTAGATAGATATGAGATAGATAGATATACAGTATATGAGATAGACATGAGATATATATATATACGAGATAGATATATATGAGATGATAGATATGAGATATACTGTATATACATAGATATGAGATAGATAATGAGATGATATGAGATATATAGATAGATATTAGATAGATAGATTAATAGATATGAGATGATAGATATGAGTTATATAGATAGATAATGAGATTATAGATAGATAGATAGATAGATAGATAGATAGATAGATAGATAGATATGAGATAGATATGAGATACAGAGATAGATTAATAGATATGAGATAGATAGATAGTCAGGACACAATTATTAGATATTTATTGCGCACCAGCTACTGTGAATATATAGCCTTGCATACACTAACAAGACATTTATTCCACTGCTTCCACACTTACATATTATGTAAAATCTCTACTCAAAACATTTGTCACTAGCCGGATTGTTTTACAAACTTCAAGAGAAATTTTGTTAAATAGACAGTGTTCCCATCTGATGTAATGTTTGATGTTCAACAGCTTGTCTCCATTACATAAATATATAAACTAAGTTTAATTAACTTTATATGTGCTGTATATTTTATCCCAGAAGTCTGTATAGTGACGCGCCACCTGCTAACATTCACTAAATTATTCATTAGGTGTTAAAGCTGTAATACATTTGTCATAAGCTAACTCTTCCTCTGCATGTGTAAATGGTCATGGGTGATCATGTATGTAACACGGTTTGGTTACCAAATTCATGACATAAATTGATTCATGCAAAATTAGCTTGTACCTGTCAATCATTATAATGTTGGAAAAAAATAATCTGTGCAAATGGATACTTGTAGCTGACCTATATAGTTGAGCTGCAAGCTTTTTGCCATTTGCAGGGCACCACCAAGGTTCCTATCCATACGTGTGTCTCCGTGATATCACTGGTTCCCAGCAATGGACGATCCACAGGGAAATCTCCCGGCCACTCGTATAAACGTACAACACTCCCAAATGAAGAATTGGGACAAATTAGGCCACACCCACAAAATGTCAGCAGCCAAACCAAGTACCAGGTCATCAAAATGCATTTCGGAAGCAAAGGGTAGATGTACTAAGCTTGGAGAGAGATAAAGTACCAACCAATCAGCTCCTAACTGTCATTTTTCAAACAGCCTATGTGACAGCTAGGGGCTGATTGGTACTTTATCTCTCTCCACTTTATCTCGCCAAGGCTTAGTACATCTCCCCCGTAGTCTAGTCCAATTTTGAGTATGTGTTGACAGCATAAGATCCTTACAGGGGTCTACAGTTTGGATATCTGGGTCTTCTCCTCCTGACCTCCCACAGATGACTTTGAATCCCTGTGTTCCAGGCAGCAATACACAATAATTGCAGGCTCAGTTGGCAAGGACACAGTGTAACCTGCTGTGTACACTCAACACTTTGTAATGATAGTGGTAAAACGTTACCACATTATAATTGATTTCCTATGCAAATGAAGACTCATTATCTTGTTACAAATACTGCTAACGTACGGAACACTTACAAAGATGGTATGAGAGGCTTAGCATCTACTCATCACCAAACACTTCTGGTGTCAATACGCTTATTTTATCAAATGTACTGTAGCTCTTGAAACAAGTAATTAGAAATAAAGGTCAGAATGATATCTGCAGCTCTATACTGTACCTAGTACTATAGCTTCATTTTATTCTACAGTTGTTAATGACGCCCCCTGTAATATTTTACTTGTGTACAGTAAATAGGTGTTTAAACTATTTACCAATCAATTTATATGTATTTATTTTTCTTATTTTGCCCTCTTGATATACTCTGTGCTGATGGGGGACCCTGCTCCTTCCACTATATAATTCTCATTCTGTGGCTTCTTGCTGCCTCCATTCCCGTCCACACATCATGTCACTGCCCCTGTCACATGCAGCCTTGTCCTCACTAACACATCACTCCTCTCCTGATATACTCTGTGCTGCTGGGGGAGCCTGCTCCTCCCACTATACTGTATAACTCTCACTCTGTTGCTTCCTGCTGCCTCCATTCCTCTCCTCACATCATGTCACTGCCCCTGTCACATGCAGCCTTGTCCTCACTAACACATCACTCATCTCCTGATATACTCTGTGCTGCTGGGGTACCCTGCTCCTTCCACTATATAACTCTCATTCTGTTGCTTCCTGCTGCCTCCATTCCTTACTTACATACTCTCTCAGAAGTTGTGGGAGGCTCCTGATGTTTTGGGGAATCCTCCACCCCCGGAAGATTGATTGGATCTCCCACTTGCCACCAACTTTCTATTGAAGTGGGCAGGATGGGGGAGTTAAAAATGGGAATTGCATTCCATACGATGCTGGACGGGGCCAAAATGATATGCAACCGCATAACTTTACCTCCGTTCTCACTCCCCACAGACCCCCGGTCCCCCACGGGGACCAAGAACGGCACCGCCAACCCCCCCCCCCCACAATTTGCCAGCTGCATCCCCTCTGTGGGTTGAAAAAAGTAGGCAAGTATGTGCCATTCCCCTCTTCATGGCTTCTATTTAAGAATGAGCAATAACTGCGTTAGCATTGTAAAGTAGTTGCGAACGCGTCGCCGGGCGCAGGTAGGCTTTGGGCGACACAGTGGGAGACGCAGCCAATAAGGGGAACACCACAGAACCTTGCTGGAGAGGTAAGATATGTTAAATACCGGCAACATATTCGTTAATATCAAATAATTAGGATGATTATTAAATGGTGCGCTTTAAAGTGTTCCTACCACCTAAACACAAAGACTAAATAAAATAAGTGATACAATTTTTTTTGTATTACAGTTAAAAAAATTAAATATAATATTAATGTTTATTCCAGCCATGCCCCTTCTGTAGCTTGTTATTTTGCCATCTTTTACAAAAGAGAAGACCGTCCACTGACTGGTACAGTATTTGGAATATTATCGGAGCGTAGCCAATCACAAGACCACTGTTATAGCGTAAAGGGCCATAGGCGAGGGATATGTGTGAACGGTACTGCTGCCCAGCGCACAAGGTCGGCTGGGGGCAGCGTGGTCGCTGGCCTGACAGCACCCATTTACTGCTTGCAGGGTGCCTTGAGAGACACCCCACCACATAGAAAGGTGAAAGGCACTTCCGGTGCCAATCTACCTGCTCACCCGACACTTGTTGCTCCTTGTAGTGTGACATTAGTGACATGAGTCAGAGGTGGACACTATTGCAGCAGCGATAACATGCAAATGGTAGTTTCAGCCTGCCCCTTGTTACTAGCAGGCTCCGGACAGTGCATGCCCAAAGATGCCCGCTTTCAATGCCCGTACACAGTGCAATTCCAAACATTCCACCATCAGCTCACCATTGACCACTCCAGGGAGAGGTCTACCCTCTGTAATAACCGTAGAAAGGACGGGCTTCCACTGAGTGCACAATCCACGTCACCATTAATATTCTAACTTTTACTGTGATTAATAAAAATAGTATTCATAAAATAATATGTTTCTGTTTATCTTTGGTAACAGGTGCCCCTTGAGCTTCGGCGTTGGAGCGGACTGTAAGACACAAGGCTGCTAAGCCATCCGGTATATCTTGCAGGTAACATGTCAGCATCAAGCAGGAAAAATATACGTCAAGTCCAGTGGTGAAAAATCCTGGGATTCAAAGACCGATTTACTAGCTGCTCCATAATGCATTTAGATCCCTACAATTCTCAAATTGAGAGAAGAGAAATGTTGGTCGGTAGGATAAAGGAATCCACAAACGCCTCAAGGGAGGACTGCGAGATCCGACGGGCTACTAGCTAAATTCATAAAGTATTTTCCTATATTTCTGCATTTTCTGAATTCAAAATGCTTCGTATGTTCTCTATAAATCCTCCAAGTTTCTTTAATCTATAGGATGCTGCTGTCACCGACCGTCACACAATTTACTGTCTTTACATGTTTACAGAGAGAAGAGAAAGTTTAGCAGCAGGTAAACAACTTATAATAAGATCCATTCCTGTAATTAGTGACTCAAGATTTGCTAATTGGTGCCGGAAGCGGATTTAAGACAGGTGTGAATAATAATTTGGATACTGACAATTGGAAACACTTATTTTTGAACTGAGGGCCTGATTCATTCCGAAACGCAACTGCGAATGCAATAGCGATTACGCACGCAGTTCGACTGCGATAGTATGCTAATCCATTGCGATCGTTATGCCGTCGCAGCACTACATAGGGACGCCCACCTTACCTTACATTCGGAATGTTTAGCAAGACTGCGAAACCATCGGTACAATCGAATACCATCGCAGCCTCACGCACACTTGCACAAGGTCTGACGTTACCATGAAATGGCTAACTCCAACGCACGCTATATGTCCTCAGGCTGCGTACGGCATCGTAGTGGCTAATTTATGCACGCCCCTGCAACGGCGTTGAAACGCATTGGCACGCCTGCGTTTCCCCAACCACCCAAAAACGGCACTTCCTGTCAGTCACTCCGCCATGGGTCAGTGCAGTCACTGCGATCGCAGTCCCGATCGCAATGGCTATTTCACGCACGCACATTGTGATGCATACGCAGCCGATTGCGTGTGTAGTTGCGGTCCGTAAGGAATCGGGGATATTTTAAAAATCGGGCTAATATTTCTATTTATTGATACATACTGTTCATAAAGGTACAGCAGCCTTTACAGTAAATGGAATCTTAGCGGCATATTTATTAAAGTTACATTGCAGGAAATAAGTGCAAAACCTGAGCATCAATAGGAGGTAACAAGGAGGGACGGCAGCAGATTTCTCCGATATATACCGCAGTCCCTCCTTGTCTGGCAAAACTATTGAATTTACCAAGCTGGAGCGCAAAGCTTTCAGGAGATTGGTCCCGCCGACATACGCCATCTGGAAATGGTATTAGCCATGTCCTTTGTCTCAACTAACTAGCTTTACCCGTCATTTGGATATAGTTTAGGTTTGGTACACAATCCCATTCACTGCTCTGAATTGGATCCGCCCATTTCCATGTAGGAATTGAATTGAACACAAATCGTGCTTGCGCCCGCCCTCTATCTAATCGCTCTATCCATAAGCATGAGTTGCTACTAATCATCATCATTAGCACGCATGAGCACCAACTTAAGTTTGGTGCAAACGACAGACCTGGAAACAAACATACTTGCGCCTACTCTCAAATCTGCGCAGCCCACAGTACCGCCGACACACTCTCTCAACTTAGCTTCCATGAGAACTCCCCATTACAGCCCAGTTACACCTCGTTCACAATTGGCGGTGCAATTGAAATGTGTCCCACTCCTCATCAACCTGTACTCTCGTTGCGCTAAGTTCCAGAGCATGTGCAGATGCGACAATACTGTACATGCAGTGAAAAACAGGCATCAGCTTGGTCCACATTGTCACCCAACTAATCCTGGGCACGTACAAGACTGGCTATTACCATATTTATTCATAATCAAAATGAATACTGCCACTAAAACCGGCACTGTTGTGAAATACAAGTTAATATTACAACTGAGCAGTAACAAATCAAGCAACAAGAGAGAAAACAACAAAGCTTACAATCTAAATACTCATCCATTGCTGCCTGGTGGTTTACCAAGCTGGAAGGCACTAACGCTTCTTTCAGTGGCGCAAAGCTTTGTTTGAATAAAAACATTTTTTTGTTTTTACGAAGAGAACGAGATCCAGACTGATAGCGGCTATGGAGTTCAGAATGTTTTGTCTAAGAGCCATTACGATATTAATTTGTTGAGTGTCTCGAGTTGGATCCAGCTTGGCACAGGCTTCTGACTCCATAAATCTGCAGATACGGTACACTGGTGATAGCACGTTCTGCAGAGAAATACATTATCGCAGTATACTATCTGCACAGGATGCAACGCAAGAAAATTCCTCCCAAACTTCAATACTTGTTGACTACACTCGACCATTTTCCGGACCTTAGCTTTCCGCACCTTGTGGTGTTCTTCCTACGTTGTTTTGGCCTTTTAGAAAACAAGCATCGTACAAAATCTCCTATTTATAACTTAACTCTTGCCAATGTGCAAACTGTTTGCTCTTACGTTATATATCTATATAGCCTTTTATATACACCCAGCAATAATATGTATTTCACCTCCCTTTTTAACCTTACGAGCTACTGAGATCTGTAGTAAAGTCTGTTCACATGCAATGATCCTGATATAATCACCAATCCAGTTGGACAGATATTAAGAACTAATTGATTTTTTTCTTGGCTGTAGGGTCATAATGAAATCCTGGTGTGTTTTGCTACGTAACTTCAACCACCACAAACAACAAGATCGACATTAACCTGGACATCATAAAAGAAGGTTGCCTAGAACACAAGTCTACCTTTATATTAAAGGATGCACAGCTCTGCAATAATTATATTTGGGATTCATGTATCCACATCATAACTGAGATTCTTCACTGTTCATTTTGACACGGTGGTAACGGACTGTGCCGAATTAGCTGGATATAATATAGCTCATGCAGTACGCTATTCAAGGACTTTTAGTTTGTTTTGTTTCTAGTTGTTTTGGTTTATTCAGAAATCATCTATGTTTTTCCATCATTTGCTTCCTCACTGGTATGCATGGACGATATCCAAGGGTTAACTAATTATATATCATCAATATAACTCCCATCCCCGAAAATGTCACCTGTGTATAACCAACCCCTGGTGATAGTATAAGGAGTTTGAAATCTTCTGTATGGTTCTTTTCACCATATGCTATATTCAATTATCACCAATTGGATATATGGCCAGTGGCAGGTAACATAAGAACCCTTATGTATCATGGGGAGTGAGGCATTTGTGTTCTAAAATTGAAGTGTTCTAAAAATTAAAACACCTTCTTCGTTGCGCTTTACTCATGCCAATGTCCCTTTCACAGAGCTCTATTAATTCATTCAATATTTACAATTTAGTTTTCTTTTGCCTCAAAGTAGTTATTGGTGTCATTTGAAAATACATTCAATTTACGTATGGTTACCGTTATATATTTTTGTTTTTACTGTCGAATAAAGTGTACAATACAGAATTGAAAAATGCAGAGATGAGATGTAATGTACCATATTGGTAATGTACCATAAATGGGAAGTAAGAAACTAAAGCCGTAGTCAATGAACGCTGCACTAAGTAGTGACCAGCGGTAATGATAGCTAGTGCCCATTCAGTATAGACATGTGACTCCCAATGCAGAAGCCTAAGGACATCCTTCCTAAATGTTGCAGCATGACACAAGCTGAAATATTGTAATAAACATATTACTGGATTTAATTATCTTTACAAACATCACTACAACAATGCAACCCAACCTAGACTGGTTCTCTACGGCACAGATTACATCTGCAACTGCAGAAAGTTTGCTTGATAAAAAACATGTCTACGATACCATACAGAACACTACTTGTAACTGTATGGAGAACAGGAATGCAGGCATTCAGGCACATATATGTATAGATAGATAGATAGGCACATAGATATGTGATAGATAGATATAGTAGATAGGTATATAGATATGTGATAGATATAGTAGATAGGTACATAGATATGTGATAGATAGATGGATAGATACGAGATATATAGATATAGTAGATAGGTACATAGATATGTGATAGATAGAGAGATGCATAGATATGAGATAGATATAGTAGATAGGTACATAGATATGTGATAGATAGATAGATATAGTAGATAGGTACATAGATATGTGATAGAGAGATGGATAGATTTGAGATAGATATAGTAGGTAGGTACATAGATATGTGATAGAGAGATGGATAGATAGATATATGATAGACAGATAGATAGAAAAGTAAATGATTGACAGATACAGAGGTAAATGATAGACAGATAATCATATAGATAAATACATAGATACATAGTATGTTTAGAATTCGTCTATTTTTCAATATACAGCACTTTCCTTTAACTACAGAAAATAGTGTAATGGTTGAGGCTAAAGGGGGGTAGACTTTACTAGAAGCCCAGACTGAAATAATCCCCTCCACACTCCTGCCACAGATGTACAAATTCAGACGCCCCCCCCCCCCAGATTTACCAACAATCCCCAAAATGACCAAAGTGTTTTTGCACATATCAATCATCCGAGAGTCCTAAATGATGCTGACATTATCCGGACACGGACATTAGACAGTGCCTGACTTTACCAATGACATGTTATAGACACCGTACAGCAACTAGTGACCTCCTGTACCAATATTTCCAACATTACTGTCTCTGTGCTGATGGCTCAGTCTGGCCAGGAGGACATTAAGCAAATAGCAAAAATAAAAAAAATATATCAAAAAGATCAAAGACCGAGAAGATTAATCCTTTAATGCTTTCAATTTGCTCACTTTTAAGGTGTCTTCCCTGGCTGAAAACAAAATAATCCCTCAAGTATAAAGAGATCATCAGCTAATGCTCCTGAGCTGTAATATTAAAGAGATCCGCTCCCCACGTATAAATCATTCATGGGTCTGGATGTGGTTTGAAGCTTATTTCATCCCTTTAATTAGGAGATCAAAACACCCCAAGGTAATTGTCCATACATTAATGCGCATATGAGATCTCCTGGCCAAGGCTCTCAGTAACTGCACTCCCCTCTACTCTCCCCCTAACTTCACTCTAATGGGGAGGCTGAGAGGGGCTTGGGTGAAATTGAGGTTCTTTGGTTAATGGGTTTAACCTACTTGTCCTTATAAAGCCATCCTCAGGAAAATTTTTTATTTTTTTGGCATTCTAGTTTACTAGAAATAAGATTAGAAAGAGAGAGTTTGGGAGGGAGATAAAGGACAAAGGGGGAGATGGAGGGAAATAAAAATATTAAGTGGAGGTGTAAAGGGGAAAGAATGGGGAATCCAAATATTTTTCAATCAACACAGAGAGAGAGAGAAACATGCGGGTAAAATATCACGTAGGGTGAAAGGGAAGGTCAGGGGTGAATTCTCAGCAAAACAATGAATTATTGGATACGATAAGGGAACAAAAAAAAAAAGAGAATTAACCCCATCAGCATCGGATAAAGGGTTATGTACTGGCACCCTGCGGCCGTGGATTCAGACCAGAAAATTCAGCTCCCTTCTGAGCCTCAAAATTGACAGCACAAGTCCAAGGCGCCTGGGACCCAACAAGGCAACTGAGACGGGCACTTCACACCAGTTGAGTGGTGGTAGGCGAAAGTGTTAAATAGGTGCAATGCAAATTTTTGTCATTAGGACTGGACTGCAATGATATACTAGAGAAGTGTTTTTGCCTTGGGTGGGAAAGCAGAGCTGACAAATGACTGTACAGAATTCCCTGGATTTCTGCACTGCTGCTCAAAGGCAGAGAGAGAGCATCTGGCAGTGCTAAATCACTCAGCTACAGCAGCACCTTCTCCCCCTGACTGCAACTAGTCCCAATTATCTCTGCAGGCACTGAGGAGCAGGGCATTTAAAACCTGGTTAAGCGGTGCAGGGTACAGAAGAACTGGAGATGCATGCCTACCTGGGAAAGAGTTTGCAGCAAGTTGGGCTCCCCAGTGAGATGCTGTTGGTGCAGGGAGCACCCAGTCATAGCACAGAGCAGAGGTCTCGGTCTCCCATCTTGTCTTCCCAGGAGCAGGTGGAAATGGGTGCAGAGACACTGGCACTGTGAGAGGCGTCAGAGAGCTGGCATTGTCCTGGCTGATGGATTCTTCTCCCTGTCACATCCCTGCTGGCACCACTCAGACACGCCTCTGCCAGGGCACTGCCAACTTAATGTGCTCTCAGGCAATGCAATGTGTGTGGAAGGAGAGGGCTTGGTGCTGCTGCCTGTGTCTGAGACTTCACTGATGGCTATCTGGGAGGAATGAGGAGGTGGTCAGGAGTAATTCATCCATCTGATGGGGAAGGTAAGGAGGGGACAGCTGCCACCTCTGCAGGTACAGTATCAGTGTTCCTGGGCAGGGGGCTGGGTGTTTAGCATCCCCAGCTCCTGGCTGCCTTGGTGGCAATGATGTATGTCCGATGAGCTGCAATGGGCAGGCTGTCTGGGAACAGAGCATGTACAATTTCCTTACACTATGACAGGATTACTTGCTGTTGAATGTGCTGTTCCTCCAATGAGATGAGCACTGCTCCCTGATTTGGTGGCTGGGGCTGAATAGCAAAGGACTCTCTCTCTCTCTCTCTCTCTCTCTCTCTCTCTCTGTCTCTCTCTCTCTGTCTCTCTCTCTTTCTGTGTCACTCTCATCATCATTCTCCTCTGCTATTTGTTTCATCCATCCCTCTCACTCCCACTTCTCCCTATTCATTTCTTACACTATTCCTCTCTTTTATCCTCTCTCCTATTCCTCTCGCTCTTCTATTCTTCTCTCTCCTATTCCTCTCTTCTATTCTTCTCTCTCCTATTCCTCTCTTCTATTCTTCTCTCTCCTATTCCTCTCGCTCTTCTATTCTTCTCTCTCCTATTCCTCTCTTCTATTCTCTCTTATTCCTCTCTCTCTCTCTCTCTCTCTCTCTCTCTCTCTCTTAAACCACTCACTTTCCTATGTAATAGTCTCTCTCTCTTCTCTCTCTCTCTCTCTCTCTCTCTCTCTCTTAAACCACTCACTTTCCTATGTAATAGTCTCTCTCTCTTCTCTCTCTCTCTCTCTCTCTCTCTCTCTTAAACCACTCACTTTCCTATGTAATAGTCTCTCTCTCTCTCTCTCTCTCTCTCTCTCTCTCTCTCTTAAACCACTCACTTTCCTATGTAATAGTCTCTCTCTCTCTCTCTCTCTCTCTCTCACTCCCTCCTGTATGTTTTTGTCTCACGCTCCAAAATGCAGACACACACGATAATCACACACAATCACTTGCACTGCACACAATAATACACACACACAATGACATATACACAGACACACTGTCACAAATAAATACATAATGACACAGACACACACAATGGCAACCACACACTGACACCCACCAAGATAAACACAACGGCACAGAAACACACACTCAATGACACACACACATAGACAATGAATGACACCCACAGGTAAAACACACACACAATGACACACACATAAACAATGAATGACAACCATACACTGACACCCACAGGTAAAACACACACAATGACACAAACATAGACAATGAATGACAACCACAGGTAAAACACACACAATGACACACACACATAGACAATGAATGACACCCACAGGTAAAACACACACAATGACACAAACATAGACAATGAATGACAACCACACACTGACACCCACAGGTAAAACACACACAACAACACACACATAGACAATGAATGACAACCACACACTGACACCCACAGGTAAAACACACACAATGACACAAACATAGACAATGAATGACAACCACACACATGACACCCACAGGTAAAACACACACAATGACACACAGACACACGACACATAGTAACAAGCATATACACATACAGTACACATATATATTGTACACAGACACACACACATTTTTTTTACCTGCATTTAAACTAATGTATGTTGTTGTCTTTCTATCTGCCAGATTAATTCTCTCTATTTTTAGTTATCGATATTCATTTTATCTATATGTCATCCTATCACATATTCACTGTACGGTGCTGCTGAATATGTAGACTATAGTAGTAATAATAATTAATAATAACTTTCTATGTACACTTCCATATTCCCTGCTATGACTTCTGATACAGAATATGGTACTTACTCCCTAACATCACGTACCCCCCACCCCCAGAATCTGCACCTGTCACATCAAGCACTAAAATCCTCTCCACACTGACACATTGTATCATCCCAGCTTTTACTGTTCAATTTCACATGTTATCTCTGGTTCTGCCGCTGACAGTCTGTTTGTGCCTCTCTCCCATGTATTGTGGGTACAGTCTATAAAAAGGATACAAATGTTAAATTATTATTATTTTTTTTTCCTTATGTAAACAGATTATCATAATTGCATATTCATGGGGAGTCATGACAAATGACGGGGTTGCAGAGTGCTATTACTTTTCTCTGGGTGTTACATATTTCTGTTTAATTAAACAGTGAGACGTCAGGAAGACACAGTGGCAGCGACTTGTGGTATGTAGGTTCCTGCCTCTGCCGGCAGGAAATGGGTTAATTGCTAGGCTTAAGCCGCGGAGATTGAAATGCCGTCACTTAAATCGCAGCAGAATTAGTTTTTTTTTTACTGCCCTCCCCTGCCAGGAATAAGGGGGTAACTGGCTAGTATGGGGGAGTCCCTAAAAACATTTCCATGAGATAAAAATTTGACTTTTTCTTTGTTTTTATTTTCACATTTTCAGCCCCAGATTTACAATTATATTTTAACCTTCGGGCGATTTTGCATATGATGGTTTGTAACAGGGCTGTAACTAGGGTAGTGCGACCAGTGCCGTGGCACAGGGCACCGCACGGCAGGGGGCGCTGTTTGGGCCTGTCAATTTTCCTGTTTATTATCATTCTCACTTGTAGCTTCTTCTTCTTTTATCCCCAGCATCTCCTGGCCTCCCCTATCTCTTCCCTGGCCCTTCCCCATCAGGCCATGGCCCTCTCTCAGGTGCACTATATTATGTCCCTATTTATCCCCAGCATCTCCTGGCCTCCCCTATCTCTTCCCTGCCTTCCCCATGAGGCCATGACCCTCTCTCAGGAGCACTATATTATGTCCCTATTTATCCCCAGCATCTCCTGGCCTCCCCTATCTCTTCCCTGGCCCTTCCCCATGAGGCCATGGCCCTTTTTCAGATGCACTGATGACTTCTTATGTCCCCATTTAAAAAATGGGAGGGCGCCAATGCTGCCTCTGGCACAGGGCACCGAAAAGTCTAGTTACAGCTCTGGTTTGTAATACACCCTCTTGCAACGTTTACTAAGAGACGTGCAGCTCGTTTCTCCAGAAATCCGAATCCACACGGATTTCGTGAATCCTGGGAAGATCTGGACAAATCCAAGTCATGGACTGATCATCTCACGGTTCAGAATAAGGATTAGGAAATCCGAATTTTGGGTTTTGGTTTACAAAAATATTACATGATTTTGGCTGTTTTTAAAAACTTTTTAGCAATTTTAAAAAACTAACCAACCCCAGATCCTAAACCAAAACATGGGATTCTGCGCACTCTCTGCTACATACATTCCGTGGGGCCCATTTATTCATTATCAGGTTTTAGACGGAGAACTGAGACGTCATAGCAATAAAAAATAAAGTACCGTCATTATCACACACGGGCACAGGAGCTCCGATGGAAGCCCGTCCCCTGCTGACGCAATCACTTTCCTTTCACTACTTTACTTACTGCGCATGTGCGGTCTGCTGAACGCGCAGGTGTGAGCCTATAGGCTACAATGGCTAATGCCAGCTGAAGATAGCATTACCTATGGGGTAAACTCATTATGGGGGGGCTCTTTGCAATCGAAACTGTAAACGCAGCAGATACCGCTGATATCTGCTGATGTCCCCCATATATACATTCGGGGGATACTTACAGTAATATTTGCTGGTACCCACCAAATATGGGTGTTTTTGGTGATGTCCCACATATATTCTTTGATAAATAGGCCCCCATGTCTAATTTCATGTAGTCACAAATTATTGCAACTGCCCTTAGATACGGCACAGTACTGCTCTGCATGTGCAATTGCATGTACTGGCCAGAGCAGAAGTTGTAGGCACTTTTTACAAAGCCCATCTTCTGTGCAGGACAAAGCCAGCCGCGTTCTACACTTTTAATAGGTTTTGTTGCAAAAAAAAAAGAAACACAAAAGGAACTCAAAATAAATGTTGCAAAGGATGATGTCAAATAATATATTTCATGCTTGTAAGCTGCTGCGTTACTACAGAGAAACAGCCAGGAATCTTATTCACCCTTTTATGCTGGGGCATTTTAAGAGATGAGGAGACCCCTGCAGTCAGTGATGGTGTCCGTGCTGCAGCCCCTCATACTGGCATAGTGATAGAGTCTTTGTTATCTGCTGCACTGGTGCCGATTCTTCCAAATAAATCACAGGAGAGATGGCCGCTCCACCATGACTAAGGACAGGGGGGCTGCCGCAGTGATGCCAGCAAATCTCGCTTGGGCGCGGCATGGGTCCCCTGTGCACCCATTGACCTGAGTGCACCACACACCCTGCTCCCATTATATATACGCCACTGCTTCCATATGTAAAGATAGAGGGCATTATTTTAGGCTGGATGGATCCTGCATTTTCCCTGCTTATCCCTAGATCTCACTAGAGCAGAATGAGCCTCAGATGTTTCATATTGTTATAAGTAGATTTAATCGTATGAGGCATTTTCTTTGCAAAATTCACCCAGCAAGGTTACGGGTAAGAGGCCAGCACAGGCCAAGCAAAATATTTTCATATATGTACAGTAAAGAGTATTTCAGCAGTGCGTCCTGGTGTGTTACAGTATACCTCTTATACAGACAGCAAGTTAATACATAATTGCCTACACTCCCGATTTAGTCGGTAGCCTCCCAGAAATCGGGCACTGTTCCCGGCCTCCCAGGAAGCCAGGCGTGCCACCCGCAAGCTTCCGACCCCTCCTTCCCCCTCGTGATTACATGAGAATCCCCGTGACGCGTTTCACGTCGAATCGCGTCATTTTGGCCCAGCCCCCTGCTTTACAATGCCAGGATTATCACCATTGTGTAGTGGGAGCGGGACCAATATGATGCAACCATGTGGCCATGCCCCCACTCCGCCCACAACAGCCAGCAACGCCCCCAATTTTGCCAATCTGGCTGCCCCCTCCCAGAAGGCAGCTTCATTTGCATATATTCGCGCAGCCACTGTGTACAAATTTGCAGCAGCATCAGCGTCCATCTTTGAATCAGGGATGTAGTTGACACCCTGGCGTGCGGGATGCCGACGGTCTAAATACCGGCGTCGGAATACCGACAGGTTGGGATCCCGGCACCAGTATCCCGACCGCCCGCATGCCGAAGATAAGTATGGGGGTTAGGGGGAGGTTAGGGTTAGGCACTAGGAGGAGGGTTAGGCACCGGGGAGGGAGGGGGTGTTAGGTTTAGGGTGCGGGGAGGGGGAGGATAGTCTTAGGCACTAGCTGAGGGTTAGGGGTTAGGAAAACACTTACCTGTCTTCCCTATGGGTGTCGGGATTCTGGTGGTCGGGATGCTGCGGTTGGTAGGTTAGGTTTAGGCACCGGGGAGGGGGTGTTAGGTTTAGGGGAGGTTAGGCTTAGGCACTAGGGGATGAGGTTAGGGTTAGGCACCGGGGAGGTGGGTGTTAGATTTATGGTGCGGGGAGGGGGAGGTTAGGCTATGGCACTAGGGGAGGGGGTGTTAGGTTTAGGGTGTGGGGAGGGGGATGTTAGGCTTAGGCACTAGGGGAGGAGGTTAGGGTTAGGCACCGGGGAGGGGGTGTTAGGTTTAGGGTGTGGGGAGGGGGACGTTAGGCTTAGGCACTAGGGGAGGAGGTTAAGGTTAGGCACCGGGGAGGGTTAGGGGTTAGGAAAACACTCACCTGTCTTCCCTATGGGTGTTGGGATTCTGGTGGTCGGGATGCTGCGGTTGGTATTCTGACCAGTGGAATCCGGACAGCCGGGATTTCATACCCAACCCCTGAATCAGTCCCTGGTCTTTTCTGTCACTTACATCCGGGGGTAAGTCATTTGTGGATGAGGATGCACCAATCGGTATTACAGTGGGCATGGAAGCTAAAAATGGACGTCTAAGTCTGTGCACACTCGGCGGCACGGGTGTACACAAGGGAAGGAGTTTGTAGCGGCATTTGCAATAGCTCACAGCTGCTTGACCGCCAATAGACACTGCTGCGTGCACTTTTGCGCGCCACTCCGAATCAGCCCCAGGGTGATCTTTTTATTAATTTGTCAGTGTCCACAAAACACAAAAAATTGTGAACACCCAAAATATCCTAAAAAGCTGTGTCCATCTCTGTAGTTTCCATTGTGTAACAGTTTTAGGCCAGGATGTACTAAGGTTGCGGTGACCATTCCGCCAGTCACCGCAACCTTACTAATAACATATGTACTAACATGTGCGATTAGTATCGAAAAGGACAGCTCTTGCGATAAGAGCTGCCCTTTGCGAAGCAGCCGACGCTGGGTGAGGGGTCTCCCGTGGGACCCCGCCCCCTCCGAGCCCTGGGAGCTTCCTGCTGGTGACCTGTGCAGGATGCCCCGGGCTCTTCCTCCCTGCACCCGGAGGAAAATTAGGAGGAGGAAGAGGCGGAGGACCCAGCAGGAGCACAGGACGGCGACCAGGAGAGCAGGTAAGTGGGGTCCAGTGCGGGGCGGCGAATCGTCGGGTGCGGGGTGCGGTAAGAAGCCCATAGGCTTCATTAGGGTAACGCCAGGTTTTTCTGGCATTACCCTCTGCACCGATAAAAGGGCGGCCAGGGCTTAGTACATATGGAAATGCGGTAAAACCCCTGAAAACAGGGTTTTTACCGCATTTTTCCTATAGTACATCCCGGCCTTAGCATCAAATGTGTCAAACCTAAAGATTTAAGAAGTGGAGATGCTGCCCATAGCAACCAATCAGCTTCTAGCTATCAGCTTCAACCAATCAGCTTCTAGCTATCATTTATGAAGTGCATTCTACAAATTGATAGGTAGAAGCTCATTGGGTGCTAGAGGCAACTTCCCCACTGGTCCACTTCTCCGCTCCTAAAAAGGTTTGATACATCTCCCCCTTAAACTCAATAACGTTATTCTGCCGGCGCCCTGGGAATATATATGTACAAGTATAAACAACAGGTATCATACCTCCCAACACATGGCATTTAAAAATTGGGATCAATTGCGCACTCCTAAGTGTCCAAAAAGAAGGCATGGCCTACTGGATAGGGCGTGGCCTCGTGTTATCCAACCCCCATTTTCACCACACTTGGAGCGTGCACATGGGTGCAGAGAGGGGGGGAGCAGGTACTAATTACCACACCTCCCCCTTACTTTCAGCAGCCCAGCTCACACTGCTGTGCCGTGTACTGGGCAGCAGTGGGGGGCGATCACACTGAGGGGTTCACAGTGCCCCCCCCCTCCCCCAATGCTCAGCACCATGTTATTTCTTCTAAGGGGGTGTGGCTACACCTCCTGTGATTAGACCACACCCCCTTCCCCCTGGCCAGCTCTCTACGGCCCTGACCATAGACATGCACATGGCAGCGATGCACACGGAGTGACAGAGCTCCCCCTTAATTTTTCCACCACGGCCTGCTGGTAGGCGGAGGGACAGTCACTGAAAAGCAGGACAGTTGGGTATGAGGTCATGCGAATGGGCGGACACCACTTGATATAGCCGCAGCACTACTGAATTAAGTCATTTCAGCAGGAGTCAGTGACGTATTTATAATGGGTGTACGGTGCAGGGTCGCCAAGACTTTTTGTGGGCATGGGTGCTGGCCACTGGATGGGTTGCAACTACACTCCCTTGTGTACATTACTGTGGTGAGCCTTAATTAGGGCATCACTGGTAGGCCTGGTTATACCACCCTTGCACTCACGATGCCCTACAGAGGTAATCGGTACCTGTCCCCCCCCAATTCCCTCGGCACCCTTGGTGTGGTGCATACTTTCTCCTGAGTCAAGAGTGGCACACCCTGCACCCATCGCATTTACTTTCCTACCCATCATATCACAGCAGCAGCCAGCAACATCCATTACCCCTCACCCATTCCAATCCTCATCCGCAGAGCTGTAACTAGACATTTTGGTGCCCTGTGCCAGCAAGAGCATTGGCACCCCCACCCCCATTTGTCTCCCTGCAGACAGGTCCTGGCTACTGGACTCCACAAAGGTCCCTGGGAGGAGGAGCTGCTGCAAGTGTAAGGTAACCTGGCGTTACCCTAATGAAGCCTATGGGCTTCTTACCGCCCTCCTCCAGCTGCGATTTTTGCTACTGCCCGCTGCCACCACTGTCTCTGCTCCCTGCTTCCACTGCTGCCGGCTGTATGAGCTGCCACCCAATCAGAGCTGAGCTGAGAGCACCAATCGCGGTAGGACAGCTTTAGCAGAGGTGCCATTCGCCTGTCCCGGTCCCATCATTGCCCGCTGTCAAGCTGAGCTGGCCCTAGGCTTGGAATGCATGCCTCTAAGCATTCCAAATGCCCTAGGCATTTGCCTAGTTTGTCTATGCCTAGGGCCGGCTCTGCCGGTCCCCAGTACAGTTTTTCTTCTGGGATGAGTGGGCCCACAGTCACCTGCAGACGGGCCCCCTCCTATCTCAAATCTCCCTTGGCCGGAGTGCCGCTAATGGTCACCATCTTCATTGTTGCATATCGTTGTGCCAGTCCCTCCGGCACCCGCAGGAGAAACATTCCTAATAGGCACGTTCAGGAATGCCTCCATAAAAAATAATGCCTCTGCGAGCAATGGGGAAGATGGCTGCCTTCCAGACACAATTGATTTTATTCCATATAATGGAATATTAATAATGCGCACCGCTTATAGGTTTTTCTTTTCTATTATTGTCTCTTTTGGATGAGGATGATTTAATTTTATTTCTTTTCAATCAATCACAAAAAAAGAAAGCATTGCAGGGGTCTTCTCCGGTGGCTCCTTGGCGGTGCTGTGAGTGGAGATTTGCAGTAACAGTCGTTTATTTATTAATGCTGAATTCAGGAGAGCTGAATCTATTTTCCATGGAGTACTGTATCCTGCCTGCTTGTGTGCATGAGAGGCACAGCTGGAGAAGTCTTGATCAGAAGAATACAGTGCCCTCCCGAATTCAGTCATATCCTCCGTTTAACCCTTTAGAAAGGAAGGAAGAAAGGACTCCTTCAGTGACATAACTTAAATGTAAAAAAAAATCACTGTACATATAACAAGACCGTCATTTTTTAATCCTTTGCAAGTATATGTAGTTATTATTGCATGCACTGTACTTTATCTATGCATATATACATTATCCTCCCACTGGAGGGTTAAAAGAAAATCTAACACTGACGCCGGAACACAGAAGGTCGCCTGCCCGAACGAGGTAAGTCCGGGGCGTCCTTAGTGTTAGCTGCAGGGGGAGGGGGGTTAGGTTTAGGTTACATAGCGGGTTAGTGTTAGGTTTTGGGGGGGGGGTTAGGGTTAAGCACCACTAGGGTTGGAGGGTTAGGGTTAGGCATCACTGTGGGGGTTAGAAACGAAGGGGGGAGGTTTAGGCACAAATGGGGGGGGTTAGGATGTGGGGTGGGGAGGGATAGGCTACAAGAAGGGAGGGTTAGGGGGAGAAGGGGGGAGGGTAAGGATACTTACCCGACCCCTGTTGGGATACCAACCAACGGGATGCCGCTGTCGGAATTGTGACAGGAGGAATCCCGAAAGCTGGCATTACATACCCATTCCCATTTATCAACATGTCCCCCATTGCAGCGATAATTCTGATATATTTTAGCTCCATGATCAATGGCTTGTCGCTATAAATTAAGATAATGAACGGGTAGCACGGCTGGCAAAGTGGTTAGCGTTAGTGCCTCACAGCACTGATGTTCTTGGGTGCAATTCTCACCGGGCTGAGGCTTACTCAGGCTGGCCAGCTTGCGAGGCCAGGAAACTGTATCCAAAGACGCAGTCGCTGGCCTTGCAAATCCCGGAAAACAGGGCCAGCACGCCCCCGTTTCCGGGTACGCCGTCCGCCCCCACACCGCCCCTTAAATGGCTGTGCCTGACAATCAGGCACAGGCATAGAAGGGTCTGAATGCGATCACGCAGGACACGTTCTGTTCATTCGCAGAACGGGTCCAGCGCACGCACCAATTTCCTGATAGTGACCAGGAGGAGGCTACCAGCGCATGCAAAAACAGGCCGTTCAGTGGGCATGTTATGGAAGCGTCACGATCTTGTCAATGCCAGAGGCTGCGTTTCCGGGCGCAGGCATAGGAGGCCATGGTCAGACTGAGATACTGCAGCTGCTATAGGGCAAGTTTTGATGGTGCACCAATGGTGGCGTATAAGGAAGCACCAATCGGTATTACAGCGTGCATGGCCGCCAGAAGTGGGCGTCTCAGTCCCTGCACATTAGGCCTCGGATGTACATAAGGGGAGGAGTTTCTAGTGGCATTTGCATAAAATCGCAGAAGGGCTACCGCCAATAGGACGCTGCTAATTGCGCTAATTGCGTGAGATTCAAAATCAGGTCCTGAGACTTCTGGTATGTTATGGACATCCTGAGATGGTGATAATGGAACCCGCAGCCAAAGGACTTGTTATATAGACGTTTGTCCCATGAGCTGAGGTAAATGTGAAAGAGTGGCGCATTTCCGTTCTTGCCTCCATATTTGACCCTGGACAATGCATGAATGTTACTGAGGTTACCGTGGCGTCGACCTCTCCCTACCCCAAAATCCTCTGTCACATCCATTTATGATTGGCGCTGCATTTATAAGCAATAATTACATTTTGATGGAATGTTGGCAAAAAACCTGAACCATTCTTCAGCCGTATTGTAGATTACATTCTGTTTTTTTTTTTTTATGTAACTTTAAGGGGGACATTTAATAAAGCTTGGAGAGAGATATAATTGGAGGTAAATAGCACCAACCAATCAGCTCCTAACTGTCACTTTACAGGCTGTGTTTGAAAAATGTCAGTTAGGAGCTGATTGGTTGGTGCTATTTACCTCAAATTGTATCTCTCTCCAAGCTTTATTAAATCTCCCCCTAAATGCGCAAATTACTATTAGGAGTATGGTGACAGCCTGTAACAGGAACAGAGCATGAGATAGGATCTGTGGTGAGGCCAGGACAGGACGATAGGCTGGAGAGGAGATAGATGGAAACCGCACAAGCGTCATTGTGTAGATATTGATTAACATGCATTGTATAGAAAGGAAACCACAAGCTTTGTGTCACCTAAGTCTGTAGCCGTTCCCTCTGTCACACAAAGCAATCTCCTGCCTTAATACACTTTGTATAGGGATGCATAAGGCTAGGAATTGTATACAGATGCTATAGAAGAGCCAGGCGATCCGTAACATCTGTGATTTGCATGTGATGAACACAGACGGCCTCATTCAGAGGTGGACGCAGTTTCCACGCAGCGCGCAAGCAACCAGTGTTTTCAGTCTGCGCCTGCGCCCGAGGGGCACCGTGTATGCGTCCCCATGGTTACTGCTCTGAAACGCTGATGGAAATTGCACGCACGCAGAGAGATGCATTTCGGTGGGTGTTTTCAGCAAAGTTTCAGGGGTGGGGGGGCTAGCCAGACGTGGGTGTGTCGCGGTCAACGACTGCGTCCAAAGACCCAGTTGTGCTGGCCCTGGCAGGCCATGTTCAGCCTGATAAATTGCACCTGCAGTGGGGTAGGTTTAATCTTTGATGGTGCAAATGATGGTGCGTCTTAATACGATTAGCGCCGCAGGCTATGGGCGTCCCAGTAGAAAGCCCAGCTGCCTCGACATTTAAATGAAAATGCAGCTGTAACTGCGTCCACCGCTAAATCATCCCCTTAGCCAGGAAGAGAGAGAACTACCCCAGCTTGTATAGCGTATCTTGTGTGAATTTGCTCTGCGTATGCACAATTGCAGGCCTGCACGCATCCGACGCTTGAGACTCTATAACTGGAGAAGTGGAATAGGGTAGGGTGAGGGAGGTCTAACTTTGGTCTAGTACAGTAAAGTCATGTTTTCGAAAAGTTTAGAGTATGAACAACACTAATTACTATGAGTAAGGGTACAACATTCTAATTTCTGTGCGTGAACAACTCTAATCACTATGAGTAACTGTACAACATTCTAATTACTATGAGTGTGTGAACAACACTAATTACTATGAACAAAGGTACAACTTTCTAATTTCAATGAGTAAGGATCCAATATTCTAATTACTACGAGTGTGTGAGCAATACTCTACTTACTATGAGTAACTGCACAGCATTCTAATTACTATGAGTGTGAACAATACTCTAATTACTATGGGCAAAGGTACAACATTCTAATTTCAATTAGTAAGGATACAATATTATAATTACTATGAGCGCGTGAAGAACACTAATTTTACTATGAGTAAGGGTATAACATTCTAATTACTATGAGTGTGTGAACAACACTAATTACTATGAGCAAAGGTACAACTTTCTAATTTCAATGAGTAAGGATCCAATATTCTAATTACTACGAGTGTGTGAGCAATACTCTACTTACTATGAGTAACTGTACAACATTCTAATTACTATGAGTGTGAACAATACTCTAATTACTATGGGCAAAGGTACAACATTCTAATTTCAATTAGCAAGGATACAATATTATAATTACTATGAGCGCGTGAAGAACACTAATTTTACTATGAGTAAGGGTATAACATTCTAATTACTGTGAGTGTGTGAACAACACTCTAATTACTATGGGTAAGGGTACAACATCCTAATTACTATGAGTAAGGTTACAACATTCTAATTACTATCAGTGTGTGAACAACACTCTAATTACTAAGCATAAGGGTACAACATTTTAATTACTATAAGAAAGAGAACAACATTCTAATTACTGTGAGCAAGGGTGCAACATTTTAATTACTATGAGCGTGTGAACAACACTAATTACCAGGGACAGACTGGGACTCCAAATTAAAGGGGTCATAGCCTTGTCGCACGGGGACATGGCCTCATCGCATGCCCCCGTTTCTCAATATCCTGGCCAGGTTTCAGTCCGCACTTTCCAGAAGAGCCAGATGGCCAGTTCACCCCTGCTTATTACTTTAAGTAAGGGTACTTACTACTTACTAATTACTATGAGTATTACCCCTTTTACACCAGAGCAAAAACCTGGGTTTTTGATGGGTCTACCCGGGTCACAGCTCAGTGTAAAAGGGTCCCTGAAAAATGACCCAGGCCAAGTGACCCAGCAATCCAACCCAGGTAGCTACCAGGGTTGGACCCAGGATGGACCCGGGTAATGGTGCAGTGTAAACAGTGCAACCAGGGTTATCTGACCTGGCTCATGTCTAAAATGAGCTGATTGGTGGTTGTGGAGCATTCACCTCCCACTTTTTATGACCTCACAGATTTAGCAGGGCAGACCTGAGTTCAGTGTGAACAGGGCTGACCTGGTAGTAACCCAGATCGAAGGTGCAGTGTAAATGGGTCTGACCAGGGTTGGAACCATGTCCAAAAACCCAGGTCGGACCTGGGTTTTTGGTGGAAAAGAGGTATAAGTGTAAAACATTCTAATTACTGCGTGTGTGAACAACACTCTATTTAACTTTTAATTAAGCTGGGTGCACATTAAAAGATTTCTCAGATGATTTGCACAATTTTCGACGGATCAGAATGACAAATCGTTCAAATCGTCAAGTGTGTAAGCACTACAGCAACTTTCTAATTACCATGAGGGAGCAGCCAGTGCTAAACTTCTAAATGCTTTCCTCTTGCTGTATGTAAAATCTTTAGTTTTGCATTACTGGTTATAATTTTAACAGCCACTTTTAAATTGTTGGAATTTTTGTAACGTGTCTACGTTCAATGATATAAAATGTTGGAAAAACAGAAAATAAAATCCGTAATTTCGTGAATCGATTGCCTTAATATAATGATATTGCATTTTGCCTTTATTACAGTGTACTATCAGAGATACTTCGTTCCTCTTTTCCATCAATAAAACGTAGGCACACTGCCATATACTCTAAAGTAGAGTGCTGCCCCTTAGCCGCTGTGCAGACCTCACTCACGGGCTACCAGCGCAGGTTAATGCTTGTCGCTGTCATGCTATATGTGTCCTGCCTTTAAGGCTCAGCCTGACATATACTTACGAAATGAATAAATGGTCATTTCATTCAACCTGCACTATTTATTCTTCAATGAGCAGCAATTCAATTAGACAATGCATTTTGCTGTCCTGCGCCCAGAACTTTCAGTGTCTGGGGAAAAAAAAGATCGAAACTACAGTTCATGGCGTGTCCATGTAGCCTTCTCTGTATAAATTACCGATATTGTAAATTCAATGTCATGACCTTGGTCGTTCTGCTGCCAGACATTGTAACACTAAGTAAATGTTTTGCTCTTATTGTTGGAATGTTATTTTTCATCATATGCTATTGAACTACCACTCCCAGTATGCCCTGGCCAATGGGGCCTGATAACCTGTCAGCCATCCTTAAACCAATTGACCCGCAGGGGGACAGTGGTGTGTGGTCTGTAGGTCACCTTGGAGGAGATGTACTAAGCCGTGGAGAGGGATAAAGTACCAGTCAATCAGCTCCTAACTGCCATGTTACGGGCTGTGTTTAAAAAATGACTGTTAGGAGCCGATTGGTTGGAACTTTATCTCTCTCCAAGACTTACTACATTTACCCCACCTTGTGTGATAATAAGAGACGGTCACACCCATAAATCGGGCCTGTCTCACCGGTGCTATGCTTCGCGTTTTTTGGGAATGTTCGGAGCTATGGTAGAACTACAATATTAGTGGTACTTCTCATGTATATAGACCAAGAACAAATGACCAGTTTCCTTAGTAACGCTGTAAAGGTTGCCTATGGCAACCAAAGGCTGTACTGCATTCTCAGGTCTCGGGCATTTGTTTAGTACATTGGCTTGTATATTTTGACTTATGCTACAGAACACCTTACACAAAATAATATATGTGTGATTAATGATTATATATTACATTGATAATATTATTTTTTGAATTCTATCTGTACATGTCTGTCAGTAGCCAAGGTGTGCACGAAAAATAAAAAATTCAGTCATCGGTAACACGGCGAGCGCCTATTAAGGATCTCTAAAAATGCCCAAACCTGCAATGAATGGATGACCTGAAATCTATAGAGCAATTACTGACACTCTGCTATTGATCGGATGTTAATTGTGACTGTCTGAGAATACAGTTGGCTGGTGATTGCCCGCTCCCTAGTGACCCATGATGACCATGCATTGCGGTCGCTTGCGCTGAAATAAAGCCACTGAATTTACCCTTTTTGGTCATTTAAGCCAACGGCCCGATTTGGGGGCTTATGTAGGCACAGGAGCGATTGCGGCGATCCGTCCCCTTTTTTATTTTTATTTTAAAGTGGCAATCATTTCAATGGCAAAGCCAGGTTGGTGTTGCCATTTGAACGATTGGCGCTTTAAAAACACGGTGAGACTCGTCAGAGTCGCGCCCTGTGCCTGCATCTCGCAGGCTACAACATAAGCCACTTGCTGTGTTTGCAAAAATTAATGTAGGGGGCGGAACCAACAGGTGCCCGATCTCTGCAACCTAAGGAGAACTAGTGGGTTTCCCAACTTAACTCAAAGGAAACAGAATTGAAAACTGGAGAGTATCTAATGCACTGAGAAGGGAACTTTATAGAGCAAAACTTCATTGTGGCACTTCCGCTATGCAAAACTTGTCCCTTACTCTCCATCAGGGCTGCCTTCAGAAATTGTGGGGCTCGGCACTGACAAAATAGTTAGTGCCCCCCTCTCAGGGGGATGGGGCAGAGGTAGGTGGAGCTGTGCATAATATGGGTGGCGCTACATCGGGGGTGGGGCATCAATTGGTGCGTAAACAAGTTTAAACATTCTCAAAGTTTGGGCTGTTGGGGTGGTTATTATAACATGATAGTCTATCCTAATATATGAAACTACAAATACAGCAGTGTAGGAGAAGCCAACTGCTGTTAATTCACACAGAGAAAAACAGAATCTATACTAAATATATAGGGAAAGCAACGTCAAATCGTGTATATTATATATATAGCCAGAACCACATGAAATACATTGAAAAACAAGGATCCACATAAAAAGCCAGGAGGAAGGGAAAGTGCAGGGAGAGATGGCTAGACATGGTAGGGGAGAGGTGGCACAGGGCAGGGAAGGCTGGACTGTAATGGGGGGCACAGCGCAGAGAACGCTGGACATGGGAGGGCACAAGGCTGGGAAGGCTGGATTGGGGGGGCACAAGGCTGGGAAGGCTGGACTGGGGGGGCACAAGACTGGCTGGACTAGGGGGGCACAGGGCTGGGATGGCTGGCTGGACTAGGGGGGGGCACAGGGCTGGGAAGGCTAGCTGAACTAGGGGGCACAGGGCTGGGAAGAGTGGCAGGACTATGGGGGCACAGGGCTGGGACGGGTAGCTGGACTAGGGGGGGCACAGGGCTGGGAAGAATGGCTGGACTAGGGGGCACGGGGCTGGGAAGGGTGGCTGGACTAGGGAGGCACAGAGCAGGCTGGTTGGACTAAGGGGGCACAGAGCTGGGACGAGTGGCTGGACTAGGGGGGGCGCAGGGAAGGCTGGCTGGGCTAGGGGGGGCACAGGGCTGGAATGGGTGGCTGGACTAGGGGGACAAAGAACAGGCAAGAATGACTGGACTAGAGGGGGGACAGGACAGCAAGGATGGCTGGACTGGGAGGAGTGCGCAGGGAAGGCTGGCTTCCTGGACTGAGGGAGAAGCGCAGAGAAGGCTGGCTGGACTAGAAAGGGGGTGCAGGAAAGGATCAGTATACTTACCTGTCACTGGCATCCAGTCAGGCATGGATAAAGCCCGGGCCCGGAAGTCAGCAGTGTGGATTGCACCGGCAGCCAGGGAGAAGAAACAGCTCTGACGGCATTTTGTAGAGCCAATCACAGCTCGCGGATCAGCAGCAGATCAGGAGTGTCCACTGCTGATTGGCTGCTTGCTGGTAGTGTCAGCGCTTAAGATATAGGTGGTTAAACACCCTCTTACTCAAACAAGAAATATGGGCTGCAATTGGCAACTAATGGACGACTCAACAAAAGCAAAGATACAATAATCAAATGATTTATCAGTGAGATTAATGGCATCATAATACAACTCACTATTGTCATGGATGAACAAATGTAAAATAACAAAAACATTTTCACTGTTGTAGAAAACAATGGTTAGAGGAATACTTAAAACAAAGTACAAACCATTTTAAAATAACTTAAAAAACACAGTATCACATGTTAAAAATTAGGCATCAAAATAAAGCAAAAAAAAAAAATAAAATTCTTAAAACTGCGACACATTTTACAGCACGTGGCCGCTTTTTCTGTGTTAGGAATCCCACTGCCTGCTCCATGTGAGACTCCTAGAACCCGGCTAGCGAGATCCTCACCAATAACATCTGCCCGTTGTTCCCTTAGAACTATGATACGTTCACCGGTACTTAGGCGGCCGCCTGGACTTACGCTTGGGGTAGTAGAGGCTCACATGGAGGTACAAGGGAATTCAAGAGATGAAGTGTACAGTTAGAGATGATACAGGTAATGGTTCTGATGAGTTGGCAATTGCATCGATGATATGGCAATGATACCGATGGTGTGGCAAGGGTGCCTAAGGTACGGCAATTGTGCCGATGTTGCGGCAATGGTGCCGATGTTGCGGCGATAACCGTAGATAAACAGTCTAGAGTTTGGAAATGGCTTTGAGAGCCGATGGCGCGGCAAGTGTGCCAATGTTGCGGCAATGGTGCCGATGTTGCGGCAATTGCTGTAGATAAACAGTCTAGGGTTTGAAAATGGCTTTGAGAGCCGATGGTGCGGCAAGTGTGCCGATGTTGCAGCGATGGTGCCGATGTTGCAGCACGGGAGCTGCTTGGAGCGGCTAAGAGGCCGAATGAAGAATGGTGGTAGTACGGGAGCTACTTGGTGCGGCTAGGAAACCTTATGGTGAATGTCGACAGCACGGGAGCTGCTAGATGCAGCTAGGAAGCCGTTTGGAGATTGGTGGTAGCACGGGAGCTACTTGGTGCTGCTAGGAAGCCATATGGTGAACATTGGCAGCACGGGAGCTGCTAGATGTGGCTAGGGAGCCGTATGGTGAAAGTTGGCAGCACAGGAGCTGCTAGATGCGGCTAGGAAGCCGTTTGGAGATTGGTGGCAGTATGGGAGCTGCTAGATGCAGCTAGGAAGCCGTTTGGAGGACGATGGCAGTCCGGGAGCTGCTTGGTGTCGGCTGGGAAGCTGAATGGAAGCAATATCATGGAGAGAACAAAAGCTGCTCATGCAGCTAAGCTGATGAAATCCACAGACACGCTACAGTCGGCACATGTGCAATAGTTCAGTGAGTATAAATAGGCTGCAGCACTTAATCAAGCTGCACCTGTGGATGTGACATCACTTCCTGAGGCGTGCCGATCGCCTAGCAACAGAAGCAACAGGAGTAACCCTGTCCTGCCTGGGAAAGCTGTCAGAAAGGGTCAAGTCGTGACCGCGACTTGTAACACTCGGGCAGTATTTAATTAATATGCACCTATTTAGAGATATACTACTGTTCTGTTTCTCAGCTGCTGAGGGGAGCAAATGTACCCCTTTGCAGTGCTGGTAAAGGGGACAATTGCTTCGGACTGCTGAGCATAGTATTTTTTTTTTTTCGGAGGAGGATGTGGCCACACCTCCTGGATTTGACCACGCCCCCCAAGCACCCAGGCACAATTCAGCTCTTGACAGCCATGGTTAGAGTTGATTAGTCAGTGGCACTAAGGAAAGGGTTAGGCTACGGGAGAGGAGGTTAGGGTTTAGGAACTAGGGGGAGGGTTAGGGATAAGTATGCTCACCACCGGAAATGCTGCAGAATGAACTCTTCAGGTTGACATTTCATCAGTGTCAACATGCTGAATGTTGGCGTGGTCAATGTTCGACATGTTAATCATGCATATCACCATTCCCACAATGTTTTAGTGAACGTTATTTGTCCCCTCTCCTTTTACACGGTCACTCTGGGTCCCATATTTGGTCGGCTGATTACTTAATGTGGGAGGCAGTCAGGATGCCAGCGGACGGGATGCCGGACCTCAATATACCGACGCCGTAAGAGATCAAGATACCTTCGTCACCATCTCGACCAGCGGCTTCCCGGTGGTAAGTATGCGTGTTAAGGTTAGGCTGGGGATGGGGAGTTTAGAATTACGGACCTCCCGGGGTGGGTTAGGGTTAGGCTCTGACCGGGGAGGGTGAGGGTTAGGCTGCGGAGAAGGGGGTTAGGCACCACCGGGGGAAGGTTAGGGTTAGGCACCACCGGGGGAGGGTTAGGGGGGGAGAGGGTGAGGGTTAGGCTGCGGGGAGGGGGGGGGTTAGGCACCACCAGTAGGAGGTTAGGGGCAGAGAGGGTGAGGGTTAGGTTTCTTACCAGCCCCTATTGGGATCCTGAACACCGGGATGCCGCTGTCGGTCGGAATCCCGACCGTCGGTCAATCTTATGTATTCCCTTAATGCTACATGACATTTATCTGAACCCTGCACGTGCCACTCCCTAATATTGGCAGAGTTTGGAGGTCGGCACTTAGGACTTCTCTTTCTCGCCTCCTGGACTGGCAAGCAAAGGGTTATCATGGCAGCAGTCAGGTTTTCAGTTGATACAACTGGTAATGACAAAGGCCTGGAGCCTTTAGGCTGGATACCTGAATAGATTTCCGTTACTCCCACACATAGTAATACAAACTGGGTCTGTGCTGTTTGATCCTCTCTATGTACTGGATATATAAATGGAGCACCGTTATATAAATGTGTTTTGTCTGCAGGAAACCCCACTGCCCTCAATTATACTGCTGGCAGGGCTGCAGTATGCTGATGGTTCCTGGAAACCTCAATCCAATATAACCCTTCTCTGCCAGATCTTCACATCAACTTTTCTTATACTTCCACATTTTAAATGCAAGTTTGGGTGTCACGAAAGCATCGCGGTCAGAGCATCAGTTTATTCTGCACAGCTGTATAATGTTGGAAGGATTAACCACGTAGGATTTACACAAAGCAAACGGTAACCCCTGGGGCAGGAATCTCCCGGCGGTGTCATGTGTTGATCAAATCCAGACCGCTATACTCTCAATAGTGTTCACAGTAGGTAATGACTCTTTACCCGCCAGGGGACAAACCAGGTGAACTCCACGGATTAGCAAAACAAAGTAATGTTAGACTGTAATCTAATGAATTCTGTTGGACCTTATAGAAAATGCCAATAACACAGTTCTTCCCTTGGGTCCGTTACGTGTCTATATCCGGATTTAAGTCATTTGTCACTTTTACACTCCTAGCACAATCTAAGGACATGGATGGAGAATTTATCTTCACTGCCTAGTTGCACATATTTAACCTGAGACGCAAATAAGTCCAAATGTGGACACATCCGGCGTTTATTTGCTGGAGTACGCATACGCCATATGGCGAAGGCTCCGCGTGTTGTCAGATCTCTCTTTGGGGCCTATCTATCATTCAATGTTTGCAGGAAATCTCCATGAAAACAGACTTCTTCGGGAGGTTGTTAAGGATCCTCCAGATGTACAATGGAGGATACGTGGCGCATTCTCCGGATCCCCCTCCCTGTCAGCCCCCGGTGATGCTTGCAACCTCAGACGGCTGTGCATGCGCACTGTGGACCTCATTCAGAGCCGCTCGCAAAAAGGTTAACTGTGGGTGGTCAGGTGATGGTCGCGACCATCGGGCTTGCGACGAGACCCTTGTGGTAGGGTCTCGTCTGCCGAAAGCCCCAGTGAGCTTCCGGCTCTAATAGAGCCGGAAGCTCACTACTGACATCACTGGTGATGTCAGTAGGGCTGCCCACAAATGGCAGCCACCCCCCCCCATCCCGTCTACAAAACGGGGCGAACTGTCGATCAACATCGACAGCCGCCCCGTTTGTAGTGATCCCCGGGGCGAGTGAATTTCTCACTCGCTACGGGGCTTGCGCGAGCGCAATGCACAACCATCGACCCGCTGTTGAGGGCATAGCGCTTGTGAGCGGCTTTGAATCAGGCCCTGTGTGCCAAGGACCCGGAGCAGGAAGCACCACTGCCTCCAGCTCTTTACCGGGTCAGCCTCTTATCGGAGCCCATCTCCCAGCAGGAGCAGAATGACCATCGGGTTAGTATACATTTCCGAATCAGGCCCTTAGTCCTTTCCCCGTTGTGCCCAAACAGATGCCAGGCAAGTACTGTTTGATGCAGCATCTCTCTTATCCACAGGGTTCCCATGTGAATGACGCCATTCGGGAGGCTGTCTCTAGGGTATGTTATTGATCTTTTGATGACGCCTTAGATATTGTACGGTCTTTCAGCCCGGGTGCCCTCCTGGGCATCCAGACCCTTTCTAATTTATAGGTTTATGACTGGATGATGAAAGCTATATTGATCGCTGCCTACCCATGGGTTGCTCGGTTTCATGCGCATTTTTAGAATGCTTTAATTCCTTCCTCCATTGGTGCGTCCCCGTGGGTACAGGCGGGAGTAGCTCAATACCTCGATGACTTCCTCTGTGTTGGGCTGGCTGGCTCTGCCCATTGCGCAATGTTGCTGTTTTCACTGCGTGACCTTCTCTTGGAGTTCCCTATAGCAGGTGATAAGTCAGAAAGGTCCCTGTACTCGCCTCTCATATTTAGGCACTGAGATTGACACTGTGGCTTGCTGTTGCTGTCTGCCGCAAAGGAAGATATCAAAGCTGCGGGATGCTATAGTCTTAGCTTTGGTGGGTGGTAAGGTCACACTCAGACAGGGGCAGTCTTTGCTGGGGCTGTTCAGTTTCGCATGCCGCATTATACTCATGGCTAGGGTGTTTTGCTGTAAACTTTGACGCGCGCACGTCTGAAAGTCTCACCACTTTATTAAGCTGTCCACCAAGGTCTGTCGGGACCCCCAGGTGCGGGATGCTTTCCTTAATGATTTCAATGGGGAGCGTTTTTGCCCATCTACACCCATCTAACATGCAGCTGCAATTTTTCACTGATGCAGCAATAGCTCCGGGATTTAATGCAGACTTGGAGGGTGACGAGCAGGCTGGCCAAGAACGTTCTGATGCTGGAGCTGTTCCCCATTGTAGTGGCACTGGAATTGTGGGGCGAGCGTCTGCGTAACTGAAGGATTGTATTCGGGTGCGACAATCTAGGTATTGTGCAAGCCATTGATCAGCAGCTATCCTTATCGCTGTTAGATCTTTGGCTCTTGGCGCAGCTTGTCCTTCTGTGCTTGGAGTGTAATGTTAGCTTTGTGGTGCGGTACTTCCTTGGCGTGCAGGATTCAGCGATTGATGCGTTGTCCCAATTTTAGTAGGAGAGGTTTAGTGCCCTTGCGTCTGCTGATGCTTGGTTGGTGACATCTGCCCCTCTCATTGTTTGCAGGTTAACTGACCAGAATGGAGGGGTTAGCTGTGCGACTCTAAAGCTGCATACACACAGGACCTGATTCAGAGCTGCTCGCTAGCGCTGTGCGCTCGCAAGTGGCCCGATGGTTTGCGAGCGTGCATGCGCATGCTTCATTCTGCGCATGCGCAAACTACTCTGTCATCACCCTGCAAAGACAGCCCAGTGAAATGGGTGACAGGAGAGGCCGTTTGTGGGTGGTAACAGGGGCAGGACACTAATAACGGGGGAGTGGAGGTGCGAACGCAGGCGTGCCTGAGTGTTTCAACGCCGTTTTAGAGGCGTGCATAATTAACAGGCAGCGTCATAGTACACGTCACATGCCCGTTTTTTACACTGAAGTCCTCGCAGTGCTTGCGGTAGGGTAAGGCAACCACAAGCGCTGCGATCGCTTCCGATTGTCCTCGATGTACCAATGTGTTAATACACTTCCTGGAGATGACGTGCGCTAGTGGGCGTCTCCTCATAAGCTAAAGGGCGTCTATAGAGACAAAGAGATCGCTCGCCAAAACAAAGTGGGCTTGCTTATGCCTTTCCGAGCGAGCGCCTGCCATGTCGTCACTTAGCCGAATTTGCATACGCTGGGTGCGAGCGATCGCATCTAGCGAGCGGGTCTGAATCAGGTCCACAGTACGATCTGTACCACCAACGACTTGAAAGATATCTTTCAGTGAAGTCATCCTGCGACATCTCTGCACAGGCAAAGTTGACGATATCGTCCAGATTGGCCCGCATTTACGGACGATCATAGATATCATTATCGTTCATGCGGGAACGCGCAACGTTGGTCGTTCACTGCATAAAAATGAACAATATGAATGATATATCGTTGAATTATATCATTATCGTTCCTATCGTTCATAGATATCGTACCGTGTGTACGCACCTTTAGATCATACTGTGCTTCATGGAGTCAGTGAAAACCATACTTGGCTCGCAAGCATTCAAGAGGTAAGGCGCTTCATCAGATATTCCTTTCATTTGTTTGGAGCCTGTGTTCCGCTGGCGGTTGTGTGGCAGCAGCTTGTGGGCATTTTATTTTTCTTGACCCTGTGCAGACAGAATGACTTTACTAGGGGCTTTTTGGATAGTAGGGCTATTAAGAGCTGGGCACGGCTATCGCCCTTGCTCGATGATTATAGCTAACATTAACATCTCAGTGTGCTGCTATCACGGTACAATGTATATAACATTTTTCGGATTCATCATAACGACAGCACAGAAGTTGCTCTGCAGGATCGCTGCTAAATCCACGGCTGGCACCGCACTTAACACATGTGGCCACTAAGCGTTACAGTAGCTACTGTACACAGAAATTGCGATAATCAGAAACAAGAGAAAGAGAAACAGTCAATTATTTCAATAATGGGGTTGAACTTGAGACTTGAGGCATCTCTGACTGCCCTGGCTAATTTACACATTAACACACAGAGGAAAAGTATGTTCAAAATGGAAATAAATAAAAGATCATTCCTTTATGCCTCAAGCTGCATACACACACAACGATTTTGTTACCAACGATTTTATGAACATTTTATGAACGATTTTCTGTCAGATTATCTGTCAGATTTTTTAAAGTGTAATGAACTATTTTTTTGAACTACAAACGATTTTTTTTTATGAAAATCGTTCAGTTGACAAATCTGACTGAACTACAAACTACAAACATGAACGCGCATGAACGATAATCGTTCATCGTTTGACTCAGAAAGTGAAAGATTTTTTCAAACATTATCGTTAAACGATATCATTTAACGATAATCGTTCAAAAAATCGTTGTGTATATGCAGCTTCAGTACTACAATTGAATGTTTCCGTGTTATAAGTCCTTCCAGCATAAAGTGGAACAGGTCAGAGGGAAAGACGCTACCGCCCACAAACACACAAAGTTCAAAAACTAAATAGAGGGGCACAGCCTGAGAAACACTTACAAAAAAAATCTTGAAAACAAGAAGAAAAAAATGTCATCCAGATTTGTACAAATAATTAAATCTGTAACTGTGACTCTCCACAGAATGGAAATGTGGGTCAAGCACCTTAACAAGGCACATTGGTTTTAAATTACATCCATTGATTTATTCATTAATTTCTGGTGGGCCAGGAAAATTCATTACTATTGTATTGGTCCAGCATAGGAAACGTTAATTTGTATGTAAAGAAAGGAACTGATTTCATTACAATGAGAGGTGTCATATTGTTTAGGTCTTGTCTGATATAATATGTTATTAATCCATTATTTTAGTACACAATACTCTGCAGAATTAGAATTGCACCCACGGGGGGGGGGGGGGGATTTAGTCGAAGGTGCTGTTTTAAATGCAAAGTGCCTAAAGATGTTTCACTTGGAAAGAATTTTCAATTCCCTTTTTCATAATTACTTTGGCTGACTAATGCTTCAAGTCGCTGACTTGGTGGACTTGGTAATTGGGCTATTTAAAAAGTGCAACATGTAAAATAGCAGAAGAAAATGACCGTGGTGTAAAAAAAAAAAATGGCAGCAACATTCTTGCATCTTTGTTAATTATTTTAGGACACTGAAAGACCCCTGTGCCAACTTATCAACGGTGCGTGCCAGCAAATCCCTTGCTGACAGCTGACCAGCTCATTGAGATGGAGGCAATAAAAAATAAACCAAAAACAAACAAAAAAGGTTAATTGTAAATACAGTATCATACGGTAACATTTGCTTTGGACATATCGCGCAGAAGCCCTTTAGAAGTGGTACTGTTCTACAGATGTCCAGCTAATTCCTACCCCTCCTCGGCCTTCCTTCTTGCAGATTGTGAAGAATACGCCAAGCTATTGTAATATTTGTACTAAGCGAATGCAGCTTTCTGGTCTCCCGGAGCTGTGTTTAGCAAACAGTGCCACTTTGGTTTGACTTAGCACTCCTGATAAATATTACCTCACCCCCTGCCCCATATGTAACCAGAAGCCTCTCAGTATTTACTGCTGCAGATGGCGCAGGCCGTACGCTGCCTTGTTCTACTTCAAAGAGTCAAAATAAATCCGGTTTATTATGTTTAGCGGGAGCACTAGGGAATGGGATAAATCACTATTAGCAAAAGTGTACTGTGAAACGTACTAAGAAAGTAGAGAGTGCCAACGGGATGACTGGTATAAATTTACTGTAAGAGAATCATGATCATTATCTAGAAAGTCTTATTTATTTAGCTGGTTTACTTTTATGCCATGTTAGATGAGTTTGTACAATAATACCCCTTTTACACCAGAGGAAAAAACCTGGGTTTTTGCTGGGTCAAGCCAGGTCGCAGCTCAGTGTAAAAGGGTCCCCGAAAAATAACTCGGGTCAAGTGACCCTGCAATCCAACCCAGGTAGCTACCAGGGTTGGACCCAGGTTGGACCTGGGTAATGGTGCAATGTAAACGGTGCAACCCGGGTTATGCGACCTGGGTCATGCCTAAAAATAAGATGATTGGTGGTTGTGGAGCAGTCACCTCCCACTTTTTATGACCTCACAAGTTTAGCAAGGCAGACCCAGGCTCAGTGTGAATGGGGCTGACCTGAGAATAACCCAGATCGATGGTGCTGTGTAAATGGTGTCTTATCTGGGTCCGACCTGGGTTGGAACCATGTCTGGAAACCCAGGTCGAACCAGGGTTTTTGGTGTAAAAGTGGTATTAGTGTGCAAGTAGCGTGCAATTAGTGTGAAATTCATGAATAAATTGCCCATACCCCTGATTTGCACAAACATCCCTCGTTATGGATAAGATCACACCTAATATTCGTCACTCACCCCATACATTTTGTAATTCCTTCAGTAAAATCTGGGACCTTATTTAAATTAGCTGTTGGTGTAGACCAGGGGTCTTCAACCTTGGCCCTTCAGCTGCTGTGGAACTATGCATCCCAGCATGCACTGCCATAGTATTAGCATGCTGTTATATCAAAAAGGTGGCAGTGCATGCTGGGATGTGTAGTTACACAGCTGCTGGAGTGCCAAGGTTGAAGACCCCTGGTGTAGACTGTTCTGTGTTGGAATGCTGCTGTAAAACTAATCTAAGGTCATTATTGACAGCCAGCATACTAAAAGCTAACAGGGATCCTGCAATATGTTGAGGTGCTGAGGTAACAGGCCTGAGATCCCAGAGGGTCATTTACAGGTGGGAGGTCTGAGAGGCATATTTTCGTCAGGGGCGCCCAGAAGATGGGGGGAGGAGATACTGATTAACCCTTTGCAGTATGCTGTGCTGTGCATAGTATTTTTATATTTTTTTGGGAAGTGGCATGGCCACACCTCCTGGATTTTGGCCACGCCCCCAGTACCTGTGTCCCATTCAGCTCTTGAAGCCCTGATTATAGCCTGACCCCTCCAGTACAATGACACTTCATTGTGCGGCTGGAAACTCTCCAAACTTTGTGAGACATTATGAGAGAGTACTAGACCACTATGGCGTAGTCGGCTGTAGAATGTTCTTTCTCTTATTAAGGATCCGACGGATCAATGTAGTTTTGTGGAAAATCTCCCTAAAACTGCAGAGAGGGATGTTTGTTCAGTAATGGCCACCTGCACGTGCACGGCATAATGGCCGCCCATGCTCATTACCTCTGCCAGGACAGATATCCGGAAATCACGACTGGATCAGCAACAGCATTTTAATACATTCAAGCAGAGAGATTTCCTGTGATGTCATATGGGCGGTGATCAGTAGCAGCTCCAGAAGTGGGTCAGTGGCACAGTACAAAACTCAAATAGAGGAGCCACACTAACTGCACCACAGCCCCACCTCTGGGGTCTCCACTGGCGCTGATATATAGTCGCAATTCGCCCCCCCTCAAAAAAAAACGGCGATGATTCCTACATGGCCCCTTATATTCTCTTGAATATTCATCACTGCCCAGAAGCTAGCTGCTATGACTGAGCCCCATGCAGACTTGAAAACTGTGAATTTAGCAGAAACCGTGAAGCAGTAACAAGCAGTAAGGAAATGTCTGTTTGTTTGTGTGCTGTCTCCTCAGATGTCTGTTTAGTGGGTAGTTGTGTGCAGATGACTGGTCCTCTTTAATCTGTGGGTGGCAGCCCCTTAAAATACTGCTAAGCTTTGGAACACAGTTAAACGTTACTGCTGCAGAAAAGCTGACATATAAGCGTTATCCAGCAGACGGCAGCAGGGACGGAGTAACATATCCTTGTGGCTAGATTTTGCAAACAAAATATGAATTGCAGATTAATACGAGCAGTCGTTCCTACAAAGAGGAGAGAGGAGTATTACAGTCTTAGGCAGCAGAACACTAATGGGTCTATTTACTAAGCAGTGTTAGGAGACAGAGTGAAAAGTGATAAGAAAGTTATAAGGTGCCAGCCAATCAGCGCCCAACTGCCATCTCACAGGCTGCATTTGAAAAATGACAGTTGGGAGCTGATTGGCTGGCACCTTATCACTTTCTTATCACTTTTCACTCTGTCTCCTAACACAGCTTAGTAAATAGACCCCTAAGGCATACTTGCCTACTTATGAAAAAGCATTTCAGGGAGATTGTGAAAGCAGCACCTATGAGCGCGGCGGTAAAGTGGGCGTGTCATAATACTGGCTTACATTCAAATGTAAATGAGCCCCAAAGCAGTTAGTAAGATCTACGTGTTGATAAAAACACACTGATACTTTTCAGAAAATACATGTAGCCATAAGGATCATTGTGCCTTATACCCAATGCAGGGAAATGATACTAATGATCCCATTTGAATGTATAGAACTCATTTTTTTCTTCTATATAACAGCTACGTAAGGTGCAATCTGGGAGATTACTAGACTTTTCAGGGAGTCAAGGAGATTGCTACTATTTGAGGGAGTCGGGTTGTAGTTAGGGAGCCAGCGGTCGAAATGCCGACCCCCGGCTTCCCGACTGTGAAATCCCGACATGGGACTAATGATAGGTATCTAAATACCGACATCTATCATCAGCCCCATCCCGAAATCCCGACACTGGCATACCGATCGTAGGTAACCCGGGCGTGTGTGGGGGGGTCAGGATTATCGACTCCCGGGGGGACAGGCTTAGGCACCCTCTCCGGGAGGGTTAGGTTTAGACTAGGGGAAGGGGGGGTTAGGTTTAGGTACCCCTGGGAAGAGGTTAGGGTTAGCACTAGAGGGGGAGGTTAGAGTAAGGCACCCCTAAGGGAGGGTTAGGGGGGGAGGGGTAGGGAGAGCCTACTTACCTCCCCTGTCGGGATCTTCAGCTGCCGGCCTACCAGCATCGGTATTTCATCTGCCGGGCTTGGGTCCGGCGGTGATTCATATTCCCAGGGAGTCTCCCAGACAATCAGGGAGAGTTGGCAAGTATTCACTAAGGAGAGGCAAAATGTTCTAGCATCCTGGCCTATGGCTCCTGACACTGGGGGACTAGGGATAAAGGAGCCTTGCAAGGAGGTCTCACAGAGGAATCCATCCGTGCATTTCTCTAGACAGCCACTGTGACCACTGTTATAGCAAACCAATATTTTATGTATTTATACTCTCTATTTTGTATATTTATCTCCTCATTCCATCGGTTATAATTTAAACCATTTTTTTTTTTTTAATGACATCTTAAACTGTAGTTTCGTCTATTACTGACCAATTTATTTTTACAGTGCCAGTACTTCAACAGGTGTCCTCTCCCTAGGGCCACCGTTATTTGCCAAGTCCAGCAGAGATCCAGTCACTGCAAATTATTGGAGGCCTTCGCAGGCAAGTCCATACCTGCCTACTCTTCTGGAAGGGCTTCCAAAATTCAGGTGGCACTACAGGCCTCCCGGAGAGTGGTTGAGACTCCCGGCAGACCGGCACTCACCCACATACCCCTGGACCCCCCTGAACCCCTACAAGCAGACAGAGAGGTACAAATGACAATTGGTTCCTGGGTGAGGTACCAAACATTCTAAAGAGAAAGCAACCAATCAGCTTCCAGATATAATTTATCAAGTACATTTTATAAAACAATAACTAGGATCAGATTGGTTGCTATGGGCAACGTCTCCACCTCCTCTCTTACGTTAGAATGTTTGATACATCTCCCCCTAATGTAGGAGCGCTGTGGCACAGCGGAATTCACCATAAATACTCCATAATCAGCCATATACCTGCCACATAAATCCTGAATTTATCGGCTCATTATGCCTGGACAGGCACTGTAATCGCTTAGGCTCCTATCACAATACGGTGTAATCTCTATGATTACATGCATAATGATAATGCCTGCATAATGATAATGACCAATGTTCATAATCATTATAATAATAATTATAAGGATAAACAGCGGTTTCATGTGTCGGAAATATACAGGATATCCAGAAAGCACCAATGTGCCACTATGCTTAAATGCTCTCTCGACATTACATGAAATTACATGAACAGATTTGCTAATTGTGGCATTTCTCCCGCTCCCTTGCAGTGATGCGTATTTGGTTGGAGAATAGGGCGTAGTAAATAAAAGCAGCACGGTTATCTCAGAGTGATCTCGCCGTTTGACTATTTTAAGCCCCCGGCTGTGTTCTAGAACTGTCAACTTTGCAGCCTCTGGACTTGCCCAGTATTAATTTAATGGTCTCTAAACTGTCGCAAAAACAGTTCCTCTCTGACTGGTTGCTGAATTCCAAGGTGATTTTAAGGTATACAGTAAGTCTACTGCGATTGCAGCGATGAAACGTCTCCAGTTATGATACAGCACATGTCCGGTGTAAGTTTTAAAACTGATAATTGTGGTCTACTAAGTGAGCACAGAATTTTAATTTTAATTAATGGAATTTAATGACAAGCTAAAATGCTTATGACATCTACACACAGCGACAGCAGCCATTCTGCGGACGAAATCATGCTGCAGCTCATTTCTGTGATTTCATTGAGGCACGAGGCACTAAAATGTCTCAAAATAGTCCTAATTCAGCAGAGCTTTCCTGATTTATGATTTCACAAAAGGTTCCAGTCTAGTGAAGCATGGGGTTAACTCTGCAGGGATATGGCCCTAGTTGTGAGTATCTAGCCATGGTTTGAGTGCAGAGGTGGACCTACTGTAGACTTATCTTGATTTAGCACAGGGGCAGTAGCCACTGATCAGTGTGTAGAGACCTTGCCCCCAGGCCCAACTGGTACCTACTTGGAGAAACAAATACCCCATTTGCTCAAATGCCCCCCCTTTCCCGCCTCTGGATCTGGATCTAATTTTGCCTCATTTAGATTTTTGAACTGTTTCTTGGTATCAGAGCTATATCTACATAATAAGCGAGAAAGCGTGTCTGTCTGATTGTCTGTCTGTTTTTTTGTCCTTTATGCAAGACCAAAATTTTGGACCTAGCTCCACCAAATTTGGCATGGTGGTGTAGTTTGACCAGGATTAGGTTTTTTCCAACTGTTGGTTTGAACTTCATCAGGACCACACACTGTCACACAATCACTAAAAATGGGGAGAGTCTTACATTACACAGGATCCAGAGCTGGCTCCAGTGGTAATTGACAGTCTGAGCAAACTCTATGACTCATGCAAATTAAAATTAAATCCAGAGTTAGTTCTTTTTAAAGTGACCATATATATGAGTCAGCCCTCTGTGTTTGCATGCAAGGGCATAAACAGAACTTTGGGGCCACATAGCAAGATCTTAAAAGGCCCCACCAGTGGTAAAAAAAACCCCACATACATTTGTCCCCACACAGAACACATTCAGGTTATGCCACACAGAACCCATTCAGGTTATAAAATAAAAAATTGCTAATAAACTGTGCGCTGTAAAGAACAAGGTTATGCTGCTAAAGTTTACACAAAGGGATGTACATCCACACCCCAAACACTATAATGGAAAATGTGTATATGTGCAAACAATATAGCGCTACCTGATTCCACATGTAAAAATAAAACACCTTAGATTAAAACATGTGACAAGACATATAACAAATCACATAGGATACTGTCCAATGGTTATTCTTCTTTATAGGATCAGTCCACCTTGCGATGCAAATGTTTCATAAATAGGTCCGGACTATGGGGGTCATTCAGACCCGGTCGTTAACGCCGATACGCTCGGACCGGGTCGATGGCCCACCACAAAGCATGCGCACGACGGCGCCATCGTGCGCATGCGTGAGACCCGATACGACCGACAGCGCCGGTCGTAGCGGGTCTCGATCCAAAGGGGGCGAGCTGTCGATGTTGATTGACAGCTCGCCCCGTTTGGAAGGCGGGCCGGGAGGGTGGCAGCCCAAACGGGGGCGTTCCCATGGGAACGCCTACCGTTTGGGGCTGCCCCACTGACATCACTAGTGATGTCAGTGGAGAGCTTCCAGCTCAGACAGAGCCGAAAGCTCTCCAGGGCTTACGACAAGGGAGACCCTACCCCAGGGTCTCGTCGTAAGCCCCGATGGTCGCGATGGTCTTGACCATCGCGACCATCACCTTAGGCGGTCGTAAGGCTGTGGGTGTTAACCCACAGCCTTACCACCGCAAAGGAGGACGTCTTGAAAATTCAAGACGTCCTCCCCTCATTCAGACCGACCGCACGCTCTGTGCGACCGGCTCTGAATGAGGTCCTATGTACCAGAGCCAATGGTGACAACGAGCGATGTCCACACATCCGAAAAGCAACAAATAGCCAAATGCTTAACGCGTTTCCGACCTTATGCTTCTGATGAAGGACCTACTAAGGTCGGAAACGCGTTAAGAATTTGGCTATTTGTTGCTTTTGGGATGTGTGGACATCGCTCATTGTCACCATTGGCTCTGGTACATTGGCCCTCATTCAGAGCCGTACGCTCTGAGCAGAGCGCACGCTCTGAATGAGGGCCGCCCTCCATAATTATGGAGCGTCCTCCTGGACGCTCGTATAGCTGTGGGTCACCACCCACAGCCTATACGAGCGTGCAGTTTGATGGCCGCGATGGTCTTGGCCATCGCGACCATCGCCACTGCGAGCCGGAGCCTGCGGTTGAGTTTTTCAACCGCAAGGCCCGGAGTGATTTTGGCTCTATCAGAGCCAAAATCACTCCCACTGACATCACTAGTGATGTCAGTGGGCCGGCTTCTGACGGTAGGCGTTCCCTTGGGAACGCCCCCGTCAGGGAGGCACGCCCCCGGCATGCCCACCAAAGGGGGCGTGCTGTCAATCAACATCGACAGCACGCCCCCTTTGATCAGACACAGCGAGCGAAGGAAAGTCCTTCGCTCGTCGCGTCTGGCGCATGCGCACGACGGAGCTCCCGCCATCGTGCGCATGCGCAGTGCACAACATCGACCCACTTGCGAGCGGACAGCCGCTTGTGAGTGGGTCTGAATCAGGCCCATAGTCCGAACCTGTATCCAGTCTCCCTAGTTCATGTTACATCTGAGGGATCCAAGGAGGACTCTGTAGACGCTGCCACACTACCACCAAAGAACTTTTATTACATTCTGGTTATTCACCTACATCTTGTAAGTGTGTTTTTTGTCATTAAAACATACCTTTTATCTTAAGGTGTTGCACTATTTTTCTTTTCTTTCTCTATTGTGTCTACCCACTATTTTGCATAAACTGCATATGTGGGAGATACATTTATCATTTTAGGATAAGGATATTCCCATTCAGGTTATGCCACACAGTAGTACTCCTTATAAATATTTTGCCACGCAGTATTAGTGCCTCGTATACATTATGCCACACAGTAATGCCCTTTACACTTTATACCACACAGTAATGCCCTTTACAGCTTACACCACATAGTAGTAGTGCCCCATATAACATTATTCCACACAATAGTAGTACCCCTTACACATTATGCCACACAGTAATGCCCCTTATGCCACCCGCAACTCATCTCTTCTGTGTCCCTTTAGCAGCCTCTCACCTCCACGTGTGCCATCAGCAATCAGCAGGTGTGGATTTGGTGCCGAGATGTTAGCTAATTACAGCTGGCACAAAAGCAGGCAGTGGCAGACGTGGACAGACAGAACTGTGGCAATTTAAATTTGGTGCCGGTCGCGATCCAGCTGGAGCTCGTGGACCGGCAGCCAATCAGCAGGAGTTGCCACTGCTGATTGGTTGCTGGTCTACGAGCTCTAATTGCCTGGCAACTGGCTGCGCTGTCTCTCTATGTCTGCCTGCAATCAGCTGGCAGGCCGGCACCAAATCAACACTGCTGACACCCGGGCCCCCTCGGCGGCCCTGACTGGACAGGCCCACTTTGTGTGCGTGACTGGGTGCAGGGGGAGCAGCGTGTCACAGAGGCACCCACAGTAATTACTCCACTGTTTGCATACATGTTAGCAAACAGTGGGGTCCTTTTCAGGATCAATGGAATGGGGTTATAGGCGATGACAATGTAAACAAATAAAGGCTGCAGGTGTACTTCAGGGTCCAGTCTTCAACCCGGGCAACGCCGGGTATCCAACAGTACCTCTCACGGTAATGCTTCTTTCCATATACAGACAGCACTACACAATTTATAGACATACAGTGTAATGTCCAGCTATATTATTCCAGTCTGGTTAGCAATTCAGTTGCCATATATTTCTGGCCAAAGACAACTCCCTAATATCATTTCTGCTTATTACAGCAATAAGTGCATCCAAATTTGGCTCCTCAAACCGCATTCCTCCAAATCGATTTCCTGCTTGTTTTTAAATGTATTTTAACACATTTTTATGGTTTTTATTGATTTTTTTTCTTGGCTTCATCATATTTAATGAAATGATATATAGCACTAAATAAACTGTTCTTAAATAGCTCTGCTCCTCCAAGGCCTGAAGCACACTCCAAAAAGATGCATTAGACAATAACTAAAACTGTCTTATTGTCTGAACGGCTTTTCCTGTTACTGCTTCAAGAACTGCAACTCCCAGCATACGCTGTCGACTTTTTACAGCATAGCATTCTTGGAGTTGTTGATTATTGCACATGAATTGTATATTTTGCTGTCATCCTAGCTCCCCCTAATTAGCAGAACTGTTTGGGACCCATGCAGGTTTAAACTCCCCATCGCCTGATGAGTTTTCCCTCCTAACAGTGCAGGGTAAACCATCAACCATAATCATAATGAAATAATGACACAGAGACTTGTATAAGGGGAAAGGAAGGTCAGCTTTATTTATTTTTAAACTAATTAAACTATTTAATGTATAACTGAACTAACTAATAGAAGAATAAAGAAAGACAGACAGAGTATGGTGGTGCTGAGAGAACGGCCCCACAATGCAAGATCACCAACTGCATACTCACATCCATCTTCTAAATGGGAGGTGAGGAGCCAGCCCATTACCACACCCAACGTATCCACCTCCCACCCCAATGACACGACGTGAGGCCCATCTGGTTAGGTGGTTGCCGCTGACCCCAGTAGGGTAGAATCAGCCTAAGCCATGCATTGGAAGGGAGAGCACCTCAAGCTCCAAAGACAGATGGCGGCTGCTACCGTTCTTTCCCGCCACAAGAAAAGCCGACACCAAACAACTCAATGACTATGGGAGGGAGGGCGGGAAACAGCCGCCCAGAGAAATTTCTATAAAATGGCTGCCAAGCAGCAACTCTGAAATAGCACTGAAAGCCCACCCCCTGCCCAATCCTATAGGCTAACCACACCTAACCCCACCCCCTGCCCAATCCTATAGGCTAACCAAACCTAACCCCACCCCCTGCCCAATCTTATAGGCTAACCAAACCTAACCACACCCACTGCCCAATCCTATAGGCTAACCAAACCTAACCCCACCCCACAACACTACCTCACTAACAACTAGCCCCTTCTTGTCCAGAGGCCGACACCCACAGGGTGAATTACCTCTATGCATATTCCATCCTACTTTTCAGAACTCATCAATGCCAACACTTACACATTTTGAGTATGTAATATTCAGAGGTGTTCTGGGCCGAGGGACTGGGTGCCAACTGCCCCCCAGTCCGATACAATTTCAGTTGCCAGCCAGCCCCTGAGCATGTTTCTACACTGATGCGGGATGCAGATATGTCCAATTAGCATACAGTACTTCCCACGAGAACAAATAAGTCTTGTCCGACCAATTCAAACTCTGCCCAGATCCTACCCCAAGTGCCAACTTGGTTCAAACGCTGCCCCTTTCAAGGGCTGCAATTTTATATTTTCCCACCAAAATCGGGACATTTGGGAGTTATGACTAAATAGTATACCAGTGTTTCAGTAAGACTTAGGGGGTAGGGGGGGTTCAATCCTCCGAAAATGACAGTTTTTCAAAAATTAACGCGTTTTATAGTATTAGGACTTTTTTACATGCTGGTCCCTTTATTTTAATTTGCAAAAGTAGACCCCTAGTTTTCTTTGGGAACTAAAAAATTGCCCTATATACCTGGCACCTGTTAGCTGATGCCATCTCAGGTGCTTTTTTTTAGAAGGTGTTAGCTTGTTCTGTATATGGGGAAGACCCAGCTAGATAGGGATGTTCCGATATCTCCCCAGCAGACCAGACACTCCTCCCCTTCCTCCTTCCACATATATGTGTATGTACTATGTAAAATCCTGTTGATGAGTAACACTCTGGGGCTCTCTAGGACCTGCCGGGGCTCAGTGAGGGGTCTAACCTCTGACATGCGGTACTGGGCACGCGAGGCATCTCTGCACATCTTTCTCCTTGGTATATTCATGCCGCCCTAGGTGTGACTCCGAGTAGAGGCGTCTGGTGACACCCGGTGCGCACTCCATATCCCCATCTCGTGATGGAGTTGCGCGTGCCCAAAAAGGGGCGCGGTCTAACATAAGGGGTGTGGCCCCGATGGAAATCCCTCTGGGGGTGTGGCCAGCATCCCTGGTGATGCTGGGCTGCCCCCAGAGGCTAGTGACTGCACTGTCGGCTCCTCCTCTGTGACAGGAACCGAGGACTGGAGGAGACTGTCACACAGCAGCACCCAGGCTCCTGTCACTGGGGAGGAGCCGGCATTTTGTTGTCATCCCCTCCAAGGGTGACTTCCTGCACGGCCCGCGGCCCCAATACCCCCATAGCGACACTACTGACTTCAAGGCTCCTCAACATACCAGCCATGCAGAGACTATACAAACACTGCAGGGACACTTTGGGCCTGATTCAGACATAGACGCTCATGCAATCGCTCATGGACCGCAATAGCGAAAATGTGCTAATGCTTACCCGGGCATAGGGATGCCCACTGCCGCCTTCTCATATCCGGCCGACAAGATGCGACAGCGTTAACATTGGGAACATTGACGCAGATCAGGCAGCCGCGCAATTGCTGAGTCTCATCCGCCTCAAACACTGCGGCTCCCCAGACACGCTCCTGATGTCGCTCAATCTGCATAAACATCTGCATTGCGTAAGTCTCTGAATCACCAATGTTATGGTATAGGCATATTGCTAACATCTGCCAGGGCATTTACCACTCAGATGCACGGCACACTACAATGCCCAGCAATACCCTAGAGCTCCAGGATGCTTCTATATGATAAGAACTGGTTAAGCTGCACCATGTGTAGATTAACCGCCACCAGCACCAAACAATTTAACATCATATATACTTTGGCCAAGTGTGTTCCCTTCTGGTGGGAAAATTGTCTGGGGGACTACTACATCCAGCATCACTGCAGTGACACCGCACTGTTACACAGTTCTGCTAATAGTTTATGGGCCCCACAGTCTCAGGCTAATAGGCTCTGGATCCACATACACATACCCATACTCTGCTAATAGGCTCTGGATCCCCAATACACCTACCTATACTCTGCTAATAGGCTCTGGATCCCCATACACCTACCTTTACTCTACTAATAGGCTCTGTATCCCCATACACCTACCTTTACTCTACTAATAGGCTCTGTATCCTCATACTCCTACCGATACTCTGCTAATAGGCTCTGGATCCTCATACTCCTACCTATACTCTGCTAATAGGCTCTGGATCCCCATACACCTACCCATACTCTGCTAATAGGCTCTGTATCCCCATACACCTACCTATACTCTGCTGATAGGCTCTGGATCCCCATACTCCTACCTATACTCTGCTAATAGGCTCTGGATCCCCATACACCTACCCATACTCTGCTAATAGGCTCTGGATCCCCATACACCTACCCATACTCTGCTAATAGGCTCTGGATCCCCATACACCAACCTATACTCTGCTAATAGGCTCTGGATCCCCATACACCTACCAATACTCTGCTAATAGGCTCTGGATCCCCATACACCTACTGATACTCTGCTAATAGGCTCTGGATCCCCATACACCTACTGATACTCTGCTAATAGGCTCTGTATCCCCATACACCTACCTATACTCTGCTAATAGGCTCTGGATCCCCATACACCTACCTATATTCTGCTAATAGGCTATGGATCCCCATACACCTACCCATACTCTACTAATAGGCTCTGGATCCCCATACACATACCCATATTCTTCTAATAGGCTCTGGATCCCCATACAACTACTAATACTCTGCTAATAGGCTCTGAATCCCCATACACCTACCCATACTCTGCTAATAGGCTCAGGATCCCCATACACCTACAGATACTCTGCTAATAGGCTCTGTATCCCCATACACCTACCTATACTCTGCTAATAGGCTCTGGATCCCCATACACCTACCTATATTCTGCTAATAGGCTATGGATCCCCATACACCTACCCATACTCTGCTAATAGGCTCTGGATCCCCATACACCTACCCATACTCTGCTAATAGGTTCTGGATCCCCATACACCTACCCATACTCTGCTAATAGGCTCTGGATCCCCATACACCCATACTCTGCTAATAGGCTCTGGATCCCCATACACATACCTATACTCTGCTAATAGGCTCTGGATCCCCATACACCTACTTATACTCTGCTAATAGGCTCTGGATCCCCATACACCTACTCATACTCTGCTAATAGGCCCTGGATCCCCATACACCTACCCATACTCTGCTTAGGCTCTGGATCCCCATACACCTACCTATATTCTGCTAATAGGTTCTGGATCTTCATACACCTCCCCATACTCTGCTCATAGGCTCTGGATCCCCATACACCCATACTCTGCTAATAGGCTCTGGATCCCCATTCTTTGAGATCTCCAGCGGCGATCCATGATTGACTTGCCAATGTCTCCTTTTTCAAAATGATCCCTGATCCTCTCAGAATAAGCTTGCCAGAACCTGATGAGACTAGGGAGGTGACAAACCTGTACTGTTGCTCCCTAACCACCCTGCTACATCACAGCAGAATAAGGGGGTGGGGGGCAATTTATAAAACCTTGGAGAGAGATAAAGTGGAAAGAGATAAAATACCAACCAATCAGCTTCTAACTGACTGTGTTTGAAAAAATGACAGTTAGAGGCTGATTGGTTGGTATTTTATCTCTCGCTACTTTACCTCTGTCCAATTTTTGATAAATCTCCCCTAAGGAATGGTATTTGCAATGTGCAGTCACATTTCCCTGCATTCAAAAAGGACATTTGAGGTCTATTTATGAAGCCTCCGACCATGCGGATACAGCATGACGTATACTCCCTCCCATCTCTTGCATTAGGCAAACTAATGAAGACCATGGTTCCCATAGTTCTCAATAAGGTCTGGGACAATTTATCAAGCTCACACTTTTCAGAACTTGTGGTCTGATTCAGAGCCGGACGCTCTGAAAGAGCGCTTCTGAATCAGGGCGTTTTTTTTTGTGCGGCCTCCTGGCCACTCGCATAGCTGTGGGTGACCACCCACAGCTATTGCGAGCGGCCAGGTGATGGTCGCGATGGTCTCGACCATCGTGACCATCGAGGCTTGCAACAAGACCCTTGCGGTAGGGTCTCGTTCCCGCAAGCCCCAGTGAGTTTCTGGCTCTTAATAGAGCCGGAAGCTCACCACTGACATCATTCGTGATGTCAGTGCGGCTGCCCCCAAACGGCAGGCGTTCCGTTGGGAATGCCTCCATTTGGCTAGCCATCCCTACTGCCCGCCTCCAAAATGAGGCGAGCTGTCGATCAACATCGACAGCCGCCCCCTTTTGGTGCGAGACCCGGAGCGACAGAGTGCCCGTCGCTAGCACATCAGAGCCGGCTCCGGCTTGTGCATGCGCAGTGGCCAAACATCGACCCACTCACGAGCGCATAGCGCTTGTGAGTGGGTCTGAATCAGGCCCTTGGTCCCCGATAGCAAATGCCTGATGAAGTTGGGTCAGAACCTGGAAATATAGTGATAGTGAAAGCTAGAACTTTTCTATACACTCTTCACTGGGACAGAGGGAGCCGCTATACCTGTAAGAGTTTCTTCATGAATCATAATGCAAATCCATTTCTTATTGCTTATGTGATAAGAAATTATATTTTGGGCCAACAAGTGGAGGATTTTAAGCAAGTACCTAAATCCAGATGTGGGGTAGACAAATATTGCAGTATCTGTTTAGTTTTTTTTTTGACAAATCAAAATGGTCAATGTCATAACTTATCCAAACACAGGCCCTGATTCAGACCCACTCGCGAGCGGCTGTCCGCTTGCAAGTGGGTCGATGGTCTGCACTGCGCATGCGCACGACGGAGGGAGCTCCGTCGTGCGCATGCGCGAGACGCGACGAGTGAAGGACTTTCCTTCGCTCGTAGTGTCTGATCAAAGGGGGCGTGCTGTCGATGTTGATTGACAGCACGCCCCCTTTGGTGGGCGTGCCTCCCAGACGGAGGCGTTCCCAAGGGAACGCCTACTGTCAGAAGCCGGCCCCACTGACATCACTAGTGATGTCAGTGGGAGTGATTTTGGCTCTGATAGAGCCAAAATCACTCCTGGCCTTGCGGTTGAAAAACTCAACCACAGGCTTCTGCTCGCAGTGGCGATGGTCACGATGGTCAAGACCATCGCGACCATCATCCTGCACGCTCGTATATGCTGTGGGTGGTGACCCACAGCTATACGAGCGTCCAGGAGGACGCTGCATATTTATGGAGGTGGGCCCTGATTCAGAGCGAGCGCTCTGGTCAGAGCGTCCGGCTCTGAATCAGGGCCACTTTTCTCAGGTTCACTTTAAAGCTGTGCTACCACCTACGGAAAACTTTTGGCTAAGGTTCCTGTCCAGGGTGTATATATAGTATATACTAAAGTGAGAGTTTTTAGAAGTGCAGATGTTGCCCATAGAAACCAATCCGATTCTTGCTATTAACTTCTAGATTCTCTAGAAGGTACTAGTTAAATGTTAAGTAGAATCTGATTGGTTGCTATGGGTAACATCTCCATTTCTAAAAACTCTAACTTTAGTAAAAATAATATACACCCCCAGGAATCTACATGTCCGAGACATCTCCATCCCTATTCTTACAACCCTAGAAGAACATGGGGTGGGGGGTAGATGTGACTGGACGGACTACAAGATATTGTGGCTTGTGAATGGTCATTCTGGTCACACCCCTCCTCTACTACTGTATTCGAAGTTGGTGAACTACTGTAAGATGATTGGCCCATTCTGTATTAATAAACCACCATGTATCACACAGTTTATTTACTCTCCCATAATTTCCCTGAAAATCCTGAATTTGGGGGAGTTCTACTGTGGGAAACCTTGCCACATCTCAACCACTTCTCCCATGAAGTGGGGGACTGGCGCGATGCCACTATTAACAATGAATCGCGCCCTCCCCCGTGACATAATACAGCGAATCGTCGTGAAATCTTTTGCGTAATTGGTAGTGCAGCTCTAATGCCATATTAATTAAAAAGATTCCTCCCCCTCCCCTACTGAGGAGCCCTCCTTAAGATCTGTCTAAGTAGCATGTTTTTTTTTATTTTAAGCTAGATAGATATTTTTGCTTTGACGGCGCCAAAGCAAGTATATAATAATGCACTGTTCTAACCATTGTTATGTAAATGTCGTTTTTCTTATAACAACCCAGATACATTCTCTCGATATCAGATGTTAGCGAAACTCCCCCAGGATTATAACTTTCACTGTTTAACACTGTTATTGAAAGTTTGGCATATATAGAGTGGTGCGGAGGGGGTTGCCGGGATCTGGAGTAGTGTGGGGGATTTTTAATGAGCACAATCATTAGAACAAAAACAAAACAACTAAAAGATTCCAGTAAAGGGAGATATGGGGCAGTGGAGTTAATCGGGAGTTCTGCATAATGTCACTGACAGCAAAAAACGAAAGCTTAAGATAAACTCACCCCTTTAACGTATTACTGCCTGCTGCAGACTTTGGGCCTGATTCAGACCCACTCGCGAGCGGCTGTCCGCTCGCAAGTGGGTCGATGTTGTGCACTGCGCCAGACGCGACGAGCGAAGGACTTTCCTTCGCTCGTTGTGTCTGATCAAAGGGGGCGTGCTGTCGTTGTTGATCGATAGCACGCCCCCTTTGGTGGGCGTGCCGGGGGCGTACCTCCCTGACGGGGGCGTTCCCAAGGGAACGCCTACCGTCAGAAGCTGGCCCACTGACATCACTAGTGATGTCAGTGGGAGTGATTTTGGCTCTGATAGAGCCAAAATCACTCCAGGCCTTGCGGTTGAAAATCTCAACCGCAGGCTCCGGCTCGCAGTGGCGATGGTCGCGATGGTCAAGACCATCGCGGCCATCAAACTGCACGCTCGTATAGGCTGTGGGTGGTGTCCAGGAGGACGCTCCATAATTATGGAGGGCGGCCCTCATTCAGAGCGTGCGCTCTGCTCAGAGCGTACGGCTCTGAATGAGGGCCTTTGTACGGCCACAATACTCGGTTATCAGTTAAGTAGGACAGAGCCACAGTCAGAGGGCATCACTCATAAGCTAAATGACTGATAATAAAACCAATTCCTGACTGCGAGATTATTAAATGTAGCCTTTGTTGGAAGGAAACGTTAGCTTGGGACGGTATCGGGGAGCGTGATCCTAATCGCTCTTGTCTTGCGCTCTCTGAGACGGAGAGTAATATACTGAGTTTAAATAAAAATAAAAATGATCAGCTAGACTGGTGAATGTTATTACCCCGAAGGCCTGCTGTTCTTTGTGTTTGCTGTAACTCGAGCTTCAGTGATCAGGTTAAACTATTAGAGACCTCGAACTCAATGCGCTGGCTGTACACGTTAGACAGTGGTAATATACTGTATACCCATCTATGTAGTGATCTAATTAGCTGCACCAGACAGGCCTGAGGTTGTGCAAAGGCTGCACTGTGTGGGCTTGATTCAGCATTGCACGCTAACACGGCCGCAGCCGCGTCTTTTATCCCGCAACGGCGTCTTCTTCTTCTTGCTAATGCCGTGACCAATGTTCAGCTAAGGTGGGCGCAATTTTGCCATCTGAACATGGCCACTGGTGTCAGTGCGACTCCCAGGGGTATTCAATATGGAGCGTAAACTCCGTTTTTGCGATGTTTTCGTACCGATGACGTCATTTTCGCTGGTTCTGGTTTTACACCGTATTCAGTTTCAAAGACTTTTCGCAGGTTCGAAAAGTCTTTGAAAAAAAACGGGGATAACTTTTCACCACTGAATAGGTGGCGAAAAAAAGTGCAGAATTGGGGTTTAGGGGTGCAGGCTTAGAAAAAAATAGCCTGCACCCCTGGGAATGACATTTTAAAAATAACTGTCAAAAAAAGTTTAAAAAAAAAATAGGGACACCCCAAAAAATTAATTTCAAAATTGGGGTAAAAAAAAGAAAATGGGAAAAAATTGTTTAAAACTAGGGAAATAGGTTCAGGACTATTCTGCAAGTATGCGGTACGTGTTTTCTAGAATAGAATTATAGCGGCAGGTGCATAGTTGCAAAATTTTTTTAAAATTACTTTAGGGACATAAAAATATGCTAGTACCCATTTTTGTGTACCTCAAATTTGATGGGACCACTTAAAGAAACGAAAAAAATAAACCTAAGTGCTCTTCTGCAACACTTCTTCAATGTCGGGAAAAAAGCACCTGCTGCGGCTATTTAAATCCCCGACTTTCATTTGCAGGCTAAAACGGGGATACCCATAGTGATCCCCCATGTTTTTACAGTTTAAGGGGGGTCCTACAATTTATTCCAGGTAAATTTTGTTTTTTTTCGCCGATCAGACTTTGCCGGGGCCCTTTTTCATAGTTTTCATATTGAATACGGGGATAAGCGGGGGCGCGCGCGCGATACTTTATCCCAGGTAAAAGCTCCGATATGCAGCGTAAACTTCGACAGCAAAGTTTACGTTTCATATTGAAGACCCCTCTCTGTCTTTTGCCGCAGTCATGCCCGCGTCTGGCTATCCACCCCCCCTGTTACTTCCAAAGAACGCCCACTGAAAAATCAATCTCTCTCCGTGCAAATGTGATCTGCAGCTTGGAAAGAGTAAGCACCGGGATGCATGCGCAGTGTGACTCAGACGCAGGAGCAGACTGAAAACTTCGTCCGCTTGCGTGGGTCATTCACACCGCGTGCACCTCTGTGTCACGTCCTACAGTATGTGACTGGACCTGCAGGGGTGGGGAACTCTGCATAGATGGTGATAGGGCGGATTGTATGCACAATAGAATGGGAAAAGCTGCACAGACATGGTTAGACCAGGGTGTGCCGGCTTCTGCTCATAAACGCAAAAATTATATTTTGTATTACGGGACAACGGGCAAACGACCTTCCTATGGTGGAGCTGTCCCCATTTAGACGTATATCTGCATATCATCAGACAAGCTCCAGAAATCTCACATTAGGACATATTTATTAAAGTATATTTGTGGGACAAACCCAACACAAAAACCTGTTTTCGGTGGGCTACCTGCAAATATTATGGATTCCCAGGATGCAAGATGGAGAGACTGCAGCAGATAGTTCTGATTGCGACAGCAGCCCCAATAGGTTTCTTGGCTAGGTCCCGGCGTTAGGTAGTGACCTATGGGGTACTGTATTGCTGATCCACTCTGGTGCTGTCTGCTTGCACATGCACCGATGGACGTTAGCGTAGGCGCACTAGCGCAGCTGATGGGCAAAGCAGGAAGTAAAATGATCTCATATCAATCACATTACTTCTCACTGATCGTGGTAAAGGAGCAACTCAGTAATGATACAGTAGATTCTTTATTTCCTCCAATTTTGGCGATGAGGATTCTTTATGTTCAGGGGCTGGCTGCAAAATTGTATAAATATGCCCCAATGGCTACTACCAATAAGTTGTAGTTTGTTATACTGTAGGCACAACTTTGCCCAATGCCGATTCCTTCTAGAGCATGCTTACCTACATTGTTTTTACTCTCCGGGAGAAGCCCATGGAGGAGATGCATCTGACCACTCTGGGGGAGGGGGCTTGGCTCAGTATGTCATCAGGCCCCCCCCCATATGGCCCAGTGATTCCCGATATTATTTCCCCATCTTGCTCACTTGACTAGGTATTGGGCAGGATGCTGGAGATCCACCCAGTGGCGTCAGAAGGGGGGTGCGGGGGGTGCGGGCCGCACCCGGGTGTCACCCGCCGAGGGGTGACACCAAGGTGCAGGCTCCCCCTCAGTGACAGGAGGCGGGTGCTGCACTGTAACATCATGTGCAGCACTCGGCTCCTGTCACAGAGAGGGAGCCTGCACTGCCCGCACCTCCGGCACCCCCCATTGATAACTAAGTACTGGCGGCGGTCTCGGGACGCGAAGCCACGCCCCCGTTCCCAAGGCCACGTCTTCTCCGTCGAGGCCATGCCCCTTTTCGGCGGAGTGCGCGGCTCCGCCGCGCTCAAGGCATCCCTCCCCGCACCGGGTGTCACCGCGGGGAGGGACGCCACTGGATCCACCCACTCTTCCGGGGGGGTGCAGTGGGCTATCAGGAGTCTCCCTCAACTTCCAGGAGAGTAGGTGAGTATGCACTAAGATGTTTTGATTTTGGTTTTAAATTCTTGTCATGTTTTGGTTTTGGCAACACCACCCTCAAGTGTTTCGGGTAAGTGTTTTGTATTTCTTTAAGAATTGATAAAGGCAGCTAAAATCATGTAACTTGGACCTGTTTTTGTTCCTATAGTATTATTAACATCAACAATATTAATTTCCAATCAATCGTGACTACTTCACAGCAGGTGAAATCACGAGGGAGGGACTTAAATACAGTCCAAAATACGCTAGATCCATTTTTTAGATCCAAGTTCCGAACTTGGTGAGAAGACTCATTACTTGGTTCTACTCGGAAACCCAAAGTGATCCAAGCCGGGACCCGGTTTGACTTGGAAATTGGAACCCCAAAGTTCGAGTGTGTTCGGTTTTAATCTAAAAACCCAACTGCTCAGCTTCTAATTCATACGCATGCCTAAACTTAACCAGTCAAAATGTTAAATGGTGAAAAGAAGGTAGCCTTTGTTCCTCCTCGTGCTTGGACTTAGGGCCTAATTCACTATCGATCGTAACTGCGATTACGCACGCAATTGGCCGATTGTTACGTTCTGTGCGTGTCTATGTTTTGCAGTACGCGTGTGTGAACTAGCCACTGCGATCGGGACTGTGGCCCTGATTCAGAGCCGGACGCTCTGACAGAGCGCTCCCTCTGAATCAGGGCCGTCCCTCCTACTTTTTGGAGCGGCCTCCTGACCGCTCGCATAGCTGTGGGTGACCACCCACAGCTATAGCAAGCCGCCAAAATGATGGTCACGATGGTCAAGACCATCACGACCATCGGGCTTGCGACGAGACCCTTGCGGTAGGGTCTCGCTGTCGCAAGCCCTGGAGTGTTTTCGGCTCTATCAGAGCCAAAAGCACTCCCACTGACATCATTTGTGATGTCAGTGGGGCCGGCCCCAGACGGTAGGCGTTCCCATGGGAACGCCTCCGTCTGGGCAGCCACACCCCTGGCACGCCCACCAAAGGGGGCGTGCTGTCAATCACCATCGACAGCACGGCCCCTTTGGTGCGAGACCCATAACGACGGCTTGGCCATTGTTATTCGGGACTCGCGCATGCGCACGACGGAGCCGCCTCCGTCGTGCGCATGCGCACTTGGGCAACATCGACCCGCTTGCGAGCGCTCAGCGCTCGCGAGCGGGTCTGAATCAGGTCCTGTGATCGTAGAGACTACGCAGACCCATCGCGGAGTGATTGACAGGAAGTGCCATTTGGGGGTGGTGACAGGTGAGGGTGGTCGGCGAAACGCAGGCACGCCAGTGCGTTTGAACACCGCTGGAGGGGCGTGCATAAATTATCCACTGCGATGCCGTACACAGCTTGGGCTTTCACTGCGTGCACTGAGGTTAGCAATTTCTGAGTAAGGCCTGACCTCGAGCAAGTGTGCGTGAGGCTCCCATTGTACTCGATGTTACCGATGGTTTCGCAATCTTGCTAAACATTTCGGATGTTTGTAAGGTAAGTTGGGCGTTCTTATGTAGCGATGCGACGGCATAGCGATCACAATGGATTAGCATATCTTCGTAGCCAGACTGCATGCGTAATCGCAGCCGCAATCTGTAGTGAATCAGGCCCTTAGTTAAGTAATAAATTGAGGTCAATGAAACAATGTCCTAGGTAAAAAGTAACGTCTGTAATTACCAAATATAATAATAATAATAATAATAATAACCGTAATAACAAGTGATCATAGCCAGGACTTTTGACGCGATGATTTTTATCTCCATTCGCATTCCCATCACAGGTGACAACTCTGCACCATCTCTGGCAAAGTGTCCGTGCAGATGAACATCGAAATGCAGAATGCAGGCACCGTGCGTCCCTCGCAGGCAAACAGGTGCACTGATTCATGAAGAATAGCTATGTCTCCGAGCCGTACCTGGATTATAAATGATATCAATATCTTTTTCTTGTCTTTATTATTTCTTATTTTATATATATATATATATAAATATATATATACTGTATGTATATACTATATATATATACATACAGTATACAGTATGTGTGTATGTTTCTGTATGATCTTGTTTACTGGGTTAATTGGTGCACATACTGTATATTTGCCAGCATTAAAATAAAACATTACGTTTTTTTTTTTTTACAAATGATGAAGGATGGGGATATTTAGCAGGGTCTTGGTCTTCCAGAGCTGCTCTCTTCCCTACTAATAGGATATTTCTTGTTTATTTACATGTTTGCATGACCTAAAATGTGGCACATTAGGTGTGGCGTACATGCGTGTGGCAGGAGAAAAGAGGACAGGGAATGGAAGAAGGTAAGCATTAGCAATGTGACGGGAGAGGGAGGAAAGCAGGAGGGAGGGGCGGAGAGCAGGAGGGAGGGGTTGGAGAGTGGGAGGGAGGGGTTGGAGAGCAGGACAGGAGACGGGTGGAGAGCAGTAAGGAGGGGTTGGAGAGCGGGAGGGAGGGGTGGAGAGCAGGACAGGAGAAGGGTGGAGAGCGGGAGGGAGGGGGCGGAGAGCAGGAGAGAGGGGTTGGAGAGCAGGAGGGAGGGGGTGGGGAGCAGGACAGGAGAAGGGCAGAGAGCAGGAGGGAGGGGCAGAGAGCAGGAGGGAGGGGTTGGCGAGCAGGAGGGAGAGGGTGGAGAGCAGGACAGGAGAAGGGTGGAGAGTGGGAGGGAGGGGCGGAGAGCAGGAGGGAGGGGTTGGAGAGCGGGAGGGAGGGGGTGGGGAGCAGGACAGGAGAAGGACGGAGAGCGGGAGGGAGGGGGCGGAGAGCAGGAGGGAGGGGGTGGAGAGCAAGACAGGAGAAGGGTGGAGAGCGGGAGGGAGGGGCGGAGAGCAGGAGGGAGAGGTTGGAGAGCGGGAGGAAGGGGGTGGGGAGCAGGACAGGAGAAGGGCAGAGAGCAGGAGGGAGGGGGCGGAGAGCAGGAGGGAGGGGTTGGCGAGCGGGAGGGAATGGGTGGAGAGCAGGACAGGAGAAGGGTGGAGAGCGGGAGGGAGCGGCAGAGAGCAGGAGGGAGAGGTTGAAGAGCGGGAGGAAGGGGGTGGGGAGCAGGACAGGAGAAGGGCGGAGAGCAGGAGGGAGGGGGCGGAGAGCAGGAGGGAGAGGTTGGAGAGCGGGAGGAAGGGGGTGGGGAGCAGGACAGGAGAAGGGCAGAGAGCAGGAGGGAGGGGGCGGAGAGCAGGAGGGAGGGGCTGGGGAGCAGGACAGGAGAAGGGTGGAGAGCAGGAGGGAGGCGGTGGAGAGTGGGAGAGAAGGGGTCGGGTGCAGGACAGCTGAAGGGCGGAGAGCAGAAGGGATAGGGCAGAGAGCAGGAGCGAGGGGGCGGATAGCGGGCTGGGAAGGGGCAGGTTACGAAGTGAGGCTGGCCCAGCAGATGCTGGGTCCATAACTACTAGCTCACTTAAATAGCACCAGCATATTCCGTTCCACTATACAATTGGGAACAAAACAGTAATAAAATGAGATCTGGTAATAACAGACATACTTACATACCTTACTAATCTCCTCTCTGGGTGAAGCGCAATCCACAGTATTATTTTCCCCATTTCTGCCCACTTCACGATACCCACTGTTCAAGGAGCCTGGGGGAATTAAATAAGTGTGCAGAGAAGCTTACACTCTATAGGGAAATAGGAATTGTATACATGAGGAAAATTGCTACCTACTGTATTGCATATTGGTCCAACCAATTTGCAGAGGGTCTTGTGCTGCATGATCCAGTCACACAGGAATGTTGGCTTGGGGTCAGTGCATACTAGCCTACTGTCCTGGAACTGTCAGGAGGCTCCCAAAAATCGAGTGGCACTCCCAAAACACATAGAAGAGTGGGCAAGGCTGTTACCCACCCGCAGCCACCCACTTACCAAGTAAAGTGAATGGCCCGGGCAGTCGATAACGTGATTCACGCTGAATCTCATAATCGTGGGGCCGTCCCCTGCTTCACAAAGCCAGTAATCGTGGAATTGTGTAGCAGGGGGCGGGGCAACGATGACGCAATTGCATCATCAAGTCTGCCGGACTGCCCACTTTGCAGTGTCATGTCCTCTGCTGAGCTGACCTGGCTGCCCCCTCCTGTAAGTCGTCATGTATGGGCCAGCGGGATGTATGAGTGTAGGAAGAGAACATACTGTACGGATATTCTGTGGACGGTATAGACTGGATGGAAATGGAGGTTACATGGGTGATTCGGTATCTGATAAGCTGCCTGAAAATTTGAGTTTTCAGGGAATGTTTGAAGGTTTGGAGACTAGAGGAAAGTCTTGCTGTATGAAGGAGAGTGGGCGCCCGAGAATACTCCTGTACTCATGAATGGGAGTAGGTAGCCTGCATGGACATGAGACTCAGATCCTGCGCAGAGTGTGTGTGTGTGGGGGGTGAGCTGGTGTAGTTTGATTGATATCCTTATGTGTAAGCAGAGGTATTTTATATTGGACTCAATAACATATAGGCAATCAATGTAGGGTCATACAGAATAGTCCCACAGCAATAATAAGGGTACACAGGACTCCCAAGGTGAATTCACATGTGCTGTACTTTCCACATGTAAAGCTGCATAAATATACCTTATACTCTTGGTACGTGAACGTTAATCCTTGCTCAATGTTTAGAAATATATAATAGAAGCGCTTACTGTCAGTGAGCGTGTACAGGGGAGAGGGGCCTTATACATTACAAGAAATAAATTGTAATTTTTCTCAGGTTATGGGAACACGAAATAGAGAAAGCATTTAGCTGCCTTGAACCCATTTGGGAAAATACACTGTGTGTGTAAAGCTGGTCGGCAGCTGTTCCAGGCATCAATCACAGGGGAGAAGAAGTTTTTATCCCACAGACACTGCAACCTCTTACGTGGACCATAAGTTCTCTCCATAGAGATGAATGCAGATGCTGAATATTCATTCTCATTCTCACAGGGGGACCGTGTCAGGAATCCCATCCATTGTTCATCGCTAACTGTGAATATTAATCAATTAACCGACAGCCTTAAGTGTCGTTCAACCCTTATTCCGATTCCCCTGTCAGCGAATATGTTGTCTGCTGAGCCACTCTCTGTATAATGGGAGCACGGTCATATGACAGCAGCAAGTGTGTATGGCTGACACAAAAAGCTCATCTCACTAATTTGGGAGCAGTCTCATGTACAGTATGTGTTCTCATTGCTGCAATTGATTACTAAAACAATGGTGTTATTTATTTTATGACATGCACCACAAACCGCCATGGCATGCCGCTACAGATAATGGCAAATCAGAATCAGGCCTCAAGAGCGCAGAAAGAGACAGTAAGATCGCTAGATGTCTATAGTGCAACAGTGTAAATGTCACTGCAAAGAATAAGCTCCTCCTACTTCAGTGCCAACACTTACCAGTTGTTTGTCCCACAACATGGCCGCCTCCAGTGAGTGTGTAGGATGCATTGTGATGACGGTTAGCCTACAACATGGCCGCCTCCAGTGAGTGTGTAAGATGCATTGTGATGACGGTTAGCCTACAACATGGCCGCCTCCAGTGAGTGTGTAGGATGCATTGTGATGACGTTTAGCCTTCAACATGGCCGCCTCCAGTGAGTGTGTAGGATGCATTGTGATGACGGTTAGCCTTCAACATGGCCGCCTCCAGTGAGTGTGTAGGATGCATTGTGATGACGGTTAGCCTACAACATGGCTGCCTCCAGTGAGTGTGTAAGATGCATTGTGATGACGGTTAGCCTACAACATGGCCGCCTCCAGTGAGTGTGTAGGATGCATTGTGATGACGTTTAGCCTTCAACATGGCCGCATCCAGTGAGTGTGTAGGATGCATTGTGATGACGGTTAGCCTACAACATGGCTGCCTCCAGTGAGTGTGTAGGATGCATTGTGATGACGTTTAGCCTTCAACATGGCCGCCTCCAGTGAGTGTGTAGGATGCATTGTGATGACGGTTAGCCTTCAACATGGCCGCCTCCAGTGAGTGTGTAGGATGCATTGTGATGACGTTTAGCCTTCAACATGGCCGCATCCAGTGACTGTGTAGGGTGCATTGTGATGTTTACAAGGTATTTTAAGAAATAGCTTTATGGAAACAGTGATTCCCTGGCCGTGGACATTTGAGCTGTTTTATTGAACCTGAATAAAATGTCCAAATATTTTGCTGCTTGGAAACAAAAATCCAAGTGATTATGGTTTGTTGCTGGAAAAAAAAAATACCATGAATATTGAATTAGCTTTAGAAAATCTGCATCTCGCCTTCCCATTCTTTGATCATGGCTCCTTGTAATGTGATTTAAATGTGAAATGCTCACTAGCTGAAAGAGAATAAACACCTGCAGCAGTCGAGGGGTCAAAGACATCATAATCGTGCAACAAAGAGCCGAGATGGCGGTGAAGTGAGAAATCTCTGTTTAACCACTTTATACATAGTCCGTTTTCACCGAGAGCACTGTTTCACTACATATTTAACACGTGTGGGAACAGTCACATCAGATTTTTTATTTTCATCTGCGGTAAAAGGAAATGTTTTATTGATAAGACAGCTATATACAGTATATATATTCCAAGTTTGACTGGGAAACTTCACTTATAAAGAAATCTGCCCCTAGAAAAGTCCCCTTCTTCCCTAGGTAAATATCATGTCCTGCCCCTACTGTTACCATGATATGTCCCTTTGATAACCAATGACGGCAGCTGAAGGATGGACACATTATGATACGAAGTTGCAGTTTAATGAAACAGTAACAATTGCATAAAAGGGAGTATCACTCCTTTATTTACTGTTTTCAAATTAAGTCATATTTCCATGTAGTTTCTCCTTCAATTTAAAAAAAGATGCAGGTGGGTAGTGGGTGATGAAGACGGGGCTGGACTATTCACCTTATTAGGAATGCCCCCTCGTGACAAACTGCAGCATCAAATGATACAATAATCATAGAATCGCGTCATTAGGCTTCCCTCAGGCTCGGGGACAGTAGGCAAATATGCACTAACACTCCACGGAGGTGGAGCAGGACGGCAACCTGGACTATCTTCCCATGGGAAAGGGTGGGTCTCAGAAAACTAATGCCATTTAAAGATGGCATCAATTCCCGCACACAAGCTCTGAAAACTTGTTGAAATCAGGGAGACCACATTGGGCCATTCTTGATGAATGGGGTCGTTGCTTATCTATTGTTTTTGCATGTGTAATGGCAGGGTTGGACTGGCCAAACAGGGGTATGGGGGAAATCCCCGGTTGGCCCTACTGCCTGAGGGCCCCACCCCCTCCTCTAGGTGTGGAGCAGGATCATGGATGAACTTGGGTGATTGATTTGCTTCAAGATGAACCCTTCTACCAATCAAAGTGGGTGGTCCTGACACACCTCTGTCCCCACTATTGCAAGTCCTCTCTAATGTTTGGCCAAGTCGATCTGTTGTGGTTGGCCACACCCCCTTTGGTAGCTGGCCACACCCCTTAGCTTGGGCCCTTACCACTGCATTCCCTGGTGGGCCCCTCATGCTCCAGCCCAACACTGTGTAACGGGCACATTCACCTTGGTGAACAACACAGTAAATGTGATATTACAGTATTGCCCATTACGCTTTATGTACAGTCAGGGGCGCCGAGAGGGGGGGGAGTGGGTACAGACTACCGGGGCCCGGGCTTCCTGAGGGGCTCGGCGCTGCTCCCCCTCCCTCACAGCAGCCCAGCACACAGCGTGTGCTCAGCTGCAGTGGAGACTGCTCGTGGCTGCTGAGCAATCTCCTATGCCTGTGGGGGGGAGCGATCTCACTGATCGCGCCCCCCCCTGGCTTTGAGCAGGGCTGAGGGGGCCCAGAGCGCCCCCCTCCCCACCGGGCGGCGCTGCAAAGCTTTTTTTTTTCCCGGGAAGGGGGCATGGCCACGCCTCCCGCGATTAGGCCACGCCCCCTATTACACGGGCCCGCTGCGGATCTCAGCGGGCCTGTGTACAGTAGGTAGAAGAGGAGCATTTTGGAGCCACCCCTGTGAAACTTGGTGAAGTGCTGTAAATTTAGCAGTCAGGACCCAGGAACTGTCGGTAGCAACGAGTACTGGGGCAATACCTCTCCAAATTGAAGTTTTCAGATATAACTGTACAAGATAAGGCGCATATGTATTAATTATCAGGATCTAGACCTGACAATTTTTAGCACCGAAATTAAGGATCATGTAAATGTACTAATAAAAATATTACACGTACAGGGGCTGCGACAGGGGCCCTCCCTGCAATGTGTTAGAAGTGATCACTAACCACTTCATCTTGGGGTCCTCTGCGCAGTTGTGCACATTGCGCGGTCAGCTGATCACACTTGTGCAAGTGGTCATTACTGGGCTCCACATAACTATTGCGATGTGTAGCCTACAGGCTTCAATACCTAATACTGCCTGAAGCGATTGTCGGTATAATAAATCGTATCATCCATCAGATTCTCATTCATCTCTGAAATGATTTCACTGATTTCTTCCTGTTTCCGGAATTAGTGATAGCAATAAAAACTATATATATATATAAAAAAAAAAAATAATTTAAAAAAGTACTGCGTTATCCTGAGTGCCGCTGCAAAAATATTCTCTGATCCATCCTCCACTGGTTCAGGTACAGACTGTTAAAGTATAGGCTGATGAAAATGAATGCAACCAAGCACCAAGGTATTCTTAAAAGGAGGTTTGGATGAGATGAGAAAACATCTATAAAGTGTACAGCTCCCTTAAAGTGCTTTGTAATGATAGCGGTACAGGCAGCCCCATTGGGAGGCCTGTGTGCTGGACACGGCAGGTATTTCTCTCTCCTAGACGTGTTTGTACTTTGCTCAGGAGGCTCAGCCCGGCTCGCCCCTCTGGAGAGTTTCCAGGCATTCCAGGTATTTAATGTTGTGTGTGTAAACAGTCTGCGATCCCCAATGGATTAACAATGAGAAATGTGTCCGCAGGTTTATATTACAGGTTTATATTACAATCACCACGCGTTCGCATCGGTAGATTCTTCTATGGTACTCTGACAGCTAATGCTAATGTGTGCGGGGGAAGGGGGGGATGTAATAAAGGAACATATAACCTCAGGTTACGATTTATAATATTTCTGATATTCCAGATAAGGACGATATGTTTTCCTGGTAGTCAGGATTAAAAACATCGACAGGTTATGGACCCTATTTGTGTGCACAATTCATTTGGGCTTATAAAGATTTATTCCTGCAGTAGGTTGACGACAGGATAATGAGGGGCGCAGAGAAAATACAGATGAAGGCTCATTTTATTTATTCCAAACCTAGAATTGCATTTTATCAATTGTGTTTGTACCATTGGCAGCTCCCTGATATATAATATTTTACCAAAAACACCCTCATGGCAGCCAACCCCATTTTGGACATGTGTCAGTTTCCCCAGGTATTGTATATGTTTTTATGTTCAAAGTACCCACGTGCATATGCCACAAGGGTGCCATACAAACGGCGCCTCCATCATAGATAGATTCTTATTGACTCTGGGCCTGATTCAGAGCCAGACGCTCTGAATGAGCGCCCGCTCTGAATCAGGGCGTTTTTTTTTTTGGTTGCGGCCTCTTGGACGCTCGCATAGCTGTGGGTTACTACCCACAGCTTATGCGAGCATCCATGATGATGGTCGCCATGGTCAAGACCATCGCGACCATCGGGCTTGCGACGAGACCCTTGCGGTAGGGTCTCGTTGCCGCAAGCCTGGAGTGCTTTTGGCTCTATCAGAGCCAAAAGCACTCCCACTGACATCACTGCCTCCATCTGGGCAGCAACGCCCCTGGCACGCCCACCAAATGGGGCGTGCTGTCACTCACCATTTACAGCACGCCCCCTTTGGTGCAAGACCCGGAGCGACGGCTTGGCCGTCGCTATCCGGGTCTCACGCATGTGGACGACGGAGCCGGCTCCCTCGTGCGCATGTGCACTGGGCCAACATAGACCCGCTTGCGAGCGCTCAGCACTCGCGAGCGGATCTGAATCAGGCCCTCTGTAAGTAACTGAAATGGGTGCAGGGAGTGCTGTGTGGGCCTCCTGGATCAGGGGACCTACTGTATGTGCAGCACACACCCTGCACCTATTGTAGATAGGCCACTGATTAATATTGGTCCAACCTACGACTGTTAGGACAACACACTTTTTTTTTTTTTACTTTTAAGTTTTTTTCTCCTACAATTCTGCTTAATTCTGCATTAGTTTAACTTTGTTTACATTCAAATTAATTTTATTACATGTACATGTGTGCTTGAGGCTGTTCAAACAATAATCTAAGAGCACCCTAATATACATTTTCCACCCCAGTAGAAACAGGCGCAACTGTGTCCTGTGTTTCTAGCATCTAGATCAGGGGTTCCCAACCACGGTCCCGAAGGCACGCTAACAGTCCAGGTTTTGGGGATAACCATACTTGAGCACAAGTGACTCAGTTATTTTGATTTAATCAGGGATATCACTAAAACCAGGACTGTTAGTGTGCCTTGAGGACTGAGGTTGGGAATCACTGATCTAGATCCTACTTACGCATCAGGATAGGTCGGTGGGATCATTAGGTGTGAGCTGACAGCAGCTGTAGGATTCAGCACCATGGACAGGGATTACTGTATGTAGTGTATGTAGTTTCCTTCCATCCTTGTGAAAGACAAAGAGCCGTATTCAATTTGAGCCGAGCCGCGATACTTTTTCGCGGCCCGGACTTCTCGCCTACTGTGCCTGTTTTGTAGGCGGAAAAGTATCGCGTGCGTGTCCGCTTTACCCCGTATTCAATTTGAAAGTACGCGAAAACGGGACCCGGCGAAACTTGAACAGGCGGAAAGTACTGTCAGATTTGGGGAAATAAGCCTGACACCCCCCAAAAGATGCTCTGACATGGGGGTTCACTATGGTACCCCCCAATTTGGCTTGCTGAAGGTATTTGGTATTTTTAAACGGGCTGAACAGCTGCTAAATAGCATTTTTATATATGTGATGCAGAATAGTATTCAGGAGTATTTTTTACAGAAAATAACTTATCCCAGCAAATTTGGGCTACTTGAAAATGGGGACCAGCATATTTAAAAGTTGCTAAAGTGAAGTTGAATAAATCATGAAAAATCCACCTGCCGCGAGCACCTGCAATCAAAAAAACACTTGGGCCATGCTTGGGCCCCCCAAGTCAAGTTCGCTAGTTTTAACTTTGTACCCCAACTTTTTTTTTTTGCCCCATTGTTTTTTCAACTTTTTTGACACAGTTTACCTTTGGGAGACTGTCTGAAGGCCGCAACATTGCACCCCAAAACCCCAATTCTGTCAAATTGAATATGGGGTAAAAGCAAAACAGGTGAAAATGACGTCATCAGCGAGAAAGTATCGCGGATCCGGACTTTTCACCTCAAATTGGATACGGGCCAATGTACCAAGGTTACAACAAACTCATACTGTGCTTAAACTGTTAGAAGGGGAGTGCGTTCCACATTGTCTCTCCCTCACTGCCAGGTGTGGAAAATCCATACCTAGATGATGGTGCACTGACGTCACATCACAACCTCCGCCCCAAGTGTGCCACAGCGCATGCCCGGCCTGTCCGCACGTCTTCTCTCTCCACCATCCACTGAGACAGGAACGTGCCCCTAACCATCTCACTGCACCAGAGACTGGATGCACTACAGATACCACTGTGTCACCACCGCTCACTGTAAAAGGGCCACCGCCACCACTGTGGGATCTATTCAGCAATGATTTTCTTACATAAAAAATGTGGAAATCATCATTTCTACTTTTTTTTGCAAATTCCCTATTCAGCGATGGGATAATGGAGAAGATAACGCAATTATCTTCTCCATTAATTCCCATCTTGCACTGTAGGAATCAGCCATTGATCAGTGCTTTAACGCTCTTTGCTATTCAGCATAGCAAAAAGTGTTAAACTGTTTCGAAAAATCATTACTTTATATAACGTCATCTCAGAATGGCGTTATATGAAGAAAATTACTTAAATTGCACGAAAACTGCAGAGACGGAGGGAAAATTTCCCATAAGTCCCTGCAGCATCCTGTAACTCCGCCCAGTCTCCGTGCCTGCTTTGCAGTGACCGCTGGCAGGTAAGTCCAATTAGAGCATGTTGAACCTGCCGAAAGTGATTGACATGTGTATACAGACTTTATAGTAGCCTGTATACATGTATATTTATGTGCTTTTATATGTAAAATGTATATATACACATTTTAAATATATAGAAGCACATAAATATACATGTATACAGGCTACTATAAAGTCTGTATACACATGTCAATCACTTTGGAAAGGCTGTAATTGAACTTACCCCTCCGCGGTCACCTCAAAGCCGGGACGGAGACTGTTCGGAAGCGCATGACTGAAACCGATAACAATACCTTCTGTTACATCACAGGGACAGCGTGTTACCGCAACCGCTGTACCTGCACAAAATAATGCTGAATAGCTTATTTAAGTTTTAATAATTCATAAAAATTCTTGGCAACATCTGCACTTTTGCTGAATAGACCCCTGAGTGTGCATACAGGTGTGTGCTACCTAACAATGGACACCACCTGCATAAACCCCATAAGCTCCTAGCAGGATCTGTTTGTACTGTTATATATCATGTGCATACCTGCAGTGGTGACAGCAGCTGACATCACTAGCAATGGCGCTAACACCTACCCCACGCTTGGCGCAGAAGATGTGCCTGAAAATGGCGTACATACTACATACAGTGGGTCTCATTCAGAACCGCTCATGAGCACTGTACGCTCGCAAGCGGGTCGATGTTTCCCAAATGTGCATGCGCACAATGGAGGCTGCTCCGTCGTACGCATGTGCGAGACCCGGCGAGCGACGGGGAAACCGTCGCTCAGGGTCTCGCACCAAAGGGGGCATGCTGTCGATGGTGATTGACAGCACGCCCCCTTTTGTGGGTGTGCTGGGGGCGTGGCTGCCCAGACAGAGGCGTTCCCATGGGAACGCCTACCGTCTGGGTCCGGCCCCACTGACATCACTAGTGATGTCAGTGGGAGTGTTTTTGGCTCTGATAGAGCCAAAAGCACTCCAGGGCTTGCGGCAGATGAGACCCTACCGCAAGGGTCTCGTCGCAAGCCTGATGGTCATGATGGTCTTGACCATCGCAACCATCTTTTTGGCCGCTCGCATAAGCTGTGGGTGGTCACCCACAGCTATGTGAGCGGCCGGGAGGCCGCTCCAATTTAAGGTAGGCCGGCCCTGATTCAGAGCGAGCGCTCTGGTCAGAGCGTCCGGCTCTGAATCAGACCCAGTATGCACAGCTCAGACTAGGTCGCCACTTAGGTTACACACCGTGACATGCCCACGGAACGCTTCTCTTGCATGTGAATAACTAGTGGGCGCCAGTAACGCCCATTCAGCCAGCAACTAAGATGCGTCCAACTCAAAATAGTCGCTGCTCTGAGTTGTCAGCTGCGGCACATGAACAGTTTGCTAAAAATTGCAAGATGTGGCTACATTCAGACAAGTGTGACACAAAATCAGGCACAAGGGCGTGTTCAAGGGATCTCTTAGCTTGTATTCATTGAAAGTCTATGCTAGCTGTTACAGTTTAAAGGGGTTTCCACATTCAGACAACTAGGGGTAGATTTAATAAAGTTTCTAAAACAGAGAAGTGGTGATGTTGCCCATAGCAACCAGATTCTAGCTATCATTTCTCTATTGCATACTTGAAAAAAATACACAAAACCTGATTAGTTGCTATGGGCAACATCGCCACTTGTCTGTTTTAGAAGCTTTAGTAAATATACCCCTAGTCTTATCACTGCCCTTAGATACGGCTCAGAGCTGCTCTGTGGATAGAACTCGGGCCCTATTTCAGAGCCGGATGCTCTGACAGAGCGCTCGCTCTGAATCAGGGCCGTCGTTCTGGATTTTTAGAGCGGCCACCCACAGCTATAGCGAGCTGTGGGTGGTCAAGACCATCGCGACCATCGGGCTTGCGACGAGACCCTTGCCCTGGAGTGCTTTTGGCTCTATCAGAGCCGAAAGCACTCCCACTGACATCACTTGTGATGTCAGTGGGGCCGGCCCCAGACGGTAGGCGTTCCCATGGGAACGCCTCCGTCTGGCCAGCCACGCCCCCGGCACGCCCACCAAAGGGGGCGTGCTGTCACTCACCATCGACATGCCCCCTTTGTAGCGAGACCCATAGCGATGGCTTGCCCATCGCTATCCGGGTCTCGCGCATGCGCACGACAGAGCCGGGTCCGTCGTGCGCATGCGCACTGGGCCAACGTCGACCCGCTTGCGAGCGCTCAGCGCTCGCGAGCGGGTCTGAATCAGGCCCTCTATCCGACACACAGCAGAGATATGATCTGTCTTGCATCCACTGGCAGTGTTAGTAAGCAACTCCTGGTAGCACTTGGAGGAATACTAAATAGAGAAACCAGAGAAAAGAAATATCTAGCAAAACTTGAGCAAGAACTAATCAATAAATGCAATTTATTAAACACTGAAATACAGTATGTAAGATGGTGCTCGGTAAGAATAAAGTGTTATTAAGTGGTTTCTTGATGGGAGAAGGACAAGATGTTATGACCTAACTGCGCTGATAAAATACAGACAGAACTTACAGTATAAAATAGAAAGAAGGTGTCTGCGCTGTGTCAATATATAAATCACATAACTATAGTATTAATATAACATATAAATGAATGAACTGCAGTTCAATAATATTAAAACAAATATATCATCACACATGGGATATGTTTTAGACTGTATACAGGGCAAACCTGTGGCTGAAAAAATGCAGGTGTTAAAGCTCAGACACAATGTATCACTGCTGGTTTGGAATCAATGTTGCAACCAAATTGGATCATAAGCCCCAATGTCACAGTGTAAATGTAACAATTGTAAACAAGGCAGACTATTGAATATTGGGGGTCATTCAGACCCACTCGCGAGCAGCAGTACGCTCGCAAGTGGGTCGATGGTCCCCACTGCGCATGCGCACGACGGAGGGAGCGAAGGACTTTCCATCGCTCCGGGTCTCGCACCAAAGGGGGCATGCTGTCGATGTTGATTGACAGCACGCCCCCTTTGGTGGGCGTGCCGGGGGCGTGCCTGCCAAACGGAGGCGTTCCCATGGGAACGCCTATCGTCTGAAGCCGGCCCCACTGACATCACTAGTGATGTCAGTGGGAGTGATTTTGGCTCTGATAGAGCCAAAATCACTCCTGGGCTTGTGGTTGAGAAACCCGACCACAGGGTTTCACTCGCAAGTCCGATGGTCGCGATGGTCAAGACCATCGCGACCATCTTGTTGGACGCTCGTATATGCTGTGGGTGGTGACCCACAACTATACGAACGTCCAGGAGGACGCTCCATTTTAATGGAGGAGGGCCCTGATTCAGAGCGAGCGCTCTGGTCAGAGCGTCCGGCTCTGAATCAGGGCCATTGTCACCATACATAGCTCAGGGCCAGAAACGGTTCCTTAGCAGATGTATTAGGTGGAATGATACCGCTGATGTCGTGGTGTGTGGAACCGGAGGGTCTACTGGCCAAATGCACACTCCCTTGTCTCCCTTGTACCGGTGGTGGTAATGATGCAAACGGGCTCCCCAAATCCTTACCCTGCCAAGGGCTCCCAATGAGTAGGTAGGAGCAAAGGTGTATGGCTGGGTCGCACCGCTCCGGTGGCTCCCGACCAGGGTGTAAAGGGGATCGTCAGATGTCCGGGTGTGGTGGGCTCACAGTAGCAATCGGGCTGTGGGTGGGGGAGGTGAGGTCGAGGATGCGGGCTCCACGTGTGCAGCTAGGGGCAAGTGCAAATAGCGCAGGCACAGGCACTAATAAAGGTGGCGGCAAAGACCGCTATCAGCCGCTGTGTGAAAGTTCCAAATCCAAGCACATGCGTGGTGGTAAAAAGCAGTCCACTCTAGTCCTTGACGCGTTTCTCCCCTCTTACAGGGGTTTTTTCAAAAGCCAAGTAAGATGACATTCCTCAAGGAAAAAGACCTTTTAAACTGTGTCTAATTAATCAATCAGTTGTAATTCAATCCATCAGTGTGGCTACCATACTTAGGCATATCACCATAAGCGTACACTTTTAACAAGCCTTAAAAATCCTGATAGGAATATCATACAGATATAAAAGGAGATAGATAGATGAGAATAACCCTAAAAAACTATATAAATAAATTAATAATATTATTAATGAACTGAAATAATAATATATGAAATAAATAAATAAAAATTAAACACATTTTTTTGGGAATTGTCTATCAGACAGAGTGAAAGTCCAGCTATAAATTCCTGACCTGTGATGTCAGTTCACTCTATACCAATATCCCACATGAGGGGGGTATAGAGGCCACAGGTTTTTACCTTATGGGAGATGAGGGGGTCTCGGGGAGACAGCGTGAGTTTATTCTGTCATCTATTTAATTTATACTTAAACACAATTATTTTTTGTTTAATCACCATTTACTCATTTGGGAGGGGGGGGGGAATTCGGTGTGAACCTGGTCCTCTATCGACATTTTATTGATTAATTATTTTTCATATGGGATGGTGATAAGGATTCTGTATCTGAGTTTATTAGTTATTTGAATTCAAAGTATTTTAATCTCACATTCATGAGCACCTGTCACTCTAAAACCATTACCTTCCTGGATATCAAGCTGGATATAATTAATAATTGTATACAAACTTGGACTTTTTGGAAGGATGTAGATACTTACAAGTATATTGATTATTATAGCAATCATAACAGGGATTGGTTGGACAATATTCCCTCTGGACAACTACGACGGATTTTTGGGGGTGATACTATGAGATTCTTTGAGTATCAGTGGGTTTCATTAGGAATAATTTGTGTATTTGGGATTGTCCCAGATGGGTCTCTTCACAATATCTGGATCCAGATATGGATCTTTGTCTGTTTAGTATCTAAATTGAAGATTTAGGAGAGATATACATATGTGTGTGCATATATATATATATATATATATATATATATATACATACTGTATATGTGTGCATATGTATATGTCCTATATATATATATATATATATTTTTTTTTGTTATTTTTTTTATTTATCATGTTAGCTTATTATTATTATTATTATTATTATTATTATTATTATTATTATTTAATTATCATTATTATTACAACACCTAGATCCAGATATAGATTTCTGTCTGTTTAGCATCTTGATTGACGATTCAAGAGAGAGATATATATGTGTGTACATGTGTATATGTATACATGTATATGTCATCTTTTATACATATATATATATATATATATATAGAAATATATATATATATATTTTGTTTAATTTTTATTTATTTATTTCATTTATTATTATTTCAGTTCATTAATAATATTATTCATTTATTTATATGTTTTTTAGGGTTATTCTCATCTATCTCCTTTTGTATCTGTATGATATTCCTATCAGGATTTTTAAGGCTTGTTAAAAGTGTATGCTTATGGTGATATGCCTAAGTATGGTAGCCACACTGATGGATTGAATTACAACTGATTGATTAATTAGACACAGTTTAAAAGGTCTTTTTCCTTGAGGAATGTCATCTTACTTGGCTTTTGAAAAAACCCCTGTAAGAGGGGAGAAACGCGTCAAGGACTAGAGTGGACTGCTTTTTACCACCACATATGTGCTTGGATTTTTAACTCTCACACAGCGGCTGATAGGGGTCTTTGCCGCCACCTCTACAAGTGCCTGTGCCTGCGCTATTTGCACTTACCCCTAGCTGCCCCTAGCTGCACACGTGGAGCCCGCATCCTCAACCTCGCCTCCCCCACCCGCAGCCTGATGTGATCCCACCACACCCGGACATCTGCCCATCCTCTTTACACCCTGGTTGGGAGCCGCCAGAGTGGTGCGACCCAGCCATACACCTTTGCTCCTACCTACTCATTGGGTGCCCTTGGCAGGGTAAGGATTTTGGAGTTCGTTTGCATCATTGCCACCACAAGGTACAAGGGAGACAAGGGAGTGTGCATTTGGTCAGGAGACCCTCCAGTTCCACACACCGCAACATCAGCGGTATCATTTCACCTAATACATCTGCTAAGGAACTGTCTCTGGCCCTGAGCTACGTATGGTGACTATATTCAATAGTCTGCCTTGTTTACAATTGTTACATTTACACTGTGACATTGGGGCTTATGATCCAATTTGGTTGCAACATTGATTCCAAACCAGCAGTGATACATTGTGTCTGAGCTTTAACACCTGCATTTTTTCAGCCACAGGTTTGCCCTGTATACAGTCTAAAACATATCCCATGTGTGATGATATATTTGTTTTAATATTATTGAACTGCAGTTCATTCATTTATATGTTTAATAAATGTATATGTTATATTAATACTATAGTTATGTGATTTATGTTATATATGTTTTGTGAGCATATTCTGCAGGAATCCCTCTGGTGTCAGCTGCAAGTGTCTATACTAGACAGTAAGAAAGACCATTGTTTCTTTTATTTTAGAACTTACAGTATGTTGTGTAGATGGCGTTATTACAGGGCAGGGGACAGAGTAGTGAATGAAGGCTGCACCTTCCAGCAAAGGTGGTACTGCAGGAACATGAATGATTGACAGCCCAGCTGGATATTAGGGGATAGACGGTCCTAGGCTCCGCAGTGCCCCAGCATGGACTATCAGTAATACTGGACTAGAAAGAGATAAACTTAAGGAGGTTACTATAAACGTCAGACCAGGTCTTAAAATAATATAAGAATCAATATTAATTGATTTACCTATAAATGAGTGAAGTTATTTATCTACAGTAGCCGGTATTTATGAAGCTCTGTTTCTATAGCGGTCCCTATAGGCAACTGCTTGCATGCTTCTCTTTCCATACTGTCCGGCTTAAGGGCATATACAGAACATATTGTAGAAAGAATTATGAACCTGCAAAGACATTTCAGCTTCCATATGATGGATAATGGGCGTTATTTATAGCTGCATGTAAGTCTATCTGTAGGTTGTATAGTTACATTTTGGGTAAAATATGTTGCACCCCTCGTGCGCAGAGCTTGCACTCTTATTTTGAGTTACATTTATGCACCTTTGTACTTTGAAAGCTGTGCAAGGCGTGCTCACCTACAAGTGTTGATTAGAAAGGCAGTGAGATGTGAGTTTGCGTCTGGGAGGCATCTTATTGGGCTATAGGTATCTTTGGAATCACCTCTTAGGAGTCCATATCTAAATAAATATGAAACCAGGATCATAACTAGAAGTATGTAAATAGTTCAGCACCACAGAGTGGGCGGCACTGATGCTGCTCTAGTAGCACCTGTATTTGGCCAGCACGGTGCCTGGAGAGTCGTCCAAAAATCATCAAGAGGCATCCTTAGGACTGGCCTGGTGCTCAGGTTCCTGGTCTGGGGCCCTTCTACACGATATCAAGTATGACGGCACCAGGGTCGGCTCCAGGGGTCTGAGCACTCTGTTCCGGCCCGGTATCACGCGCAACCGAAATTGGGGGTGTGGCCTCATTACCACAGGCCACACCCCCTACGTGACGTTATTTGGAAGTAACGTCAGACTGGGGATAAAGTCCAGCCCTCCGTCACTGGCTGGGCTACCCCCAGCCCTCTTACGTCTGTGAATGGATGCGCGCTGCATCCATTCACACTCCAGGGGTCTGGCACTGCCGCACAGCTGTGGCAGTGGGGCTCCCCAACCCCCCGATTTCACAACCTGCGGGCCACTTCGGCCCACGGCTGAAACCGGGATGTTGGGGAGGGGTGCACCCTCTATGGGTGGCGCCCCTGTGCGACCGCACTGGTCGAACACCCCTAGAGCCGGCCCTGGCCGGCACATATTTACTCCTTTGCAAAATGTGCAACTGATCAGGGCAAATCTAAATGAGGTCCCATGTCTCTAAGTGTCTTGGGGATATGAATAGGACCATATTAAGATGACAGCTCTCATCATCTCCGGAAGAATCCTGAATCATTCTCTGTGTTAGCAATGACCTACTCCAAGCAATGAACAAACGCAGCAGCAAGCAAGCTCCAGTATACATAAAGAATATAGTCATTTTATTAAAGCTCAATATTATTCACAACAACATATTCCAATGTATACATAGTATAGGATACATACACAGTCGAGTCACATTATTATGACCACCTCCTACATTTGACGTCGGCGGCTCGTAGCCCATGAAGAACGTCACGAGCCGTGCGCTGGCTTAGTGGGTATATAAGGTGTGTGATAGACCGCCTGCACACATATCACTCGTTGCTGTCACGGGTAAAAGGGGCAATTTATCCGAGTTGCAAAAAGGGATGATTATTGGCTTTCGGGCCAGGGGTGGCAGTATTTTTTAAACAGCGCAGTTTGTGAACTGTTCACGTGCTGCTGTGGTGAAGGTGTATCGTGTAATCCTTCAAGTTTATGTCTTCACTTCATATTGGTAATGAGAGTTTGAGTCTGTCTATATTTCATGTCCCAATTCTGCATCTTAATGCCGTTTAAATTGGTTTATGTCTAGATACACTATCCTGTAGAAAATGTATCTACATAATGCTGAAGACATCCCACTGAAAGACTGAGGGCCTGATTCAGAGCCGGACGTTATTTGCGGACGGTCGTTCCAAAAAAGGGTCCGTCTATTTAAATTGAGCGCTCGCTCATTGCGGTTTGTTGACACCTCTATGTCTGCGCTCGCTATTTTGTAAAGACGCCCCTTTGCCATTCGCATCACACGTCTAATCGGGAACATCGAAAGGCATCTGAACTGCTCGCAGTGCTTGTGGTAGGTTTATCTTACCGCTATCACTGCGAGCAGTTCAGGCTAAAAGACAACCAAGTGACGTGGTCGATGACGCTCCTTTACTAATTATGCACTCCCATTAAATGCCCTTTTGACCGTTTGGCACGCCTGCGTTCGGATCTCCACTCCCCATTTTCAAGCACCTTCCCCTGTTACCACCCACAAACGGTACATTCTGTCAATCAACTTAGCAGCCCCTCGCTGTTTTGCAAGCGCACGATTTCCGACCACAATGACTGGTTTGTGCATGCGCATTATGACCCATACGCATGTGCAGTTGTGCGAACGAGCGGCCGCTTACGAGCGGCTCTGAATCAGGCCCTGAATGCAATGCAAAGAGATCAAGTGGAGAGAGATAAAGTACCAACCACTCACCTCCTAACTGTCATTTTTCAAACACAGGGGTCTATATACTAAGCTGTGTTAGGAGATAAAGTGAACGGTGATAAAGTACCAGCCAATCAGCTCCTAACTGCCATATCACACCATATCACAGGCTGTATTTGAAAAATGACAGTTAGGAGCTGATTGGCTGGTGCCTTATCACCGTTCACTATATCTCCTAACACAGCTTAGATAATAGACCCCACAGCCTGTAAAGTGAGTTAGGAGCTGATTGGTTGGTACTTTATCTGTTTATACTTTTCTCCAATATCTGGTACCACTCCAGAACATGAGTCATAAGAGAGGGAACTTCTAACTATCTCATTGGGGGTGCATATGTTGGATTTGCAATGTATAACAGTGTAGTGCGGACCCATCTATAGCCTCCCTTCACTCAGCTCCAGGGCCGCCTGTAAGTGGCTATTTAAGTCTCACGAGTAGAACAGAAAAAGGAAACTACAGAATATAAATGTAATGAATATGGAAAATTACCTGCCAGCAAATTAAATGTCGGTGTGTAGAACTACATCCCCGATGCAAATAGACACTTCTGCTAATTACACTATAAACGTAAATGTGGATTGTGTTTGTGAAATGCCTTAAAAACACAATTTATGGGATGAGGACGGAAACCTGATTGGAATTTTAAGCTGTCTGTGCTGTTGCTCATTGATGTGGATCTGTTAGTCTTGTGCTATTACCTAATAGCCCATTCCTATTCCTTATTATAAATATGGTAATAAGCCAAGCGTGCCCGCTGCTGCGGCTGCTGCGGAACTGAATTGTGTATTAGTGAATGGATTGGATTCAAGTGCTCAATTCATTGATGCAACAACGACCTACTTTGTCGGCTTACGTAATACTGAACTGACAAAGTTTCCTAAACATTGTTAAATCATCCTGTCTTGTTCCCCATTGTAGGTCCTTAGGGCCTGATTCAGAGCTGGACGCTCTGAAAGAGCGCTCGCTCTGAATCAGGGCGGTTTTTTTTTTGGTGCGGCCTCCGGGCCGCTCGCATAGCTATGGGTGACCGGAAGCGCACTGAGCTGTGCGTGGCCAGCACCGGAGTTATAGACTCTGGGCACTAGAGTGTGCCAAGAGTCTAGTGTCTGCACAGGTCACCAGGAAAATGGCCGCCACAGCTATTTTCCAATCGTTTTACAGCGCCGGACCCCGCGCCGCCGTGGGTCTCCGGAGAGGTAAGTAATACTGTGGGTGCAGGGTGTGCAGTGCGGGGGCCCCCTGGACCCAGGGGCCGTGTTCCCCGCACCCATTATAGATACGCCGCTGGATCACATCATGAGCATCTGCACTGTCCAGGTCTGGCTCAGCCATGTTTATGCCAGCCGGTCTTTCCTGCCCGCATGTACATGCCCTCCCCCGCCCCATCTCTCTAAGCAGAAGGAGTGATATAGGATTCCAACGCTGCACATTTTATTCAGTGTGCAAACGCCGTACTAATTTATATATTTTATGCATCAGCCCCGGCGTATCTATATACATAGACCAGTTAATTCAGATGTATGATAAAATATGTAATTTATTCTGTATTTAGGAATTACTTTTTTCCTAGGCACTAGATGTAATTTTATTTAAAAATATAATGATTCTGATCTTCATGACCTTTTTCATTCATTATTTTAATGGGACAAGTTTCTGTAAAATAAAATAAAATGAAAAGATGAAAAGGAACTAAAATGAGTATAAATCACTCTCTATTCAGCCCCACGCCCGTATATGGCCGTCTGTCTGTATAAAGCCAGCTCTGAGTACTAATTTTACAATGTGCCACTATTTAATTAATTGTTAACTGTTGTTTAAGCATTACCTTCAGTGAAATCATAATTAATGTATGTAAAAATTTATATTTTAGTTCAAGGCTGTTTTATAAAAGATTATTTTGCTCGTACAAATCTTTATTTAAGTGTTTGGGATTTAACTGGAAGATATTTGGCTCTCCTCCCAGTCCCTTGTTCCTGTCAGCGTTATGGCGAGGCCCCTTCTCCGCGCTGCTTCTGATTATACAAATGTGTTCCAGAAATCTCACATGAGACATGAGAGTCACAGGCCCTCATTCAGAGGTGCTTGCAAGAAGCGAGCGCTCATTCTGAATGAGGGTGGCCACTTGTATTTTTAAGTGCGGCCTCCTGGTCGCTAGCTAAGCTATGGGTTACCACCCACAGCTTTAGCGACCAACCAGGTTGATGACCATCGCGACCATCGGGGCTTGCGACGAGACCCTAAGGTTGGGTCTCGGCAACCGCAAGCCCCAGGGAGCTTCCTGCTCTGATCGAGCAGGAAGCTCCCCACTGACATCACTGCTGATGTCAGTGCGGCCGCCCACAAAACGGCAGGCGTTCCTCTGTTTGTGAAACCACCCCCCCCGCCACGACAACAAAACGGGCCGAGCTGTCGGTCAACATCGACAGCCGGCCCTTTTGTAGTGAGCTCCGGAGCGAGAGAATTTCTCTCTCTCTCTGGGGCTTGCGCACGCGCAGTGCGGCCGCTGCGCATGCGCAGGGCCTAACCATAGAGCCGGTTGCGAGTGCTCAGCGCTTGCGACCGGGTCTGAATGAGGGCCACAGTTTCTCGTGTGTCAATAATTAGCGCCTTATGTATTCAGTTTCACCTGTTGTGAGCGTTTCAATCAATTCTCAGAAATAATTTGAAAAGTCAATTTATTGGGGGGGAGATGACGGCTCTATTTAGTGAGACAGGACTGGGACAACTGTTTTATCAGCTGCGTTGTTAACTTAGCCTAAATCTGGAACCATCTGTCAATTGTACATGACAACTCTATACTTCATACCTCCCAACTATCCTGATTTCAGCGGGACAGTCCTGCTTTTCGGGCACTATTCTGCTGTTCCACTGAGTGTACTGTGGGGGAATGGGAGGTTGGGGAGGACGCTCTGACACATGCTGCTCTGCATTGTAGTGGTTAATGGATCCACACGCAAGTCCGCAGCATGTCGAGACATGGAGAGTGACACGCGGTCCTGCCCCTATAATGGCAAACAGCAGGGGGCGTGAGTGACCTGGTGGGAAGCAGGACACGCCCCCTTCTGCTCTTGTGAGTCTTCGGCCCGCGCGAGGATTCCCGACGTGGGACTTTAGAATGTTGTGAGGTATGTCACTTTGTGATATCAGATGATACCATCAGGGCCATTGAGCCATCTGTGGAGCCCGGGTAATTATGAGAAGGTGTGGTCAAATTCGGGAGACATGGCCAATACTATGGACACTCCTGCAAAGAGGTGCTGCATGCTGAAAAGGGGGACCCCTTAGCAGTTGGCCTAAGCCCCTACAATTCGCCCAGGCCTGGCTAATTAGTACCCCACCCTCCCCTCCTTCTCAGCACCCCAGTGTACCATTTTTCAAAGGTCTCCTCCGGACAGGGCCGTAACTACCAGCTGGCCAGGATGGCACTCGACAGGGGGAAATGCTACCCGGCTCAGACAACCACAAATTTTAGCCCCAGGGAGGATCGCGGCCACCCAACACCAGGGAAAACTCTTCGTAACATACCCCAGCCTAGCCATCACGGAGCCTCCAAGATGTGTAAAGGTGCAGCACATGCAATGCCATTATGATGTGACACAGCTGAGCAAGTCCTTCACTTTGCAGGGGGCACCTGGCCCTAAGGGGGAGTTCTAGGTGGGAACTAAAGGGGCTTAACGTGATGAATCGACAATGCTGTGATTTGCGATTGGGCCACGGTAACAGGATTTGCCACCAATGGAATCACGGAGTGATCGACTAATCCAGGCCTGGCCAACCTGTGGCTCTCCAGCTGTTGTGAAACTACAAGTCCCAGCATGCCCTGCTACCATTTTGCTATTAGGGAATGCTGAAACTGTTGCAGGACATGCTAGGACTTGTAGTTTCACAACAGCTGGAGAGCCACAGGTTGGCCAGGCCTGGCACTAATCCATGAGGTTGGTCTAGTCTCCCTGGTGTGCGGAGATTTGTATGTTGCCCGTACACTCCGAGACAATAGGCAGGTGGGGGTTATTGTTCTATTCCATTACACATAATAAAAGTCTATATCAGGGGACGTCAGTGACATATGAACACCCTAGATAATACACAGGTCACAGTAAGTGGGCAAACAGCGGCCTGACAACTCAATTCATGCCACTGTCAATATGAATAAAAAAACAGGGATAATTACACCCAGCCTGACATCCCCTTCATATATTTTGAAAACTCTCTCTGCTAATTACGTACAAAGGATTCTGGTGTGAAAACATGCATTTCAGAAACTAAATAACAACTGACTAAGGAGACTCTTCGGTAACCGCAATTATTTGTAATTATTTTTGTACAACGCAAAAATAAAAAAATTATAAAAAAATAAAAATGAAAGCGACAGTTGAATAAGCAGATAAGAGACATTGTGACAGAAGGGTATGTAATGGTATAGTCTTGTGAAAGCTGCATAGGGAACAAAGGGACGGAAATAAGATCTGATAATGAGGAGGCTTTTCACAGAATTGCTTGTCTTGTGTTATAAAGAGAAAGGGGCTGAGCCAATATACATTTGTCATTAGTGCAGCAGTTTTGTACAGAAGGTTCTGCATTCAGGGGACATGTGTGTTTAGAAGTGACATGGTGTTTTGCTCTGAGGGCCATTGTTAATGCTCTTTGCTTAGTATCCTTCAGTGGGGAGTGGTATGGAAATCAGTATGCTTTACCGCCGGTCGCATGCCCGGCAGGGGTGAAGATCCCGAAGCTAGAAAGGTATGTATAAACTAACCTATTTTTACCCCCTAACCCTCCCTTAGGGGTGCCTAACCCTAACCTCCCCCCCAAGTGCCTAACCATAACCCCCCTCTAAGTGCCTAAACCTAACCCCCCCACTCCTCACAGCCTAACCCTAAGTCTCCAGGGTGAGTGCCTAACCCTAGCCTCCACCCGGGGGTGCTTAACCCTAACCCCCCCACTTCCCCTAGCCTAACCATAACCTCCCGGGGGGTTGCCTAGCCCTAAGTCCCCCCCCCCGGGAGCCCCTAACCTAGCCCCCCCCCCACGGTAAGCCGGGTGTCGGGCTCCCGGTGTAAGTCTAATGACAGGTGTCGGGATTTCGACGTCTGTCATTTGTACCTTGCCGGGATTAGACAGTCGGGAAGCCGGCGGTCAGGATTTCGTCCATGGTTTGTTAGGTCAACAGTTCTCATGTCGACATGCATAAGTTCGACATGACAAGGTTGACGTGGCCGAAATGTCAGCATGCAATATGTCTACATGGGTGACATGTCGTCATGTTAGAATGCCAACCTAATCCCCCTGGTGGCCCAGTGGTCACTTACTCGGTCCTGGCGGCAGTGGCATCTCCACCATCATCTTCCGGATCCCGGCGGTCATGTGGCCACCAGTACCGGCAAAGAAGTGTGAGTCATCAGTATTTTGGTGAGTATGTTCCCCCTATCACTACTCCTAACCCTCCCCCTAGTGCCTAACCCTAACCCCCCTGTATAGCTGTATATATATATATATATATATATATATGTATATATATACTGTATATATATATATATATATATATGTATATAATATGTCAAATCTCTTGCAAGTAAGCACTTATCGTTAAACAGTCAAGTGATACAATGCAGGTGTCCTCCAAATGAACTCACCACCGCGGTTCATTACCAATTACCATATAGCAATCGATCGGCGGCACTCAATGCTAAGAAATAGATCTCTTGCAACTGTGGCACCACAGAGATCTATTTGTCAGCAGTGAGTGCCGCCGATATATATATATATATATATATATATATTCCTTTTTTTTTTTTTTTTTCCTTTTTTTTCATGTCCTGATGAAAAGGCCAAAGGGAATGGAAACGTCGACACATTTATTTATCATGTTGATGTTTGTCTACTAATACAAGTTGATTTTTCATCTATCGGAGTGCCGCCTTCTTCTTACAGCACTTGAGCTCATACTCACGCCATAAGGATTTTCTATGTATTTACCCTAGGAAGGCACCCGTTTCTTGATATTATTTTGTCCTGAGTGCTGGACAAATCCATTTGTGTATATATATATACATATATATATATATATATATATATATATATATACTGAAAAATAGTAATGAAAATGTGCGCCTAATAGTGTGGTATATTAGAAAAAAGTTTTTAACTTGTGCTCAAAGTAGGTAATGTGCGTACCAAATTAATATATAAATAAGCTTATCTGCTGTCCAAGTGATGTTCCAAATGGCAATGCTCCAAGGGTTTTCCCAGGGGTATTCTTCCTGTGGAGACCTTGAAGTAGGGCAGGCTATTCTTCAGCACAGTTGTCCTGGATCAGTGAGTGAGATCCTGCCCTGTGCTCAGATGCTGATTCTTGTGATGACTCTCTCAGTGTAAGGAGGAGAACACAAACCATATGGGTTGAGAAAAGAATGAGAACTTGTGTGGCTGGAAGCAGAAGGGTGGAGGAGTGTGACTGGGTGGGAAGGAACCTTCTTGCCGCCAAACCAGCATGTATCTGATCTACTTTAAATATTAGTTTCTGCAAAATCAACTGTTCCTTACAATCGCTTGTGTTACCCAACACTGTACATTAGAGATGTGGTCAATGTTTTAATGAGATAATCATCTTCGTCAGGACCTGCGGCGTCCCGATCGAAGTGATGCCAGGCGCTGCTGCAGACAGCCACGGGGGGGGGGGTTAGGGGTAGGCTAGGGGGAGGGTTAAGGTTAGGCACCCCTGGGGGGGACTTAGGGTTAGGCGGCGGAGAAGGGAGGGTTAAGTTTAGGCACTTAGAGGGGGGGTTAGGATTAGGCAATGGGGGGGAAGGTTAGGGTTAGTCACCCCTCTAGGAGGGTTAGGGTTAGAAGTAGGTTAGCTAATACTTACCTTAGATGATTGGGATTTCCTCCTCTGCCGGCCTCCTGGTGTCGGGATTCCAACCGCCGGGCAGGGGTCCGGCAGTAAATCATACCGATTCCCACCACAACCCCCTGCTTCTCATTCCTGCTTCTTACCACAGACCCCAGCAGCACACCATAGGCCTCTGAATCTCACCACAACCCCTTGCTTTTCACTCCTTCCCTCTGCAACTCACCACTGTCACCACAACCCCCACTGTAGCGACCCGCCCTGGCTTCGCACTGGAGCAATTTCCTCCTGCCACAGCCCCCTGCATCTCATAACAGCCTTCTGCTTCTCCCACAGCCCCCTGCATCTCATAACAACCTACACCATGTCACCACAATCCCCTGCATCCCACAACAGCCTTCTGCTTCTCCCACAGCCCCCTGCATCACACCACAACCCCCTGCTTCTCACTCCTGCCCCCTGCATCTCACCAGTGTCACCACAACCCCACTGCTGCTGCCCTGGAGCTGGCTGGGGCCTGGCCCCTGGGATGTGCTGGGAAGGGCAGGAGGATCATGGATGAGAGATTTGTACTGCAGCTACCGTAAGCATTAAAAGCCGCGTGTCCCCAGGGCTGGGGCATTTGTGCATATTTCTGCAGCCATGCGTATCCCTCCCCAGCTGCAGAAAGTGGCGATGAGCTATGTCCTTTTTGCACATGGTACCCTGTGTTTCCTGGGCTTCTTGTTGAGCTTCCTCACCGAGGTGTCTGAGAACAGCGCCAACTTCAATGGGAGGTGCCTCCTGTTCACTGAGGGCGTGTGGCTGAGTGGGAACATCACGCTGGAGAGGGAGCACTACACAGTGGAGGAGTGGTGGAAGAGTTTGCCTGCAGATTCAGGACTTCATTTAGAGTCGGTCGTTGCGGCCGCACGGTCGTACTGGAAAAGGGGTCGGATATGCAAATGATGCACTCGCATATTGCGTCCCTAAGGTTGGATCGTTAGCTGGCAGACCAAGGGGAGGAAGCGGTCGGAACGCAAAAAATATGCCCCCTTCTCGTACGCATTACACGTCATCTCCGGCCATATAAGGATTAATCGCGACCATCGGGAACCATCGGAACTGGTCGTAGAGCTTAAGATTGACCATACCCTCTCTTAAGCTCTACGATCATGTCAGTGTAAAACCTCCCCTGTCACGTGTGCCATGACACTACTTTGTAATTTATGCACTCCCATTAAACGCCGTTCGCATAATTAGGCACGCCTGCGTTCGGATCTCCACTCCCCCGTTTTCAAGCACCTTCCCCTGTTACCACCCACAAACGCCTCATTCTGTCACTCAAACTACCGACCTGGCTGTGTTCAAGGAGAGCAAAATTTCTGATTGTAGTGGCTAGTTTGCGCACGCGCATTGCGAACTTTACGCATGCGCAGTTTAGCGAACATCGGTGGCGTACGACCGTGCAGCCACAACGACCGACTCTGAATGAGGTCCTCAGTGTAGGGATGGACATTGGAATCCGATGGTTACTAACCATCGATGTTTGTGTTCTGATGGCAGTGTTTTTACTATTTCATGGTGGCGGGCCAAAGTTTGCCCCCATCAAATGGAAATCATTCAATGGTGTTCTGATGGTTGTTGGTTTTTATTAAATTCCTGATAGCTATGCCTCCCCGATCTTCTTCCTGGCTACTGTGACTGCATCAGGGCATCTTCATGGGTTCATTGGAGGCTGTCTCTCACTCTCTGTCTGCCTCAGACATGATCCTACTCAGGCCCATACTACATCCCCTCTGTATGCTGGGGCACATTGCTAGGTCTGATTGGCTCTCAGGAGCTCATTCAGAGCCGCTCACAAGTGGCCGCTCGCTTGTTCGCGGCCGATGGTAAGCGACTGCGCATGCATACGCTTTGTTGTACGCAAACTACTCGCAGCGATCGGTATCCGCTCGCTCGCCCAGCAAAGACAGCCCAGTGTAATGAGTGGAAGGAGAGGCCATTTGTGGGTGGTAACAGGGGCAGGACTCTAATAACGGGGGAGTGGAGGTGCGAACGCAGGCGTGCCTGAGTGTTTCAACGCCGTTTTATAGGCGTGCATAATTAACATGCAGCGTCATAGTACACGTCACATGCCTGTTTTTTACACTGAAGTCCTCACAGTGCTTGCGGTAGGGTAAGGAAATCACAAGCGCTGCGATCGTTTCCAATTGTCCTCCATGTACCAATGTCTTCATACACTTCCTGGAGATGACGTGTGCTAGTGGGCGTCTCCTCATAAGCTAAAGGGCGTTTATAGAGACAAAGTGATCGCTCGCCAAAACAAAGTGGGCGTGCTTATGCCTTACCGAGCGAGCGCCTGCCATGCCGTCACTTAGCCGAATTTGCATACGCTGGGTGCGAGCGGGTCTGAATCAGGTCCTCAGTTTGTTGTTTCAGCACCATGGACAGTTACTCCACTTTAGCTTGGTGTAAGATTAGATTTTCTGTGACTGCTTCACTAAAATAGTCACTGCTCGGCACCCTTTTGTTACAGATGAATGGTTCATACTTCATACACCTAAACCTTCCTGAAGTAATGCTGTATAGAATACTGAAAACCCCATCACAATCCAGTGGTTCAAGAGATTAGCCCGAACGAACAGACAGACCCCTGAACGGGTAACATTATTTTATATACTGTATGTAGAGAGATACAGTATACCTCTTGTATTAGATATGTGTGGTTCGGTTTTCCTGAAAACGAACACAGTCAAACTTAAGGGTTCCGAGTAAAACCGAGTCCCAGCTCAGATCTGCTGTAAGTTTGGAACTCAGATTTAATAATCAGATCTCGGTTTTGGATTTTATGTAAATGGGTCCAAACCATACTTGCCTACTCTCCTGATTTGGTTTGGAGCCTCCCAAAAATCGCGTGGCATTCCTGGCCAGCTGTAAAAAGCAGACAAGCCTCCCAGCTACCGCTGACCCACCGGAGACCCCTGTGATTTACAGATAAACCCCCGCAGCTGGGGGATGGGGCGATGACACGATTCAGCGGTGAATTGCATCATCATGACCCCGCCCTCTGCTTCACAATGCCGGTAATCCCGGCCAAAATGATGCAATCAAAATGATCCACCCCCCTATGCCGTGACGCTCCCCCCCCCGCCTTCCCCGCTATGCCAACCTGGCTGCCACAGTGTCGGCAAGCATGGTCCAAACATGTCTAAATTACATGATTTTATATTTTTTTTAATCAATTTTAAAATCCGAATCCGAACCAAAACACTTGAGGATGGTCTTGCCAAAAAAATAAATAAATGACACGTGCTTAATAAACCAGTCTGTGTTCAAGGGTGAATAATATTATAGCTTATCACACCATACAATAATTTTTTGAGTGTTGTAACACTAATGTCCATTTAAATTGTCACAAACAAATGAGTAAAATCAATAAAAGAGTATACACAATAATGATCATACCAAAAATAAATAATTATAGTATGGAGGTTTTATTATTTTCATTTTGATATATGTTCAAATAAAAAACTTTTATGCACTATGGAGCACCCCCCTCTGTTCTTTTTGTGACTGCGCATGCGCAAAACTATGGTAGACGCCGGAATCATTGTAGCTTAATACCTTCTTAGGTAGAGTATATAAAGGGCACCCCAAGAGACTCAGCATCACCCCTGAAGAAGTCCTACAGGACGAAACGCGTTGGTACCTTTGTACCAGTCTCTCTCCATGACACTGACTACTTGCAGATAAGCACTTTATAACTTTATTTGTTTTAATGTTTTTAAGTTCCTGTATTCTATATCCCCTTGTATTATGTCTCAATAAACCCCTGATTGAAAATATTGCTGAGAAAAGGTTATTTCTGCTTATTTGAAGCTAATTAACCTACCTATGTGCAAACCACTGGGGCTAATATGGGATATTGATGGAATGACCAAAACATATATTACTACACGCTGATACCCAAGCATTTTTTCTGGTACGCATTTCATTTAATTATGCAAATTATTTTCTAAAGCAGTACTACACTATATATGTGTCACGTCTGGCTCTGATTGAGCCCCTCCTATAAAGGTTTCCGGCCATTTGGGGTCCCGGGTCCATCCTACCACGTGGAATCCCTGTAAAGAACTACAGATAAGCCTTAAAGTTTTTCTATTTGGTACGCACATTATCATTTGAGCATGTGCATTTTTTTAAATACTAATAGACTATCAGGCGCATGTTCTTTCCAACCCCCATTTATATATATATATATATATATATATACAGTTTCGTGGTTCATGCACTCCCAATCCAGTTGATATAATTGCCGTGGTGCACACACAGGAGGGTTATTTCACAAACTCGTCGTATGTCCTGATGACGAGTTTGTGAAATAAACTCGAAACATTGGCAAATGTGACAAGACTGCGACCTTGATTTACCAAGTCCGGAGAGTGACACTAAACTGCTTTGTTTTTATATATATATATATATATATATATATATACACACACACACACACACTGATTTCATACAGTATACAGACACTGTACAGAGGCCCTGATTCAGTGCCGGACGCTCTGACAGAGCACTCGTTCTGAATCAGGGCCGTCCTTCTGTCTTTTTAGAGCAGCCTCCTGGCCGCTCGCATAGTTGTGGGTGACCACCCACAGCTATAGCAAGCGGCCAGGAAGATGGTCGCGATGGTCAAGACCATCGCGACCATCGGGCTTGCGACTAGACCCTTGCAGCAGGGTCTCATTGCCGCAAGCCCTGGAGTGCTTTTGGCTCTATCAGAGCCGAAGGCACTCCCACTGACATCACTTGTGATGTCAGTGGGGCCGGCCCCAGACGGTAGGTGTTCCCATGGGAACGCCTCCATCTGGGCAGCAACGCCCCCGGCTCCATCTGGGCAGCAACGCCCCCGGCTCACTCACCATCGAGCGAGACCCATTGTGACGGCTTGGCCGTCGTTATTCGGGTCTCGCACATGCGCACGACGGAGCCACCTCCGTCGTGCGCATGCGCACTTGGCCAACATCGACCCGCTTGCGAGCACTCGCGAGCGGGTCTGAATTAGGCCTAGAATGTGGCTCTGAGCTCACCAGCAGTTTTCTACCCCTCCTCTTTCTTTTGCCAGCTGTCTCTGTCCCAGCCCCCCTGCAATTCTCTCTTACCTCCACTAGAGACAGTGACTGATGTGTAATACAACATTGCAGCATAATTACCTAATAGGACAACCACAATGCTGTAATTATAGGTAGTGGATCTGCACAGTTTACTAATACCGTGGTAATAAAAAATATCATCAAGAGTTTTCATCCCCAAAAAAATAAAAAAATAAAAAGCTTTTTTTTTTTTAATTAATTTCCTACATTTTGATGCCAAATCTTCCAGAGACAGCTGCCCGGTGTTTTCATTCACTGTATGAGCGCCACAAGTACAACATACATATATAAATATAGCAATGCAAAAGAATGAAATGAGGGACAGAAATGGGAGAATGATGAACGGGGGAACTGGTTGGAAAGTAACGACTTCTGCAGGTTATAATTAAACTATCAGTTTGGAGCCATCCAGCTCGAAACATACTGCTGTCGTGAGGAAAGCCGTGAAAGAGATCATCAGATGTTTTCTTTCTAGTTATGACTTGGAGCTGGTAGAGGATTCAAGGATACTAATTGGCAGTTTAGCCATTGATGGTCGATGGTTTTTAACCATTAGAGTGAAACCATCGATTGGTCTGGGTCGGCACATGCACAAAGCAATGAGGACTTCAACATGCAAAGAATTTAAAAAACGTGAGGGTTTTGCCATCGGAACTCCCGCATTGATGGTACCTCCAGGAGGAAACCATCAATGATTATGCTCCATCGAAGGTTGATGGCCATCCCTAGATTCAGTACATAACTGGCAGCGATGTATCAATGGATGAAAATCCAGGCTTCAGAATATAAGCAGGACATAGAAATATACAAGTATATACTGTATATATAATATCGAGGACTGTAATTAAGTATCAGCTCGCAACCGGGTCGATGTTCCCCAACGTGCGCATGCGCGAGACCCGGCTAGCAATGGGCGCTCCGTCGCTAGGGGTCTCGCACCAAAGGGGGCGAGCTGTCGATGGTGAGTGACAGCTCGCCCCGTTTGGGAGGCGGGCAGGGGGCGTGGCCGGCCATACGGAGGCGTTCCCGAAGGAACACTTGCCGTTTGGGGGCGGCCCCACTGACATCACCAGTGATGTCAGTGGGGAGCTTCTTGCTTGATCAGAGCAGGAAGCTCCCTGGGGCTTGCGAGTGCCAAGACCCAACCTTAGGGTCTAGTCGCAAGCCCCAGGGTCGCGATGGTCTTGACCATCGCGACCATCACCCACAGCTTAGCGATCGACCAAGAGGCAGCACTACAAGATGCAAGCAGCCGCCCTCATTCAGAGCGACCGCTTGCATCTAATGACCGCCTCTGAATAAGGTCCTATGTATTATATTGTATGAATCAGGCCCAGTGTGTTGGTCGGCCAATGACGTGTTAAGGAGAGCATGCACTAGGCCATCCTGTCCCTCATCCGCAGCTCTGAAAAACACCTTGGGTGACAAAAAGGAACAGATGCGACCATTGCATTTTAATCACGCAGTTCACATGGCGGGCTGTTAGTGGGGTCAGTGGGCACACAGGCCAGTATTCATTGTCTGCCAAATGGATCCACTGTAATATTTGAAAGGATCAGATTATCCTTGGCCAGCAAGCTGAACTACCACCCCCTCCCTCATAAATTGTAACGTGTATTGCGTGTGTGCACATGATATTGTATTTACTGTATGTTACATATCAGGGCCGGGTCCAGGGCTAATAGCGCCCTGTGCCGGCCGAGTGCCCCGCACTCCTTATCGACCAAAATTGGAGGTGTGGTCTAATTACCATAGGCCATGCCTCCTTACGTGACGTTATTTGAGGGGCGTGTCTGCATGGCACGCCTCCAAATAAAGTCAGGCTGGGGGGAGCCTCACTAGCTGGGCTTCCCCCAGCCCTCTCATGGCACTGAATGGATGCCGCGCGCATCCATTCAGACTCCTGGGTCCCGGCACCACCGCACAGCTGCAGCGGTGGGGGTCCCCAACACCCCGATTTGACCACCCGCGGGCCACTTCGGCCAACGGGTGGAACAGCGGGACAGTACTATCCAGCTGAAATCAGGATGCTGGGGAAGGGTGCGCCCTCTATGGGTGGTGCCCCTGTGCGACCGCTCAGGTCGAACACCCCTAGAGCAGGTCCTGTTACATATACAGTATCTGGGGGATGGGAATTCTCAAAATGCAAAACTCTGAGAAATCCGAATTTTGGGCATGATTTAGAGGTGGACGCTGTTGCAATTCACACACGCAGACTGAGCAATTGTTTGCCATTGCGCATGCATAGGCATCGCAGTGCGCATACGCGAAGGCAGATGTGCGAGGCCGCAGACCAGGGAGGCCCATTGCAGATTGATTGACAGGAAGTGACCATTTGGGGGTGTTGACGGGGTGGGCTTAAGGAAACGCAGGCGTGCCTGGGCGTTTGAACACCGTTACGTGGGCGTGCATAAATTAGCCACTGCAAGTGCATAATCAGCTCTGCGTGGCAGAAGAGCTCCCTAGGCTGCGGCAGGTCAGACCTGTCGCAAGGATAAAATGGCCGCCGATGTCCTTCGATGTTACCAATATTTATGCGTGAATGCGATCGCGCATGCAAGTACGAAGGCAGCAGTGGGCGTCTTTGTGCTCGGGTGATCTTTGCTAACATTAGCATATTTTCACAGCTGCGAGCGTCAGAATGCGCGGCTGCGTACGCATTAGTGTCTACCTCTGAATCAGGCCCTGTGTCAGGTTTTCTCATCCAGACTAAAAGCATTCGGTGAATATTGTGATGGATTGTTGCTTTCTAGCAATGGCAGAGAGGGATGTGGATATAGATTTTCAGTAGAAAATCTCACTAACCAAGAAATGTAAAATGCGCTGTCAATCAGATACTGTAAGTTACTGTAAGCTGTTACTGAGAGAGAAAATCTATAAATCACTCCTGTGTACTCATAAACAAGGTGTATATTCCTCACGGCATACAGTACATGATAAATGCTGTTTCTTTAAAGATTCTCTACATGGAGCTGGGTCAGGTTTTAGCAGTTTATGAATGGAAACCAACGTATATCAGGAGAGCTGCAGTGTTTGCGGCTGGTCAGACCTGCGTAAGGGCAAGATGGCTGCTCGATGTGCGTCGATGTTACGATACTCAGGGCCGGCTCTAGGGTGTTCGACCAGTGCGGGAGAACAGGGGCGCCACCCACAGAGGGCGCATCTCTCTCCAACGTCCCAATTTCAGTGGGACAGTACTGTCCCGCTGTTCCACCCGTGGGCTGAAGTGGCCCGCAGGTGGTAAAGTTGTGGACCCCCACCACGGCATCCATTCAGTGACGGGAGAGGGCTGGCGGAAGCCCAGGTAGTGAGGCTCCCCCCCAGCCTGATGTTATTTGGAGGCGTGCCAGACAGGCACGCCTCCAAACAGCGTCACATAGGGGGCGTGACCTATGGTAATTAGGCCACACCCCCCATTTTCGAAGCTGCGCGTGATGTGTGGGCGCAGTCTGAAGAGCCGGCACAGAGTGCTCCGACCCCTGGCACCGGCCCTGCCGATACTTACGCAAGTAAGCAACGTCGTACGCATGTAAGAAGGCAGTGGTGAGCGTCCTTTGGATAAATTTTGGATCTATTAACATATTTTCGCAGTTGCATTCTGTGCAAAATCACAGCTGCGATCACATTAACGTCCATCTCTGAATCATGCCCTGAGACCATTATTAAAAAGATGGAAGAGCTTTGGAACCACTACCCCTTTACCATTGCTTTAAATCAACAGCCTTAGGACCTGATTCAGAGCCGCTTGCAAGCGCTTTGCGCTCCCAAGCGGCCCTATGGTCTGCACATGCGCACGCTTTGTTCTGCGCGTGTGTGAATTACTCTGTGCGATCGCAAACCGCTCGCTCACCAAGCAAAGACAGCCCAGAGCAATGAGTGACAGGAGAGACCGTTTCTGGGTGGTAACGGGGCAGGAAATTAATAACGGGGGAGTGGAGGTGTGAACGCAGGTATGCCTGAGTGTTTCATCAACGTTTGAAAGGCGTCCATATTTGGAATCGGCATGAAATACCGCCGGCCGCATGGTTCGATTCCCGTCAGCGGCAGCCCGACATGAGCAGAGTTCCGAGCAGCGGAAGCCCGACAGTGCTGGAAATCCCAATCGTGGATAGGTGAGTATCCACTATCTACTAACCTAACCTAACCCCCCTAACCCTAACCCTCCTTAGAGGTGCCTAACCCTAATCCCCCCTCTAAGTGCCTAACCCTAACCACCCCCTTTCCTGCTGCCTAAACCTAAGTCCCCCGGGGGGGTGCCTAACCCTAAGTCCCCCCCGGGGGTGCCTAACCCTAACACTCCCTCCCCATAGCCTAACCCTAACCCTCCCGGGGGGGTGCCTAACCCTAAGTCCCCCCGGGAGCCCTAAACCTAACCCTCCCCCCAGCAGCTATTCGTTCGCGGCGCCCGGCATCACTACGAGCGGGATGCCGGGTGCCGGTCTCCCGGCGTTGGGGAAATGCGGGCGTCTACATCTAGACACCCAGCATTTCACCCTTGCCGGGATATGACAGTCGGGAAGCCGGCTGCCGGTATTTAGGCAGTCAGCTTCCCGATTGCATACCCCATAATTAACAGCCAGCGTCATAGTACACGTCACACCTGTTTTTACACTGAAGTCCTCGTAGTGCTTGTGGTAGGGTAAGGCAACCACAAGCACTGCGTTAGCTTCCGATGGTCCTCGATGTACCAATGTTTTAAAACACTTCCTGGAGATGACGTGTGCTTGTGGGCGTCTCAACATATGCTAATGGGTGTCTGCATACACAAAGCGATCGCTCACACAGCCAAAGTGGGCATGCTAATGCCTTTCCGAGCGAGCGCCTGCCATGGTGTCACTTTGCCGAATTTGCATGCGCTGGATGCGAGAGATCGCATCTAGCGAGCAGCACTGAGTCAGGCCCTTAAGCGCCAAAATCGTGACAGTTCACGGAAATCACACCCAGTGGCGATTCTAGGGGTGGACTAACAGGGCTGTCGCCCGGGGCGCCGGCCCCTAGAGGGCGCCACTGAGTCCCCAGAAGGTAAAAAAAAAAATTCCCATAATAATAATAAAAAAAAAACAGCGCCGGTCCCCCCCGCGTTGCCGGGCACCCGCTGATATTTGTTATCAGCGGGCACCCCGCTCCCTCCCTGAAGAGGCATGTCGAAGCTCACTCCAGAGCTCTGGCTCCAGCAGAGAGCACTATGGGAGGGACGTCATGACATCTCTCCCATAGATCCGGGCATTACTACTGGGGCATGTCTATAAGGGGGCATTAATACTGGGGGCGTGTCTATAAGGGGCATTACTATTGGGGGCGTGTCTATAAGGGGCATTACTATTGGGGGCATGTCTATAGGGGGGCATTACTACTGGGAGAATGTCTATAAGGGGGCATTTCTACTGGGGGCATGTCTATAAGGGGGCATTACTACTGGGGACATGTCTATAAGGGGGCATGTCTATAAGGGGACATTACTACTGGGGACATGTCTATAAGGGGGCATTATTACTGGGGGCACTACTATAGGGGGCATTCCAACTTTGGACACTACTATAGGGGGCATTCCTACTGTAGGCACTACTGTAGGGGGCATTATTACTGGGGCCCTACTAATGTGGGCTCTACTATAGAGGGCACTACTACTACTGTGGGCATTGTATTAGGGGCACTACTACTCAGTACTGTGGGCCTTGTGTATAAGGGGCACTAATTTGGGCATTGTGTAAAAGGGGCACCACAGTGTGTCATAACATGCATAAGGGACTAATGTGTGGCGTAATTTGAACTGGGGATACTGTATTATAAAGGGAATTACTGCATGTGGCATAATGTGTTATACAGGGCATTCCTGCATGTGGCATAATGTGTTATACAGGGCATTACTGTATGTGGCATAATGTGTTATAAAAGCCATTACTGCATGTGGTATGATGTGTTATACAGGGCATTACTGCATGTGGCATAATGTGTTATAAAGGCCATTACTGCATGTGGCATAATGTGTTATACAGGGCATTACTGCGTGTGGCATAATGTGTTATACAGGGCATTACCGTATGTGGCATAATGTGTTATAAAAGCCATTACTGCATGTGGTATAATGTGTTATACAGGGCATTACTGCGTGTGGCATAATGTGTTATAAAGGCCATTACTGCGTGTGGCATAATGTGTTATACAGGGCATTACTGCGTGTGGCATAATGTATTTACAGTGTGTTATACAGGGCATTACTGTGTAAGGCGCAATACTGCACATGGCAATTATTTGCCACGAGGGGAGAGCTTGGGGGAAGCCCAGCACCTTCATAAGTGCTGGGCACTCCCCACAGTGTGATGAATTGGGGGTGTTTCGCAAGGACACGCCCCCTTTCCAGAAGCGCGTGTGCTTTCAGCGCGTGCAGAGGAACGTCATCTACAAAAAATTGTTGTTTTTTTTTTTTTTTGGGGGGGGGGCGCAACTGTGAACTTTCGCCCTGAGCTCCGCAATGTCTAGAACCGGCCCTGCTCACACCCTATTACATAAACCCCTATAACTTAGGGGTATATGTACTAAAGGGCTGGTTTTTAGAAGTGGAGATGTTGCCCATAGCAACCAATCAGATTCTAGCTATTATCTTCTAGAAGCTGTCGATTGTTGTGTTCTGTGCATGCGTATGCATCGCAGTCCGCGTGCGAACACGCAAGTGCGATCGCAGTGACTACGCAGACCCATCGCAGAGTGAGTGACAGGAAGTGCCGTTTGTGGGTGGGGACAGGGAGGCGGTTGGTGAAACACAGGCGTGGCAGTGCGTTTGAACGCCGTTGCAGGGGTGTGCATAAATTATCCACCGCGTAGCCATACGCTGCCTCAGGTTAGTAATACCTGAGTAAGGTCAGAGCTTGTGCAAGGGTGCGTGAGGATGCGATGGTCCTCGATGTTACCGATGGTTTCACAGTCTTGCTAAACATTACAGATGTGTGTAAGGTAAGGTGGGCGTCCACAGTATGTAGTCCTGTGACGGCATAGCGATCGCAGTGGATTAGCATATCATCGCAGTGAGACTGCGTGCGTAATCGCAGCCGAGATCGCAATCTCGAGCTGTAATGAATCAGGCCCGTAGACATGACTGTCTCAACTGTGGCCACGATAACGGCACTTTCAAAGCATCATTATATGATTGAACCCAAAACATATCTGTACTTTTTAAAACTGTAACCTATACGAGAAGGTGACATGATTCGCTTGCAGGGCCAGAAATGCGCTCTACATTGCTACTGCAAAACAAACACACGTTATATTGATCTCCGTCTGTAATGAAATTAGCACAGCACACAAGGGGTAATCCATCCGGGTATGGGCGAGTCAGGTGGAATCTCAGGGCCTGATTCAGAGCCGGACGCTATTTGCGGACGGTCGTTCTAAAAAAGGGGCCGGATATTTAAATTGAGCGCTCGCTCTTTGCGGTGTGTTGACGCCTCTATGTCTGAGCGAGCGTTCGAAAAATGCGCTCGCTATTTTGTAAAGACGCCACTTTGCCGTTCGCATCACACGTCATCTCCGGTATTTATTAGATTAATCGGGAACAGCAAAAGGCATCTGAACTGCTCGCAGTGCTTGTGGTAGGATTTTCTTACCGCAATCACTGCGAGCAGTTCAGGCTAAAAGACAACCAAGTGACCTGGTCGATGACGCTGCTTTGCTAATTATGCACTCCCATTAAACGCCCTTTTGACCGCTTAGCACGCCTGCGTTCGGATCACCACTCCCCCGTTTTCAAGCACCTTCCGATGTTACCACCCACAAACGGTACATTCTGTCAATCAAATTAGTAGCCCCTCGCTGTTTTACGAGCGCACGATTTCCGACCGCAATGACTGGTTTGCGCATGCGCATTAGGACCCATACGCATGCGCAGTTGTGCGAACATCGCTCAGAGCGAACGAGCGGCCGCTTGCGAGCGGCTCTGAATCAGGCCCTCACATCTTTACAAAAAAACAAACAAACCTTACACAGAGCCGTGTTTTCAGAATATCTTTAGTCTAAGATAAAACTATTTCATCAAGATAGACCTGAGAGCTGGATATTGACATATAAATATTATGTGGCTTATCAGTGGAATGATAGACCTGTAACGCACCCAGGGGGCAGAAGCAGATCTTATTATTTTGGATTCAGATTTCATTGCAAAATGTGATTATTGCCATTGACATGAAGCAGGAAACATGATGTCATTAGTGAAAGAATAATGGCCAAGAGGCGCGAGGTACAGTATGTGTTCAGACTGAATGCAGCGTTGAGGCGGCAGGGCAATACATTATTCTGTGCGGGGCATGGTGTCTCCTGAGATGGTGTAATGTCTGGGTAAGTGAAAGTCAGGAATGAGATGTCACCTTGATTTGATAGGAAACCAGCGGTTACAGAGGAGACTGCTGCCATCAATTAACATTTCCTGTCTCAACGGTGCATAAAAATTGCCTGTACCTCCTTTGCCCTTTCTTTTAGAAATGCTTATTATAAAAAAAAAAAAAAATGTTTCACCTTTTATCTGTCTCTCTCCTTTGCAGGTCGGTTCCTCCTAATTACACATCGACCAACATTGTTCATTTTGCAAAAGAGGTCGGGGGGTTTCGCTGGGGGCGCTGGGCATATCCCAGGTGCCTTGGGAGCAGGGATGGGTATACCATGGGCATACTTACTGTAGTTAAGGCAATCTGGACATAGGGCCTGATTCAGACCCGGTCGCGAGCGATGAGCGCTCGCAACCGGGTTGATGTTTGCCAACTGGGCATGCGCACGACGGTGCTCTGTTGCTCCGGCTCTCGCACCAAAGGGGGCGAGCTGTCGATGGTGATTGACAGCTCGCCCCGTTTGGTAGGCGGGCAGGGGGGGGTGGCTGGCCAAACGGAGGCGTTCCCAAAGGAATGCCTGCTGTTTGGGGGCGGCCCCACTGACATCACCCGTGATGTCAGTGGGAGAGCTTCTGGCTCTATTAGAGCCAGAAGCTCTCTGGGGCTTGCGGCCACGAGACCCTACCACAAGGGTACCGTCGCAAGCCCGATGGTCCCGATGGTCTTGACCATCGCGACCATCAACCTGGCCGCTCGCAAAAGCTGTACCACGTGTGGACTGACCGCCACCAGCACCAAACACCTGCGCAACACATTTACCACCTTGTACATTCTTGGCTAGTGTACTGACATATATCTAGTGGGACCTTAGTTCCACTCAGTGTCATTCCGCTGCACATCTTCACTATCGCTACTCTGCTAATAGGCTATGACACCAGCAGCCACAAGGGGGTTGGGTATGGATTGCCGACGGTCAGGATGCCGCTGGTCAGAATACCGACAGTGGCATCCTGACACACCTTAGCTAAGTATGGGTGCACTAACCCTAACAGCTACCCTAACCCTCCATTCCCAGTGCCTAAACCTAACCTCCCCCCCTAGTGCCTAAGCCTAACCTTCCTCTCCCCCTCCCCATACCTAAACCTAACCCTCCCTCCCCGGTACCTAAACCTAACCTCACCCCCTAGTGCCTAAGCCTAACCTTCCCCTCCGAAACACCTAAACCTAACCCTCCCTCCCTGGTGCCTAACCCTAATCTCTCCCCTAGTGCCTAAACCTAACCTCCCCCTCCCCTCCCCGCACCCTATACCTAACCCTCCCTCCCCAGTGCCTAAACCTAACCCTCCCTCCCCAGTGCCTAAACCTACCCTCCCCCTCCCCGTACCCTAAACCTAACCTCCCCCTCGCCTCCCCGCACCCTAAACCTAACCTTCCCCTCCCGGGTGACTAAACCTAACCCTCCCTCCCCAGTGCCTAAACCTAACCTCCCCTCCCCACACCCTTAACCTAACCCTCCCCCTAATGCCGAACCTCGCACCCTAACCCTCCCCTAACCCCAGATACTTACCTTCGGGATGCCGACTACCTCCCGCCACAAGGTAATAGGTTCTGGTCCCCATACACTGACACTACCAACACTGATAGGTTCTGGTCCCCATACACTCACACTACCAACACTAATAGGTTCTGGTCCCCATACACTGACACTACCAATACTAATAGGTTCTGGTCCCCATACACTCACACTACCAACACTAATAGGTTCTGGTCCCCATACACTGACACTACCAACACTAATAGGTTTTGGTCCCCATACACTGACACTACCAACACTTATAAGTTCTGGTCCCCATACAGTGATACTACCAACACTAATAGGTTCTGGTCCCCATACACTGACACTACCAACACTGATAGGTTCTGGTCCCCATACACTGACACTACCAACACTGATAGGTTCTGGTTCCCATATACTCACACTACCAACACTAATAGGTTCTGGTCCCCATACACTGATACTACATACACTGACACTACCATCACTGATAGGTTCTGGTCCCCATACACTGACACTACCAACACTGATAAGTTCTGGTCCCCATATACTCACACTACCAACACTAATAGGTTCAGGTCCCCATACACTCACACTACCAACACTAATAGGTTCTGGTCCCCATACACTGACACTACCAACACTAATAGGTTCTGGTCCCCATACACTGACACTACCAACAATAATAGGTTCTGGTCCCCATACACTAACACTACCAACACTAATAGGTTCTGGTCCCCATACACTGACACTACCAACACTGATAGGTTCTGGTCCCCATACACTCACACTACCAACACTAATAGGTTCTGGTCCCCATACACTGACACTACCAACACTAATAGGTTCTGGTCCCCATACACTGACACTACCAACACTAATAGGTTCTGGTCCCCATACACTGATACTACCAACACTAATAGGTTCTGGTCCCCATACACTGACACTACCAACACTAATAGGTTCTGGTCCCCATACACTGACACTACCAACACTGATAGGTTCTGGTCCCCATACACTGACACTACCAACACTGATAGGTTCTGGTCCCCATATACTCACACTACCAACACTAATAGGTTCTGGTCCCCATACACTGACACTACCAACACTAATAGGTTCTGGTCCCCATACACTGACACTACCAACACTAATAGGTTCTGGTCCCCATACACTGACACTACCAACACTAATAGGTTCTGGTCCCCATACACTAACACTACCAACACTAATAGGTTCTGGTCCCCATACACTGATACTACCAACACTAATAGGTTCTGGTCCCCATACACTGACACTACCAACACTAATAGGTTCTGGTCCCCATACACTGACACTACCAACACTAATAGGTTCTGGTCCCCATACACTGATACTACCAACAAGTTTCTGGCTTCACTTGGTCAGGTCAAGCTGGTATTATTCAACTTGATTGTACTGTATAATTTAGTTCAATATGGTAAATCTCCTTGTTTTTATCAACCTTAACAGATTCTTTAGTCTTCACAATCTCTGTTTCCTTCAGTTCCCTTTAGTGGCATTACAAAGGGGTTTGGGGGGTGTAGGCCGCACCCGGGTGTCACCCGCCGATGGGTGACACCTATATGCCGACTTCTCCTCATTGACAGGAGCTGAGTGCTGAACTGTAGCATTACATTACAGTGAGGGAAGCGGCACTGCAGACAGGCTGGTCCATGGAGGCAGTCCTGCGAGGCCACGCCCACTACTCAAGAAGCCACACCCCTTTTTTACATGTGCGGGCGCACTATTGTAGTGCGCTCGCACCGTGTGTCACAAGGGTGAGTGATGCCACTGGTTCCCTTGTTGATCCCACGATCCCACTGTCACTAGCAAGATAAAACCTCCCCCTCGCCTCCCCACACCCTAAACCTAACCTTCCCCTCCCGGGTGCCTAAACCTAACCCTCCCTCCCCCCCCAGTGCCTAAACCTAACCTCCCCCTCTCCGCACCCTAAACCTAACCTCGCCCTCGCCTCCCCGCACCCTAAACCTAACCTTCCCCTCCCGGGTGCCTAAACCTAACCCTCCCTCCCCAGTGCCTAAACCTAACCTCCCCTCCCCACACCCTTAACCTAACCCTCCCCCTAATGCCTAACCTCGCACCCTAACCCTCCCCTAACCCCCGATACTTACCTTCGGGATGCCGACTACCTCCCGCCACAAGGTAATAGGTTCTGGTCCCCATACACTGACACTACCAACACTGATAGGTTCTGGTCCCCATACACTGACACTACCAACACTAATAGGTTCTGGTCCCCATACACTGATACTACCAACATTAATAGGTTCTGGTCCCCATACACTGACAGTACCAACACTAATAGGTTCTACACTGACACTACCAACACTGATAGGTTCTGGTCCCCATACACTCACACTACCAACACTAATAGGTTCTGGTCCCCATACACTGACACTACCAACACTAATAGGTTTTGGTCCCCATACACTGACACTACCAATACTAATAGGTTCTGGTCCCCATACACTCACACTACCAACACTAATAGGTTCTGGTCCCCATACACTGACACTACCAACACTAATAGGTTTTGGTCCCCATACACTGATACTACCAACATTAATAGGTTCTGGTCCCTATACACTCACACTACCAACACTAATAGGTTCTGGTCCCCATACACTGACACTACCAACACTGATAGGTTCTGGTCCCCATACACTGACACTACCAACACTTATAAGTTCTGGTCCCCATACAGTGATACTACCAACACTAATAGGTTCTGGTCCCCATACACTGACACTACCAACACTGATAGGTTCTGGTTCCCATATACTCACACTACCAACACTAATAGGTTCTGGTCCCCATACACTGATACTACATACACTGACACTACCAACACTGATAGGTTCTGGTCCCCATACACTGACACTACCAACACTAATAGGTTCTGGTCCCCATACACTGATACTACCAACATTAATAGGTTCTGGTCCCCATACACTGACACTACCAACACTAATAGGTTCTACACTGACACTACCAACACTGATAGGTTCTGGTCCCCATACACTCACACTACCAACACTAATAGGTTCTGGTCCCCATACACTGACACTACCAATACTAATAGGTTCTGGTCCCCATACACTCACACTACCAACACTAATAGGTTCTGGTCCCCATACACTGACACTACCAACACTAATAGGTTTTGGTCCCCATACACTGATACTACCAACATTAATAGGTTCTGGTCCCTATACACTCACACTACCAACACTAATAGGTTCTGGTCCCCATACACTGACACTACCAACACTGATAGGTTCTGGCCCCATACACTGACACTACCAACACTTATAAGTTCTGGTCCCCATACAGTGATACTTCCAACACTAATAGGTTCTGGTCCCCATACACTGACACTACCAACACTGATAGGTTCTGGTTCCCATATACTCACACTACCAACACTAATAGGTTCTGGTCCCCATACACTGATACTACATACACTGACACTACCAACACTAATAGGTTCTGGTCCCCATACACTGACACTACCAACACTGATAGGTTCTGGTCCCCATACACTGACACTACCAACACTAATAGGTTCTGGTCCCCATACACTGATACTACCAACATTAATAGGTTCTGGTCCCCATACACTGACAGTACCAACACTAATAGGTTCTACACTGACACTACCAACACTGATAGGTTCTGGTCCCCATACACTCACACTACCAACACTAATAGGTTCTGGTCCCCATACACTGACACTACCAACACTAATAGGTTTTGGTCCCCATACACTGACACTACCAATACTAATAGGTTCTGGTCCCCATACACTCACACTACCAACACTAATAGGTTCTGGTCCCCATACACTGACACTACCAACACTAATAGGTTTTGGTCCCCATACACTTACTACCAACATTAATAGGTTCTGGTCCCTATACACTCACACTACCAACACTAATAGGTTCTGGTCCCCATACACTGACACTACCAACACTGATAGGTTCTGGTCCCCATACACTGACACTACCAACACTTATAAGTTCTGGTCCCCATACAGTGATACTACCAACACTAATAGGTTCTGGTCCCCATACACTGACACTACCAACACTGATAGGTTCTGGTTCCCATATACTCACACTACCAACACTAATAGGTTCTGGTCCCCATACACTGATACTACATACACTGACACTACCAACACTGATAGGTTCTGGTCCCCATACACTGACACTACCAACACTAATAGGTTCTGGTTCCCATACACTGATACTACCAACATTAATAGGTTCTGGTCCCCATACACTGACACTACCAACACTAATAGGTTCTACACTGACACTACCAACACTGATAGGTTCTGGTCCCCATACACTCACACTACCAACACTAATAGGTTCTGGTCCCCATACACTGACACTACCAATACTAATAGGTTCTGGTCCCCATACACTCACACTACCAACACTAATAGGTTCTGGTCCCCATACACTGACACTACCAACACTAATAGGTTTTGGTCCCCATACACTGATACTACCAACATTAATAGGTTCTGGTCCCTATACACTCACACTACCAACACTAATAGGTTCTGGTCCCCATACACTGACACTACCAACACTGATAGGTTCTGGTCCCCATACACTGACACTACCAACACTTATAAGTTCTGGTCCCCATACAGTGATACTACCAACACTAATAGGTTCTGGTCCCCATACACTGACACTACCAACACTGATAGGTTCTGGTTCCCATATACTCACACTACCAACACTAATAGGTTCTGGTCCCCATACACTGATACTACATACACTGACACTACCAACACTAATAGGTTCTGGTCCCCATACACTGACACTACCAACACTAATAGGTTCTGGTCCCCATACACTGATACTACCAACATTAATAGGTTCTGGTCCCCATACACTGACACTACCAACACTAATAGGTTCTACACTGACACTACCAACACTGATAGGTTCTGGTCCCCATACACTCACACTACCAACACTAATAGGTTCTGGTCCCCATACACTGACACTACCAATACTAATAGGTTCTGGTCCCCATACACTCACACTACCAACACTAATAGGTTCTGGTCCCCATACACTGACACTACCAACATTAATAGGTTTTGGTCCCCATACACTGACACTACCAATACTAATAGGTTCTGGTCCCCATACACTCACACTACCAACACTGATAGGTTCTGGTCCCCATACACTGACACTACCAACACTAATAGGTTCTGGTCCCCATACACTGACACTACCAACACTAATAGGTTCTGGTCCCCATACACTGACACTACCAACACTAATAGGTTCTGGTCCCCATACACTGACACTACCAACACTAATAGGTTCTGGTCCCCATACACTGACACTACCAACACTAATAGGTTCTGGTCCCCATACACTGATACTACCAACACCGATAGGTTCTGGTCCCCATACACTGACACTACCAACACTGATAGGTTCTGGTCCCCATACACTGACACTACCAACACTGATAGGTTCTGGTCCCCATACACTGATACTACCAACACTAATAGGTTCTGGTCCCCATACACTGACACTACCAACACTAATAGGTTCTGGTAACCATACATGGACACTACCAATACTGATAGGTTCTGTTCCCCATACACTGATACTACCAACAAGTTTCTGGCTTCACTTGGTCAGGTCAAGCTGGTATTATTCAACTTGATTGTACTGTATAATTTAGTTCAATATGGTAAATCTCCTTGTTTTTATCAACAGATTCTTTAGTCTTCACAATCTCTGTTTCCTTCAGTTCCCTTTAGTGGCATTACAAAGGGGTTTGGGGGGTGTAGGCCGCACCCGGGTGTCACCCGCCGATGGGTGACACCTATATGCCGACTTCTCCTCATTGACAGGAGCTGAGTGCTGAACTGTAGCATTACATTACAGTGAGGGAAGCGGCACTGCAGACAGGCTGGTCCATGGAGGCAGTCCCGCGAGGCCACGCCCACTACTCAAGAGGCCACACCCCTTTTTTACCTGTGCGGGCGCACTATGGTAGTGCGCTCGCACCGTGTGTCACAAGGGTGAGTTATGCCACTGGTTCCCTTGTTGATCCCACGATCCCACTGTCACTAGCAAGATAAAATCTGGTGAACCTAAATTGAGTATTGGCAAACCACTGGCATAAATGGATTCAGTTAAGTTGTGGGGGTGTATACTTATCCAAAACTCCTCTGGGTATCCTGTACACTTTATAACAATCAGGCAGGGTGGTAACATGTAAATCGATGTCAGTGGCTGTTTTTATTTAATGCTTAAGCTGGGTACACGCCAAACGTTATATCGTCTGATATACCATCCCGACGCGGGTCAGAACGATATATCGTACACATCCTGCTCCATCATTCCAGGCCGTAGTTTATTGAATTATCCCATTGGATGCACTGCATGTCCATAGGGACGATTCAATGAATGACGCGGGTTAGTTACATGCAACGTGTAATGGAACATCATGCCATCGTACTATAGATTGTGCAATGTGTACAGCGTGCGTGATGTATCATTACATTGCTTGCCACATTGCTGGGTTGCACCGTCGTAAGGTGTGTTGTCTATATATATATATATATCTTATATATATATATATATATATATATATATGATAGGAAAGAGGGCGCCTCATTTATCTACAAGTTTTATCATTCACAACGAGTGATATAAAACTCGCTGCGTATGATAAATGGCGCTCCAGCCAATCAGCTCCCAACTGTAATTTTTCAAACAGATGACAGTTGGGAGCTGATTGGCTGGAGCTCCATTATCCTATGCAACGAGTTTTATCACTCATAGTGAATGATAAAACTCGTTGGTAAATGAGGCCCACAGTACGGGCCACACCTCTCCGGCACTGCAGAGCAGCACCCTGGGGAGTGCAGAGGTAAGTATAACAATATATGGGTGCAGGGTGTGTGGTCTGGGACCCCCTGGCATACTTGCCGACTTTTATCTCCCTCCTTCCGGGAGGGGGCAGCCAGGCTTGTACGGCAGGGGGGACATAACACGGCAATAGGGAGGCGCGGCGGGGAGATAATGAAATATTGGGGGCGGAGCAGGGGGCATGACCGCGATGTTGTTGCATTAAGGCCCCCGCCCCCTCTTCACATTGCCAAGATTAACGACATTGTGAAGCAGGGGGCGGGGCCAGGATGATGCGATTCAGCGTGAATCGCGTCATCGCTCTTCCACCCCCGCTGCGGGGGCTGTGTATATGGATGCTTGGGGATGCAGGGGAGTGGAGGCCGGCTGGGAGATTTGCCTCCTTTTCCTGGTGCCCGGGAGCGCCACCTGATTTTCAGGAGCCTCCCCAACATCCCGGGAGAGTAGGCATGTACGACCAAGGGGCCCGCGTGCATCCTTGCACCCATTATAGATACGCCATTGTACAGAAGCAATCGCTATGTCTTCCACACACCATTAATGCAGTAAGTACAGTGGTGAGATAAATGAAGACTTCTACACTCACCAAGGGAGAGAGTTATGAAACCATCTAAACAGGACAAGTGGAGGTGTTGCCCATAGCACCCAGATTCTAGCAATCAGTTTTATGCTACATTCTATACATTTATAGCTGCAATCTGATTGGTTACTAATGCCAACACCTAGGGCCGAATTAATGCTTATGGGGGCCTCGGGGCAACTAAGCTGTGGAGGGGGCCCTACCAATAACATTTCCACGGTGCCCCGCAGCCACTGCTATGCCCCTTACCTTGTCTCCGGACTCTCCACTGACCGGTCAAGATGCTGAATACTATATATCATGTCTGTTGGGAACCGACGCCCGGCAGCACTGCAGACATGGTCTAGTACACTACCAGGGCCAAATTCCTCAGGATTTTGAGTGGTGGGTGAGAGAGGGAGAGAGAGAGGGAGGGATAGAGAGGGAGAGTGAGAGAGAAAGATAGCGAGAGGGAGAGAGGAGGGAAACAGAGAGAGGGAGAGAGAGGGAGAAAGAGAGAAAGCGATAGATGGCAAAAGAGAGAGGTAGGGAGAAAGGGTGAGAGGAAGTGAGAGAGAAGGAGGGTAAGAGAGGGAAAGAGAAATCTGGGAAAGAAAGGGAGAGAGAAGGAGGAAGACAGAGGGAGGGGGAGAAAGAGGGAGACTACAAGCACATACACTACCTATTTCAGCTTCATCATGTTCCTGACCGGGGTGGGCATGTCACCGCATTAGGCCCCGTCCCCTACCCATATACCTGTGAATCGCTGCATTACCAGCGTGGGGGGTGAGGCTTAGATCATCAATCATTGCCCGGCCACCACTCACTATAGAAGAGGAGAAAAGCTGTCTCCATCTTAAATCAAAAGTCCACAGCTGGCGACTGTTATGCTGCAAGGAGCCGGCCAGGTAGGGTCGGGGGGCACCGGGGGGGGGATCGATTTACACAGGAACAATTCATTATTGCTCTGAAAAGCAGCTGTCCCATCGGGGTTAGTAACGTAGCTACAGATGTAGCTGTGTTACTTACCTTCTCCCCGTACAGCCACCGGGGAGCCCGTGAGAAGGCGGCGGCTCGGATACCTCTTCTCATCCCCAGGAGTCCATCCCGTAGGAAGGAGCAGGGCATATCTATAATGGGTGCAGGGTGTGCGGGGCACATGGGCCCCTGGGTCCAGGGGGGCCCCGCACCGCACATCCTGCACCCATAGTTTGACTTACCTCTCCGTAGTCCCACGTTGGGTGGGGGTCCAGCGCTGTAAAAATGACTGGAAAATGGCCGCCGCGGCCATTTTCCCGAAGTTTGCGCATGCACAGTACAGGGAAAATGGCCGCTGCGGCCATTTTCCCGGTGACCTGCGCATAGTCTATAGACTCTGGGTGCACTCTAGTGCCCAGAGTCTATAACTCCGGCGCTGGCCGCTCACAGCTCAGTGCGCTGCCGGCTGCCGGGCAGAGAGGAGGGGGCCCATGTCGGAGACTGCACACGGGCCCCCTCCGCTCTAGAAATGTCCCTGGAGCAGGGATACGAGAGCAAGCGCTGTCTGAAGATGGCGCTTGTTCTCGGCAGAAAACTTTCACCTTTCGGAGTTGGCTGAATATCAGGGTGCCATATCAGACCCCTGATGATGAATGGCTCGGTAAGTAAAATATGAGGGTGTTTCCGCATGGTTACCGGGCCATTGATCGATGATTAATAGGCCCCTATATAACAAACCAATAAAATTTTTTTTTCAAAAGTCACAAAATTAAATATTCCCTTAAATGTCTGTAGAGCAGTCAGTGAATCAGTGATAGCTAAATAAAAAAGTGTAGAACAAGGTTGTTTGCATATAATAAGTTATCTCCCCATCTTTTACTAAGCGCTTTCCTATAATATCCCAGCGCTGCCAAAACCGTGGTGGTGGAAAAAGGGTTAAAACGGCCTCGGGTTTGTGTCTATTAGAAATATAAAATAAAAAAGAAGATAGAGGGTAAAAACAATGGCTAATGATGGTTTTATCTCCCCGCTGAATTATGTATGTCTTTTCTAACAGCGCGCCCCAGTCTTTATCTCTCTACCAAGCAAGCAGATTAGGTCTTCTATCTTCTGTGCCGCAAAAGAAAAAGGAAAGAGGTTTGGCGATGAATTCTAATGGCCGGGAGTTTCAGGGGACGGGGATTACTCAGGAGCAAAACAGCGTAGGAGAAAGTACAGCGAGTCAGCCAGAGAAACTGATACTGGGACAGGTTTGTAAACTTGCTGACATCAGTGTATTCCAAGGAGAATTTATGAATTCAAACAGCTTATTGGTTCCCAAGATATTAAGGGGTCTACTGTATGTACTGAGCCTTGTAGAGAGATAAAGTGGCTGGAGATAAAGGACCTCATTCAGACCCGCTCGCAAGCGGGTCGGTGTTCGGGCCCTGCGCACGCGCAGCGGCCGCACTGAGCGTGTGCAAGCCCCGGAGCGAGAGTGAAATTCTCTCGCTCCGGAGCTCACTACAAAATGGGCGGCTGTCGATGGTAATCGACAGCTCGCCCCATTTTGTAGGCGTGGCAGGGGGGTGGTTTCACAAACGGAGGTGTTCCTTAAGGAATGCCTGCCGTTTTGTGGGCGGTCGCACTGACATCAGCAGTGATGTCAGTGGGGAGCTTCCTGCTCGATCAGAGCAGGAAGCTCCCTGGGGTTTGCGGTTGCCGAGACCCAACCTTAGGGTCTCATCGCAAGCCTCGATGGTCGCGATGGTCTTGACCATCGCGACCATCAACCTGGTCGGTCGCTAAAGCTGTGGGTGGTAACCCACAGCTTAGCTAGCGACCAGGAGGCCGCACTTCAAAAGAGAAGCAGCTGCCCACATTCAGAGCGACCGCTCGCATTTTGCGAGCGCCTCTGAATGAGGGCCAAGGTACCAACCGATCAGCTTCTAACGGTCATTTTTCAATCACAGCCTGTAAAGTGACAGTTAGGAGCTGATTGGTTGGTACTTTATTTCCATCCACTTTATCTCTCTCCAAGGCTTAGTACGTTGACCGCATAATAAGCACAAAGTTAATTTGTTCTCCTTTGCCATGAGTAATAAAGCCCTAATAGTCCCGATATTCCAGCCATTTTAATAATAATATAGTGATAGGGCTGCAATGGAAGTTCTCCGGGTGGCTAGGAGTTGATATTCCGCCGGTAGAGAGCTGTACAATAGGATAATTGAGGAAACAGTCCCTTTGTTAAAATGAATGCGTTATTCTAGAGCAGTGGTTCTCAAACTTGGGGCCTCATTCAGAGGCGGTCGGAGGATGCAAGCGGTCGCTCAGAAACTGGGCGGACGCTTGCATCCTGACCGCCCGCCTCTGTTGCGGTCGTTAGGCACAGCTCTGACGACCGCTAGGGTGATGGTCGCAATGGTCAGAGACCATCGCGTCCATCGGGGCTTACGACGAGACCCTAGGGTAGGGTCTCACTTGTCGTAAGCCCCGGAGAGCTTCAGGCTCTGTCCTATGGGAACGCCTCCGTTTGGGCTGCCACCCCCCCGGCCCGCCTTCCAAACAGGGCGAGCTGTCAATCAACATCGACAGCTCGCCCCCTTTGGAAAGAGACCCACTACGACCAGCGCTGTCGGTTGTAGCGGGTCTCACGCATGCGCACGAAGGAGCCGGCTCCCTCGTGCGCATGCGCACTAGACAAACATCGAGGCGGCTGTAGACTGTACGGCCGCCTCTGAATACAGCCCATGGTCCTCCTCACATAGGGCTCTATTTATTAACATTATTTTTACTAAAACAAAGTGAAAAAGGGTGTTTTCACACCCTTTTCACATTATTTTAGTATCACCTATAGTTATTACAGGGCAATTTGAGTAGAATTCATAAAATTCTACTCCAACCCCTAAGTATCACTTATTTTTAGTAAGCAGATCGCATTTCCCATAACTGTAATGGGAAATGTGATCCGACCAGAGTCACTAAAAATAAAATGTGAAAAAATACTGGGGGAAGCCCTGTGATAATAACGCCACCTGGAGGTGGCGTTATCCAGGGTCTCCCCCGGTTACCGGCCTCCTGCCCTGCTCTAACGGGGAGAGCAGAGCCGGGAGTCGGTCACAGTAATCAGCTGTGTGGTCTAAACAGACCGCAAGCTGATTACTGTAAAAAAAAGACAAAATAAAATAGTAAAAAAAAAATTAACTCACCTGACCAGGGACCGGAAATCGGGCCTCCGGTGATGTCTCCCCTCCGGTCAGCTGGTCTCCCACAGTGCACTGCGGCCCGGTCATCAGGTGATCGGGCCCCAGTGCAGTATGGGAAATCACCTGACCGGAGGAATGGAGGACATCACCGGAGGCCTGGAGCATGCAGGTAAGTGCTATTAAGGGAGGGGGGGTCGCGGGGGGGGGGAGGAGGAGTCGCGGGGGGTCCGCGATCGCGGGGGCGGGGCTTAGCACCGGGGGCAGGGCTTAGCGCCAGGGGGGGTAGCAGCGGCGACGGGTCGGCGCATGCGCGGGCACTTAATCACGGTATTTTTTGCGAAAATACCGTAATAAGGCTCCGAGGGGGATTCGCAGGGACAGAGCTTTATCACAAGCTCTGTCCCTGCTAGGGATTTGTAGTAAATCCCTGTGATATTGCCTGAATGCGAATTCAGTCGGTAATATCACACTACAATCTGCATTACCAATGCGGATTGTAGTAAATAGAGCCCATAATCACAAGGGAAATCGTTATCTCCACCTGTTGATCTTTTAAAATGTGTTAGTGCGTAATGAAAGCACCTGTGCACCTGCTGGGTGACATGGAAAACGTGCACTGTTTGGGGTCCTGAGAACCGAGTTTGAGAACCACTGTTCTAGACCTTTGGGTAGTAGATTAGGTGCTACTGTATGGCAAACTCGGTCTTCAAGGCACCCTAGAAGTCCAGGATTTAAGGCTAGCCATGCTTGGCCACAGGTGACTTAATTAGTACCACAGTAAATTTGATTTAACCACCTGTGCTCAACCATGGATATCTCTAACACCTGAACTGTTGGGGAGCCTTGAGGGCCGCGTTTGCGAACCTCTGCACGATGGAAAGATAACCGAGGTCAGAGGGTATATAAACCTCTAGGCAGGGATGGATGGGGTTAATAAACTTATAGGTAGTTAAGTTAGTTATGATTTTCAGTTGTTACAGTTACAATGATAGGTTGTTGTTGTTAAGGGGGCGTGGTCATTAGGAGTGTGGGTAGTTCTGAAAGGTGATTCTGCCTCTTTGATTCTGATCTCCCGTCCTCCCTTCCCTATTGTGTCGGCTTTATTTCATGGCAGGGAAAGACCGGCAGTCTGTAAAGCGTCCATATTGCTGCAGTAAGGGTGGTGCACTCCCCTTCAATCCACTGGTGAAGCTGATGTCACCCTACTGGGGTCAGCGGCTCCTCTCATCCGGGTGGGCTGAAATGGTGCATTGGCAATGGGGTTGGATACCGCCTCACTTGCTTAGAAAGGGAGAGTTGGCCCTTGCAAGTATTTACTATCTCACTTACCCTTAACTTGGGATAGTTGGCCCTTGTAAGTTTTGAACAGAGAAACAAAAAAGACTGGGCGCTAATTAATGAATAGAATATTATAAATAACAGCAGCAAATTCACCCAATGGGCTTGTGTCTGCCTACTACTAATATATAGATATACCATAAGACAATGGTGATGCGCTAATAAACAAATAAATAATATACTATATAAGTCCTGAAATGGCAGAAAAAAATTCTCAAGACACCACCTATATAATATTAATAATCTGTATAAGAATGGAATATGTCAGTGCATATAATCACAATTACATTTATAAATAATCACATTTATTCAATATAGAAAGACTCAAATGCACTTCTAAGAATTGAAATAAAATATACGGCCTCTAATAAAAATGAATCACTGGATCTTTGATGCCTGGAGCAGTCTCTTGTCAAATTAATGACATGTGGAAAATCCAATAAAATATATATATATATAGCTCTTTCTGTATGATATCAGTGCGCACGCTGTTATACCAGTCTCTCACCACATTAATACCTAGTTGCAGAGTCCCATGAACAATCGGCTGAGTTTGGGAGGACACTTCCTATGAAGCACGCTCGCGGTGGGCACTCCTGGTAAGTAGTGGGGGTCCAGTCTGTGTTTCATGTGGGCAGCTGATAACCAAGTGAGTTTCCAATGCACAACCCCAAGCAAAGTGAGCTGTTCTGAGTCACAGCCAGGGCCGGATTATAGGGAGGGAGACAGGGGACCCCCCACACTGTCCCCAGCCCCATCCCCATGTGAATGAATGAAGGTGTTTTTTTTTCAACGGAGCCCCTTGCCGTGGCCCGCAATTAAGCCCCGCCCCTCCTGGCATTTGGCTCCGCCCCTTCTGCTGCTGCCTCTGAAGTATGTATATGTGTGTCTGTGTCTATGTCTTTGTATATATGTGTGTGTATATTAGGGATGTGCGTCGGAACATTTTTGCCGGATTTGGTTCTAATTCGTCGTCCGGCTTTGGATTTGGATTTGCCAAACTGCGGTGACTGGCTTTGGATTTTTTTACAAAAATTGACAAAAAAAGCTAAAATCACATAAATTGGTCTTTTTTTTTCTTGCTAGAGTATTATTAACCTCAATAACATTAATTTCCAGTCAATTTAGACCATATCACAGCTTATAATATTGTTTTCAACATTATTGGCCGAAGGTTGCAGTGAGCTGACTGGTTACTAAGCGACAGAGCAGTGGCACAGACACCACAGTATAAAGCACATCTATGACACATTGCCACACAGCAGTGGCAGAAATGAAAAGTAGCGCACCCACCCTGTGGGGTACGGCCAGCAGAATCACAGTACTTGTTTACATAGTGGGCTACGGCCCTAAGAGTCACAGTGCACAATCTTATTCACATTACACCGCACATAGGCCCTCATTCAGAGCCGTACGCTCTGAGCAGAGCGCACGCTCTGAATGAGGGCCGCCCTCCATAAAAATGGAGCGTCCTCCTGGACGCTCGTATAGCTGTGGGTCACCACCCACAGCCTATACGAGCGTGCATTTTGATGGCCGCGATGGTCGTGACCATCGCGACCATCGAAACTGCGAGCCGGAGCCTGCGGTTGAGGTTTTCAACCGCAAGCTCCGGAGTGATTTTGGCTCTATCAGAGCCAAAATCACTCCCACTGACATCACTAGTGATGTCAGTGGGCCGGCTTCTGACGGGAGGCGTTCCCGTGGCACGCCCACCAAAGGGGGCGTGCTGTCAGTCAACATCGACAGCACGCCCCCTTTGAAGAGACACTACGAGCGAAGGAAAATCCTTCGCTCGTCGCGTCTGGCGCATGCGCACGATGGAGCTCCCTCCGTCGTGCACATGCTCAGTGCAGAACATCGACCCACTTGCGAGCGGACAGCCGCTCGCGAGTGGGTCTGAATCATGCCCATAGTGTCCCTGATTCACATTACACTATTAAAGTAATGTCTTTTATTTATGTTACGACACACAGTAGTGCCCCTTTTACACAATGCCCACAGTAGTGCACCTTTTACACAATGCCCACAGTAGTGACCCTTTTACACAATTCCCACAGTAGTGACCCTTTTACACAATGCCCACAGTAGTGACCCTTATACACAAAGCCCGCAGTAGTAGTGCCACTTATACAATGCCCTCAGTAGTGGTGCCCCCTATGCAGTCCCCTTAGTAGTAGGGCCCCCTATGCAGTGCCCCCAGGAGTAGTATGCCCCCCATTAGCAGGCCCCCAGTAGTATGCCCTCCCCAGTAGTATGCCCCCCATTAGCAGTTCCCCCCAGTAGTATGCCCCCATAAGCAGGCCCCCAGTAGTATGCCCCCCAGTAGCAGCCCCCCCAGTAGTATGCCCCCCCATTAGCAGGCCCCCAGTAGTATGCCCCCCCAGTAGCAGGCCCCCTGTAGTATGCTCCTCCAGTAGTAGGCCCCCCAGTAGTAGGCCCCCCAGTAGCAGGCCCCCTGTAGTATGCTCCCCCGGTAGTAGACCCCCCAGTAGCAGGCCCCCTGTAGTATACTCCCCCAGTAGTAGGCCTCCCATTAACAGGCCCCTCCATTAGTAGGCCCCCATACACACATTAAAAAAAAAACTTACCTGTATCCCCGCTCCAGCCGCCGTCCGCTCTGCTGTAACGCGACGAGGAGGGAGCCGGAAAACGGAGCTCATGAGTGAGCTCCAGCCAGCTCCCTCCGTGCAGCAGCCAATGAGAGTCTGTGTGACTCTCATTGGCTGCTGTTACAAACATACAGCTGCCGCTGGCGGCTGTGTGTTTGTTCTGTGTAGAGCAGAGAGTTATCACAGCAGTCTGCCCTACACTCGAGGAGCCCTGATGTCGGATTCTCTCAGGCGGGGACTCGGATCCCCTATGTTCGGAGCGATTCGGATTCCACAGAATCCAAACCGCTCATCTCTAGTATGTGTGTATATATATATATATATATATATATATATATATATATGTGTGTGTGTATATGTGTTTATATTAGGGGTGTGCACCGGCCACTTTTCGTGTTTTGTGTTTTGGTTTTGGATCTGGATCTTTCTTCGTGTTTTGGATCTGGATTGGTTTTGCCAAAACCACCCTTGCGTGTTTTGGGTTCTGGGTTTTGTGTTTTGGATCTGTATTTTTTTGAAAAAAAGCATAAAAACAGCTAAAATCACAGAATTTGTAGGTTTTTCTGCTCCTATGCTATTATTAACCTCAATAACCTTAATTTCCACTCATTTCCAGTCTATTCTGAATACCTCACACCTCACAATAGTGTTTTTATGTCCAAAAGGTTGCACCGAGGTAGCTGGATGACTATGCTAAGCGACACAAGTGGGCGGCACAAACACGTGACCCATCTAGGCGTGAAACTGCAGTGGCAGACAGGATGGCATTGAAAAACTAGGCCCCAAACTGTACATAATGCAAAGAAAAAAAAGAGGTGCAAGATGGAATTGTCCTTGGGCTCTCCCACCCACCCTTATGTTGTATAAACAGGAAATGCACACTTTAACAAACCAATCATTTCAGCGCCAGGGTCTGCCACACAACTGTGGCTGAAATGATTGGTTCGTTTGGGCCCCCACAAAACAAGCTGGCAATTTATCTGTCCCTGCACAAACTGGCTCTACGGAGGCAAGATGTCATCCTCATCCTCCTCATCCACCGATTCCTCACCCTCTTCAGTGTGTACATCCTCATCCTCACAGAGTATTAATTCGTCCCTGCTGGAACCACAGGTCCCTCTGTACGTTCTGGAGGCTGGTCTCCCTGGAAGAGTTGATAATTCATTTTATGAACATCATCTTCTCCACATTTTGTGGAAGCAACCTCCTACGCCTTTCGCTGACAAGGTTCCCGGCTGCACTAAACACTCTTTCGGAGTACACACTGGAGGGGGGGCAACTCAGGGAAAATAGAGCCAGTTTGTACAGGGACCTCCAAATTGCTTCTTTTTCCTGCCAGTACAGGTACGGACTGTCTGACATGCCTACTTGGATGCTGTCACCGATGTAATCCTTTAACAGACAGACGCACGCTTGTCGCTGCTGCTTTGAGGATTCAAGTGCGGCTACAGCCCACACAATTCACAAAGACAGAAAAAAAAAAATAATATTTTTATTGTTTGTGGAGCACACTTTGAGGGTTACACCACCCTTTAACAGACAGACGCACGCTTGTCGCTGCTGCTTTGAGGATGCAAGTGCGGCTACAGCCCACACAATTCACAAAGACAGAAAAAAGAAGAAGAATATTTTAATTGTTTGTGTAGAACACTTTGAGGTGTCACCACCCTTTAACAGACAGACGCACGCTTGTCGCTGCTGCTTTAAGGATGCAGGTGCGGCTACAGCCCACACATTTCACAAAGACCGAAAAAAAAAGAACAATATTTTAATTGTTTGTGTAGAACACTTTGAGGTGTCACCACCCTTTAACAGACAGACGCATGCTTGTCGCTGCTGCTTTAAGGATGCAGGTGCGGCTACAGCCCACACAATTCACATAGACAGAAAAAAGAAGAAGAATATTTTTATTGTTTGTGTAGCACACTTTGAGGGTGTCACCACCCTTTAACAGACAGACGCACGCTTGTCGCTGCTGCTTTAAGGATGCAGGTGCGGCTACAGCCCACACAATTCACATAGACAGAAAAAAGAAGAAGAATATTTTTATTGTTTGTGTAGCACACTTTGAGGGTGTCACCACCCTTTAACAGACAGACGCACGCTTGTCGCTGCTGCTTTAAGGATGCAGGTGCGGCTACAGCCCACACATTTCACAAAGACCAAAAAAAAAAGAACAATATTTTAATTGTTTGTGTAGCACACTTTGAGGGTGTCACCACCCTTTAACAGACAGACGCACGCTTGTCGCTGCTGCTTTGAGGATGCAAGTGTGGCTACATCGCACACAAGTCACAAACACATTAAAAAAATAGTTTTTTATTTTTTGGAACACTTTGAGAGTTACACCACCCTTTAACAGACAGACGCACGCTTGTCGCTGCTGCTTTAAGGATGCAGGTGCGGCTACAGCCCACACATTTCACAAAGACCGAAAAAAAAGAACAATATTTTAATTGTTTGTGTAGAACACTTTGAGGTGTCACCACCCTTTAACAGACAGACGCACGCTTGTCGCTGCTGCTTTAAGGATGCAGGTGCGGCTACAGCCCACACAATTCACATAGACAGAAAAAAGAAGAAGAATATTTTTATTGTTTGTGTAGCACACTTTGAGGGTGTCACCACCCTTTAACAGACAGACGCACGCTTGTCGCTGCTGCTTTAAGGATGCAGGTGCGGCTACAGCCCACACAATTCACATAGACAGAAAAAAGAAGAAGAATATTTTTATTGTTTGTGTAGCACACTTTGAGGGTGTCACCACCCTTTAACAGACAGACGCACACTTGTCGCTGCTGCTTTAAGGATGCAGGTGCGGCTACAGCCCACACATTTCACAAAGACCAAAAAAAAAAGAACAATATTTTAATTGTTTGTGTAGCACACTTTGAGGGTGTCACCACCCTTTAACAGACAGACGCACGCTTGTCGCTGCTGCTTTGAGGATGCAAGTGTGGCTACATCGCACACAAGTCACAAACACATTAAAAAAATAGTTTTTTATTTTTTGGAACACTTTGAGAGTTACACCACCCTTTAACAGACAGACGCACGCTTGTCGCTGCTGCTTTAAGGATGCAGGTGCGGCTACAGCCCACACATTTCACAAAGACCGAAAAAAAAAGAACAATATTTTAATTGTTTGTGTAGAACACTTTGAGGGTGTCACCACCCTTTAACAGACAGACGCACGCTTGTCGCTGCTGCTTTAAGGATGCAGGTGCGGCTACAGCCCACACAATTCACATAGACAGAAAAAAGAAGAAGAATATTTTTATTGTTTGTGTAGCACACTTTGAGGGTGTCACCACCCTTTAACAGACAGACGCACGCTTGTCGCTGCTGCTTTAAGGATGCAGGTGCGGCTACATCGCACACAAGTCACAAACACATTAAAAAAATAGTTTTTTATTTTTTGGAGCACTTTGAGAGTTACACCACCCTTTAACAGACAGACGCACGCTTGTCGCTGCTGCTTTAAGGATGCAGGTGCGGCTACAGCCCACACATTTCACAAAGACCGAAAAAAAAGAACAATATTTTAATTGTTTGTGTAGAACACTTTGAGGGTGTCACCACCCTTTAACAGACAGACGCACGCTTGTCGCTGCTGCTTTAAGGATGCAGGTGCGGCTACAGCCCACACATTTCACAAAGACCAAAAAAAAAAGAACAATATTTTAATTGTTTGTGTAGCACACTTTGAGGGTGTCACCACCCTTTAACAGACAGACGCACGCTTGTCGCTGCTGCTTTAAGGATGCAGGTGCGGCTACGGCCCACACAATTCACAAAGACAGAAAAAAGAACAATATTTTAATTGTTTGTGTAGCACACTTTGAGGGTGTCACCACCCTTTAACAGACAGACGCACGCTTGTCGCTGCTGCTTTAAGGATGCAGGTGCGGCTACAGCCCACACAATTCACAAAGACAGAAAAAAAAAGAACAATATTTTAATTGTTTGTGTAGCACACTTTGAGGGTGTCACCACCCTTTAACAGACAGACGCACGCTTGTCGCTACTGCTTTGAGGATGCAGGTGGAATCTAGACGGGATTTGGAACCGAGGACACACTACCTCCATCAATTGTCTAAATCCCACTGCACTAATGTCGGATACCAGACGCACGTCTAACACCAACATAGCAGTCAAGGCCTCAGTTATACGTTTTGCTTCAGGATGACTGCTGTCGTACTTCATCCTCATCGCTAGGGACTGTTGGAGGGTCAATTGTTTAGTAAAAGTAGTGATGTTCCTACTTCCTCTCTGGGATGATGAACAACTCCCAGCAGCAGCAACAGCACTAGGAGGAAGTGGTTCTTGATCTTTCCCTATTTTATTTTTATCGGAGAAAGTTTGGTCCTCCATTTATGTTATACTGATATATATACGTGCGGCTAAAGCGCACACAAACACAGAAAATATTTTTTAATTTTTGCTGGAGAGTAGTGCACTTTGTGGGTTACACCACCCTTTAAGAAATGAGCCAGCCGGCTCTTTACTTATGGGACACAGGCGCACGCTTGGCGCTGCTCCTTTGTTGATGCACGTGCAGCCACAGTGCACACAATTCACAAACACAGAAAATCATTTTTTTTTTGGTTTGGACTGGAGTGTACTTTCGGGGGTTACAGCACCCTTAACGGTCAAGCCAGCTGGCCCTTTACTTATGACACAGGCGCACGCTTGGCACTACTTTGTTGATGCACGTGCGGCTACTGCGCACACAATTCACAAACACAGAAAATAATTTTTTTTTTGGTTTGGACTGGAGTGTACTTTCGGGGGTTACAGCACCCTTAACGGTCAAGCCAGCCGGCCCTTTACTTATGACACAGGCGCACGCTTGGCACTACTTTGTTGATGCACGTGCGGCTACTGCGCACACAATTCACAAACACAGAAAATAATTTTTTTTTTGGTTTGGACTGGAGTGTACTTTCGGGGGTTACAGCACCCTTAACGGTCAAGCCAGCCGGCCCTTTACTTATGACACAGGCGCACGCTTGGCACTACTTTGTTGATGCACGTGCGGCTACTGCGCACACAATTCACAAACACAGAAAATAATTTTTTTTTTGGTTTGGACTGGAGTGTACTCTCGGGGGTTACAGCACCCTTAACGGTCAAGCCAGCCGGCCCTTTACTTATGACACAGGCGCACGCTTGGCACTACTTTGTTGATGCACGTGCGGCTACTGCGCACACAATTCACAAACACAGAAAATAATTTTTTTTTGGGTTTGGACTGGAGTGTACTTTCGGGGGTTACAGCACCCTTAACGGTCAAGCCAGCCGGCCCTTTACTTATGACACAGGCGCACGCTTGGCACTACTTTGTTGATGCACGTGCGGCTACTGCGCACACAATTCACAAACACAGAAAATAATTTTTTTTTGGTTTGGACTGGAGTGTACTTTCGGGGGTTACAGCACCCTTTAACGGTCAAGCCAGCCGGCCCTTTACTTATGACACAGGCGCACGCTTGGCACTACTTTGTTGATGCACGTGCGGCTACTGCGCACACAATTCACAAACACAGAAAATATATTATTTTTTTAGCACTTGGGGGGAGCACCCCTGATGGACAGAGCACCCCCTGGACAACACTACAGCACTCCTTTAGGACTGGGACACTGCACAGGACTTTGGAGTGGACACAGCCCCTATGGAGAACTGACTGCACAACACAGTCCAGCCAGCCCCTATGGACTTTGAAGTAGTGGACACAGCCCCTATTAACAACAGCAGCACAGCACAACACAGCCAGCCCCTATGGACTTTGAAGTAGTGGACAACAGCAGCACTACACTACACTACACTACACAGCCCTAACTCCCACCCTCCCTCTTCACTGTCCACAGCCGAGTGAGAAAATGGCGCCGACGCGGGTACCTTATATAGGATCCAAAACCCGCGAGACTCGGAAGGCGGGATGATGACGTTTTGCCTCGATTTCAGATCCGAGTCAGGCGGGAAAAGTCGAGCCTGACCCGGATCAGACTCGGATCGGGAGGGCTCGGGGGGGTTCGGATTTCAGAAATCCGAACCCGCTCACCCCTAGTTTATATATATATATATATATATATATACACACACACAATCTATATATACACAATCTATATATATATAAATTATATATGTGTATGTATACATGTGTATGTGTATATATAATTATATATTATATATACATATATATATATATATATATATATATATAAAATATGTGTGTGTGTCTCTATATATATATATATATATATATATATATATATATATGTATACTGTGTATTAAACCTAGTAACGGCTGAGGTGTGCCCAGTGTGTGTGATCATTATACCATAGCAAAATAAACACTGCAAACTTATCTAAGAATAAACACACGGACACAGTAATGGATTTTAAAACAGGTCAGCTATTTATTTAAGAAATTAATTTAATGATTTTAAATATATTAACTATGTATGGTGGCTGGAAGGACGGCACTTACACAGAGCAGCCCAACAATGCAAAGTCAACATCAAAACACAGCATTGCGGGCGGAGTCCACCCTGTGAATGTCAAACCCTGCACTTGGGTATTAACTAAGCATAGACATTTTACCAAACACAATACCATCCTTAGATGGCTGTACTGCCCCCGTAGAGGTGGTACAGTACTTCTCTACACACAATAGAAGGTGAGCACACCCAATGCACACACACTACACCCGGGCTGATGATAAGCCGTACTTCCCGCCAATGCAAGATTCTACCTCAGAGAATCGCAGCCCGCCACCATACACACTAGACCACCTGACCTATGCTAGCGAACAAACTTCCCACAAACAAAACCAAACCAGCCTCCGTCAAATGCACCCCATCAGGCCTATAGAGATGCTTATCACGGTACCGTATTAATGGATGTGTAATAAAACCTCTATGAGACAACATAAATTTCGCCACAGCAGCATTGATCTTTTTACGAGCCTCGTCCAAAGCCTAAGGAGAACCAGCGCTACGCCACTGTTGCCTAGGGGTAATGCAGGACTACATTAAGTACAAAAAGGCCAAGCACCCATAATGAGGAGGAGGTCTGACACAATGTTAAGCCGTAAATCAAGGGCAATCCTGGAAACAATATCGTTCCCACCTAGATGTGCCACCAGCACTTTGGGTACACCCAATAGCCGTACGGCAGCTACAAGAAAAATTAATAATTTAAGATAGAGTAAATAACAGGAAAGCAACAGACAGGAGCGTAACACAAAAATTTATTTATCATGACTAAATTCTAAACTAAGCAGTAATTAATGTTTAATTTGAATGACAAACTTTAAAGTATAAAATTAAAGTTAATTAAGATATATTGTATATCCAGTTTAATTTTAGCTGCCTAATGAAACATTGAACAAACGCATTTTAATTTTAAGTTTTCAATCTAGACTAGCCTGGACAACAGTAGAGAACGATAAGGAAAAACCAGGGAGGGTAAGGGAGGGGGGTTGGTTGGATGGAGAAGAGAAAAAAACAAAAACAACTCGACGAGAGGTAAACCAACAACCTGCTGAATTTTTGGCCGAATTAGTCCGTCTAGTCAGGTAAAATAAAATCCCTCAAGACCCCCACTTGTTACAAGTGACAAGTATTACCCGAGTAGGATGGACAGGGGAGACATAACAAGACAAGACAAACTACACACAGATAGAACAAGAAAAACAGATGAACAAACACATGACAAGCAGGCGGCCAAAAACATTAAGAAAAGCGCGACAGTAGTTTCAGCCAGTGGCCACCGGCCTAACATAACGCTTATAACAAGCCGATTACCAGTGCCCCAGAGCCATGATCTGTGGAACTGTCAAGCCAGCGGCAGAAGTAGCTGCGCCAATTCTAAAAGAATGGGTACCGAAATCCCCTGGGGAGAGGCCAATGTGAAGCAAACAGCGTCCAAAAATGTATTGGAAGTGATATTTAGTAAAAGGCGAACCGTCAGCATGATGCAACCATGCGTCGCCAACTACAGGCCATAATGCCATATTATGTTTTGTCAGATGCACTGGGCAAACACAGTCATCCTTGCAAGCCGTTAGGGAGACCCAACGGCCGCGACCCATTTGATCGGTTTTAGAACGCCGTATTTTGCACAACACAGCCCCCTCCCCAAAACTGACATCGGCACGGGACATGGGTGAAACCGCTAATTTAGAAGGGGCAACTAGTTCCAAAATTTGGAAGGCGCCATGAAACGCCATCGAAAAAGCTAAACAAAAAGATTAGCCTCAAAACGAGAAACCACAACCTCAGGCACCGCAAAAGGGGAAGATCGATCGGCCTTCGCTTATTAACTGGTCGAGGTGAGGCACGGGCCCAACCCTTAAGGGCTTTAATAATGGCAAAGCTCCTTGTAAGGTCTGGACACCCTTTCAGTCTCGAAAAGAAAGAAATACCTGCCAGCATGCGCGAAGCTACCGCACGAGACCGACCAGAGACATAAGGCTCCAAACAAAAGACAGCATTAAGCAATGCGTGCTCTCACCTCTGCCTCTGCGGTGATGAAGATAGCTTCCCCATTCGGACCAAGCCTTCTAGCACCGCAACGTAGTTGGAGCAAGGGATTGCTCGGATAGGCCCTCCATGCCGGCTCGATGACCTGCCAAACATAGGGGGGGCAAGGCTCACCAACTAAGCGAGCTTCAGGAGCAAACGACCTAACCTATCCCACTGAAAACTGGAGAGCACGTCAGAAATTGTTATTGTCCGAGCCCAGAATGTGAATTGTCTGGAACAAGATGTTACATTGTAAACAACGCAGCACTAGCTGCGCAACCAAGCGTAAGGCCGGCAAGGAAGAGACGCGCTGTCCATTAACAGCGTGAACGCGCCTAGGTTGTCGCATCTAAAAACAATACTCCTATCGCGCAACTCAGTAGCCCACAGTTCCAGCGCCACTATAATGGGAAACAATTCCAGGAGAAGTAGGTCTTTAGTTAAACCTCTGGAAAAACACTCGGCCGGTCAGGGGGCAGCGCACCATGACCCGCGGAGGTAACACCCAAAGACCGACGAGCCGGCCGCGTCAGTGAACAACTGCAGCTGATAGCTTGGGACTGGAGGGGGCAACCAAAAGAGAACACCAAGTCGGCTAAAAAGGAGAGCCAAATAGCTAGATCCCTCTTTATTTCAGCAGAGAGCCAAATAAAATAGTGTGCCCTGCCAACACCTGCAGTGGCTCGCTGTAGCTTCCTGGAAAATACCCGACCCATGGGGATCACTCGACACTGAGCTTGCCGCAGTGTCACCTTACCCGCAGCCAGGCAATCCTGAATAGCATGTTGTAATTTAAGAATTTTCTTGGCTGGAAGCCTGCAGCAGCCATCCAAGGTATCGATTCCGATACCTAAATAGGACAGCCGGGAGACGGGGTCACAGGTTTTCTCGCTGGCAATCGGAACTCCAAAAAGGAAAAAAGGTCCTGAATGGACTAACAAAACCCGGCAACGTGGGGAATCAGCAGGGCCGGCGCAAAGAAAGTCGTCCAGGTGATGGACTACGCCATGCCCCCCGGTACCAGACTCGACGCACCAATGCAGAAAGGTGCTGAACCTTTCGAAATAAGCACAGGACACTGAACACCCCGTAGGCAAGCACTTGTCTATGTAGTATCCGTCGTCCAAACGAAAACCCATGTACCTGAATAATTTCGGGTGTAGGGGCAACAAGCGAAAAGCCGACTCAACATCTACCCTACCCATCGATGCGCCGGGTCCATGAGCCCTGACGAGCTGAAGCGCCTCATCAAAAGACTGATAAGACACCGAGCAAAGCTCCTGCGGAATGGCATCATTAACTGAATGGCCAGATGGGCAAGACAGATGCCGAATGAGCCTAAAAGCGCCCGGCGTCTTCTTAGGGACCACTCGGACGGGTGACAGTACCAAGTCTGCTATTGGTGGCTCTAGAAAAGGGCCCATGAAGCGACCGAGCCACACCTCCTTAATTACTTTGTCCTTCACGATGTGCGGCAGCTCTATTGCAGATAGCAGGTTCCGTGGCGACCCCGCAGGGACAACTGAAGTTATCGGTAAACGAGAACCAAACTTAAAACCTTCACTCAAAAACTGCGCCGCAACTGTGCCATTTGGCCATGGCATCAAGGTTAACAGGGGAGACCCCTCGGCCGGATCTTTGCATACTATGAATAAGGTGAAAATACCGAATGATATTGGGGTGTCCTGCAGGGTGAGTTTCCAAATAGCAGGCCGAGAAGACAAATATCCCGGCCTGCCAATTAGAATAAGTCTGAAAAGCTTCCAACCCAATACCGCCTTTGCGCTTAGCGGCTCGCAATTCCTTGCGCATGTTATCTGTAAGGGAGAATACATCCACATAACGCCCCTTCCGTATGTTGTCTTTAATGCTGGGGCGGAGGCCCCTCAGGGCCGCAGTGTTTGCTCAATGAACCACCCCTGCGTCAGCACTGTCAGCGGGCACCTTGTCATCACGTTCGGCGTGGTGGTCCCGCCGAGGCCCACGCAAGCGCCTGTCGGCCTCAATCCTAGGAAACTTAGCAGCCCGCTTGCGCGCCTTGCGAGCTGTTTGGGAGGGGCTAGCATTGCTGGAGTCATCAAAAGTGGAATAACTGGCGTCGTTAATGTAGAATAAGAAGAAGATGAACACTCACCAACCGCCTCCGCTGGGGAATCACCGTGACTACCAGATTGATGAACAGCAGAAGCCGCCTCGTTGCCACCATCCCATGAGGGATCATCAGAACCTGTAAAAGATGGAGAAGGTCCCTCCAGGGCCAGGGCAGGTTGCGAGGCCCCAACGGCAAGAGGCCCGCCAGGCGGATCCACCACCGAAACTCCGTCAGACGTGCGGACAGCTGCAGCATCCTTCGTCAGCATCAGCGCAACTTGTGACGCGGAGGCCGTAGCGTGGGGAGCGGCCGGGGTGCTGAACGCTGCTTGCGCAGTAGGAGGCAGAATGGCCGCCAACATGGGGGCCAAGGTAGTGGCCATGTTAATGAAAAGCCCCATTATAGCAGCGGGGTCAAAAGACAGGCTGGCTGACAGCAGGGAGCCACCATACCAGCTACAGGAGGCAGTGACCCAGGAACAGTGGCAATCATAGGGGACCCAGCAGGCACAGATGTTGCTCCAGGCAGCACAGGAGGGGTTAGATTCGCAGCAACCCTAAGCCCCGCCCCCTGCTGGGAGCTAAGATGGTGCCCACCTACAGGGGAGGTGGCGTCATCAGTGCCACCGCCGCGGGCCGCCATGGGAGGACCAGCGGCATGCCCGGAGGCACCCGATATGGAGGCCAGGGCAGAAGAGCGCCGGGTATTGTGCCGCGTGACACGCGCACTTGGAGCACGGCGCTGTGGGGCCGTGTGACCTGCGACTTCTGGCGGAAGCACCCGCAGGGCCAACAGTGCCGACAGGCCCTGAGGCACCCCACCAGGATCCTCCCCAGCAGCAGCCGGATCAGTTAGAAAACGGGTGGGGGGAGGTGCAGAGCGGCGCGAGCGTTGCATGCTGCAGGCTCAGGGACAGTAATCACTGACCAGGGACTGACTCAGAGCAGGGACACAGATCTAGGAAATCAGCCAGAAGAAGATAGGAAAGAGAGGGACAGAGAGAGAATAGAGGAGAAATAAGGAAGAAAGAATTGAGCAAGTATGCAGTGTGAGGGTATAGGTGTCTGTTTCACTATGGACACAGGACCTCATTCAGAGTCGGTCGTAAGTGGCCGCTCGGTCGTACGCATCCGATTCCAAACCTCGCCTGCGTACGGTTAGTTGTGCGCATGTGCGTACGAGACCTTGCGGTCCAAAATGCTGTCGATCGTACGGCTTACGAGCAGGAAGTGGCTTCCAGGAGTTGATTGACATGAAAGGTCGTTTGTGGGTGGTGACGGGGGTGGTGGTCTAAAAACGCAGGCGTTCTTCACCGTTTTCAGGGCGTTTCAGGGGCGTACATAAATTACCTGCTACGATCGACATAGAAGGCCGGAAGTAGTAAAACGTCACTCTGCGAGCAGGTCTGAGGCCTGGCTGATCGTACAGCTTGAGGTTGGGTATGTGCTCTTTCAAGCCCAGAGTACAATCGATACTATCGAATGTGACTGATGTTATGTTTGATGTTTCTATTTTGTGCCACACAATGCAAGCAGCTAATAATCGATTGTTGAAGCTAATAACACTACTAATTGGCTTGTAATTGATTCAGCTGCGTTTGCATTAGCGAATAATAAGAATAAATACATTTCATGGGGATGGCTTATTCTATGTGGGTTTTTTTTGGTAATTTTTGGAGTAATTTGCACACAACACAAGCGGCCGCAACCAGCAGAAGAAAATTAACATACAGCGACTGGCAATGACTGACAAGGATTAACTCGATCGCTAGCTGCTATCACTCGCTAGCTAGAGGAGGTGCATTGTTCACGTATGGGCGTCACTTTGGTTGCGACCGACCGGCCGTGCGATTGCTTCCTTTTTCAGTTTTGCGGTCGTTAGGCGTACGACCGAGCGGCCGCTTACGACCGACTCTGAATGAGGTCCACAGTGCCTGACCAAATGATTCCCAGGAAAGAGGCCTCAGGCTTGAAAGCCTGGCCTTAAATAAGCTCTATCCTTACTCCTCCCATTAAGGATTTAATAGGTTGATACCTCCACAATGATCACCACCCCAGGCCAAAGCCCAGCCTCCTGGTTTAAGTCACTACTGGCTCATTCGAGCCCTCTGTTATTCATATATATATATATATATATATATATATATATATATATATACATATATATATATTATATATATAATAATGTTTGAGTCTCCCATGTCCATAGTTCTAAAAACCGAAATATTCCAAAAAACTTAATATTTTGGGGCAGCTGTGATGTCATGATGCAACATGATGTCACTAGTAGCAATCCGCTGGACCCCTCGTGACACCCGCAGAACCCACCAGACCCTGCTGGACCCACCCGCAGCACACGGAGGGAATCCCATGACACCCGCCGAACCCCCCCAGGTATTCCGAAAACCAAAACAATGCAAAGGGGCCCCCACACGTTTGTTGCCCAGGGGCCCCCACAGACCTTAATCCGGCCCTGGTCACAAGATCCCAGCTTCAGTAGTGTGGCAGCAAAGCTACTGTAATGTATTAATATAATCACTGGCAGGTAAATCTCTGATCGGTTTCGTTCCAGGATGGGGGCTTTATCAAAGTTTTGGACATCTTTTGCCTAAGTCAAGTGGGCGCCGGTGGTTTGCCGTTCTTTCCTCCGCCACCATAGTCATTATTGTAAAATAAATAAAGCTCACCTATTATTTGAACGACATAAACTTGGTCTTTGTGTTTATTTTAGCAAATATGGTTTCGAAAATGTATGGTTACATCCATCATCTGCCAATAGAGAGTTAAGGATTCCAAGTTACTGACACAGGATCCGATGCAGAACTGAACATAAGTCGGACATAATGCGCACGAAACTAAATGCGTGTGCAGGATTGTACGCATATCTGCAGCCAGGCAGCCCCTCTCCGTGCACTTGGCTTCATAGCCATATACAGTACATCATGAGTGTGCCCGTGCACCATAGCAAAGTCATGTGCATGCATAATTCTGCTTATCCCGAAAGTTCCGTTGATGCGTCCACGCTAAAAGTTGCCTACGTGAAAATGATGCTTTTGTTGAACGAGGAACGCATTGGCGCAGCCTCCATCCTCAGTGCAGATGGGTAGGCTGAGCAGGTGGTCTATAGAACATGCCGGCAGCAGGAACTCAGTGAGAGGTCCAGCATCTGACATACTATTGTGCAAGTGCAGCGTAGCCGCGTGTCTTTCTCCCTGGTGTTCATGCTGACTAGACGTGACTCCAAGGCTCTGCAACATACTAACCGTGCAGAGCCCATACACACCACAAGTACACTCCATCACCACCGCTATAGTGTGTGGGCACATTGCTAATATCCACAATGCATTTACCACTCACATGCCCGGCGCACTACAACACTCAGCTCCATGCTGCTATTATATACTAAAGTTATACCTGTCATATCCCTGTGTCTTATGCTACTTGTAGTTCTACCTGGTTCAGTAAACCCAAGAACTGGTTAAACTGTAACACGTGTGGCCTGACAGCCACCAGCACCAAACAACAAACAACACACTCAACATTATATATACAGTACTTTAGCCCATACAGACTAGTTGCCGACATTCAGCTCCCTCCTTCCGGGAGGGAGCTGAATGCCTGCACACAACGGGGGGCGTGGCCGGGCACTGACTCTGCATGAGGGCAGGGCCAGGGGCGTGACAGCACGATTGCATCATCGTGGCCCCACCCCCTGTTCACATTGCCGAAAATAAAGGCATTGTGAAGAGGGGGGGCGGAGCCATGATGACGCAATTTAGCACGAATCGCGTCATCGGGCACCCCGCTTTGGGGGGTTTCTAGTTGCAGTCGGGGGGGGGGTGGCAGGCGGCAGCCGGGAGGCTTCCCCGCCTTTCCGGGGGTCGGGAGCAGCAGCGGGTTTGTATTCCTTTGAAGCTCAGAACTTTAGGGATTCGAGGCGATCCTAGCTGCAGCTCAGATCTCCCTGTCTGCCTGCCCGAGCCAAAACCTCGAGATCCTGTTGTCAGATGCCAATTTTAAAAAGTCAAATTGAAATCAATGGGCTGACCACTGAGTGACTGAGAGAGCTGCCTGTCAAACAGCTCCTGCCCATAGACTTCAAAGGGACAAACAGACGCAAGATAGCGGCACCCACCGCACTAAGGGCACTGCCACCTGCACTGCCGACACCACTACCCCGCCCCCACAGTGCAGACAAAGCTGTACCACAGCATTGCCGACACCCCCAACAACCCTGTACTGAAGACACCACCAGGGCCGTAGCTAGGGTAGTGCGGCTGGTGCCATCGCACAGGGCACCACAGGTCAGGGGGCGCTGTTTGGGCCTGTCAAATCTCTGTTTATTATCATTCTTGCTTGTAGCTTCCACTTATTTCATCCCCAGCATCTCACGGCCTCTCCTATCTCTTCCCTGGCCCTTCCTCATGAAGCCATGGCCCTTTTTTGAGTGCATTATGTCCCTTTGATAAATGTGGGGGGCGCCAATGCTCTTTCTGGCACAGGGCACCAAAACCTCCAGTTACGTGGACACCACCGCCACCCCCGCACTGTCGACACCCTAGCATGGTGAATAACGCTGACACCCATCAATTGCTGTCACCACCGGCACCCCTGCACTGATGACACTGTTGGCACCCCAGCATGGAGAACGCCGCTGGCACCCCGCACTGCCAACACCCCAGAACTGCCGACACCACCAGCACTCCTGCACTGAGGACACTGCCGCCACCCCCGGACAACTACGTCACCTGCACCCCCACACTGCCAACACCGCTGGCACCCCCGCACTGTGAACACCACCGGCACCCTCTGTCACAGTAAGTGCAGCATTAGTGTATCCAACCTGCACTGTATCCAGCCCGCGCTGTATTTGACCTGCATTGTAACCTGCACTGTATCTGACCCGCACTGTATCGACCCACACTGTATCCAACCTGCATTGTAACCTGCACTATATCTGACCCGCACTGTATCCAACCCACACTGTATCCAGCCCGCGCTGTATCCAACCCACACTGTATCCAACCTGCATTGTAACCTGCACTGTATCTGACCCGCACTGTATCCAAACTGCGCTGTATCCAACCCACGCTGTATCCAACCCACACTGTATCCAACCTGCACTGTATCCAACCCGCGCTGTATACAACCTGCACTGTATCTGACCCGCACTGTATCCAACCCGCACTGTATCCGACCGGCGCTGTATCCAACCCGCACTGTATCTGACCCACACTGTATCCAACCTGCACTGTATCCAACCCGCGCTGTATACAACCTGCACTGGATCCAACCCGCGCTGTATACAACCTGCACTGTATCTGACCCGCACTGTATCCAACCCGCACTGTATCCGACCCGTGCTGTATCCAACCCGCACTGTATCCAACCCACACTGTATCCAACCTGCACTGTATCCAACCCGCGCTGTATACAACCTGCACTGTATCTGACCCGCACTGTATCTAACCCGCACTGTATCCACCGTGCGCTGTATCTAACCCGCGCTGTATACAACCTGCACTGTATCTGGCCCGCACTGTATCCAACCCACACTGTATCTGACCTGCACTGTATCCGACCCGCACTGTATCCAACCCACACTGTATCCGACCTGCACTGTATCCGACCCGCACTGTATCCAACCCACACTGTATCCAACCCACACTGTATCCGACCCGCACTGTATCCGACCTGCACTGTATCCGACCCGCACTGTATCCAACCCACACTGTATCCAACCCACACTGTATCCAACCCACACTGTATCCAACCCACACTGTATCCGACCTGCACTGTATCCGACCCGCGCTGTATCTGACCCACGCTGTATCCAACCCACACTGGGCCTGATTCAGACCCATAGCGCTCGCGAGCAGATCGATGTTAGGCCACTGCGCACGCCGGCTCCGACATGCGCATGTGTGAGACCCGGCTAGCGACGGGCGCTCCGTCGCTCCGGGTCTCGCTCCAAAAGGGGTCGTTTTATTCTACAGCTCGCACCGTTTTGGAGGCGGGCAGGGGGGGTGGCTGGCCAAATGGAGGCGTTCCCGATGGAACACCTGCCGTCTGGGGGTGGCCCCACTGACATCACGAGAAGCCAGAAGCTCACTGATGCTTGCGGGAACGAGACCCTACCGCAAGGGTCTCGTCGCAAGCCCCAATGGTCGAGACCATCGTGACCACCACCTGGCCGCTCGCAATAGCTGTGGGTGGTCACCCGAAGCTATGCGAGCGGCCAGTAGGTCGCACAACAAAAAACAAAAACGCCTGATTCAGAGCGAGCGCTCTTTCAAAGAGTCTGGCTCTGAATCAGGCCCTGTATCTGACCCACGCTGTATACAACCCGCACTGTATCCAACCCACACTGTATCCAACCTGCGCTGTATCCGACCTGTGCTGTATACAACCTGCACTGTAACCTGCACTGTAATCGATCCACCCTGTATCCAACCCACACTGTATGCGATGAACACTGTATCCAACCTGCACTATAACCTGCACTGTATCCAACCTGCACTATAACCTGCACTGTATCCAACCCGCACTGTATCCAACCTGCACTGTATCCAACCCGCACTGTAACCTGCACTGTATCCAACCCACAGGTTCGAACGCTGTTTTTATGGTTGGGGAGATTTTAGGGAACTGCTCACCAATAAGGCTGATTGATCACATTACTAATTTGCAAAACATTTTCAAACAGAAATAACTGCCGTGTATTTGTGCCGCTGCTCTGTTACTGAGTTTAGCCAGCCAGCCTTGGGCCTATATTGGTGAACAATATTGTGAGCTGTGAGGTGGTCAAAAAAAGTGGAAATGACTCAGAATTAATGTTAATAATACTTTAGAAACAAATAAAAGGCCCTAATTATGTCATTTTAGCTTTTTTGGTACATTTTTGGAAAAAATCCAAAACCAGCCAGGGCATTTTGGGAAAACCAAAACCGGCCCGACGAATTAGAACCAAAACCAGCAAAAATAGTCAGACGCACATCTCTAGTAATTATTTTGATCAGAATTATATAATGCTGAGATCGCATTAGTCTGCATAATTTTGCAACGAGCGTGGGGGGGAGGGGCGGTTTGTGAGGTGGAGACTTGCGATCTAAGCTGAATGAGGCCCCAGAGTCTTAGTTTTTTCTTATTTCTTCTTTTAGATATCGCAAATTTCTTGATAATGCATCTTAACTAGTGATGTCGCTGGTTCCCAGTGATCTGGAAGCTGCATTGTCATGCATATTTCTTTAGCCCACAAAATGTCTGTCCATCACCAGCCCCTCAGTGATGTCACTCATTTCTAGTGAGTCGATAGGTGTTTAGTAGATATTGCTTATTCAGGAATGGGTATGAAGTCCCGGCAGCTGAATAGTAACCGGTTCATATCCAGCTGCCGGCAGCCCGAAGGAAGAAAGTACCCTATCCCTACCCCTCTCCCCCCACCTAACCCTCCCTTAGTGGTGCCTAACCTTAACCTCCCCCCGGGGTGCCTAACCCTATTACCCCCTTACCGCACCCTAAACCTAATCCTACCGTGAGGGTGCCTAACCCTAACCTCCCCCCTAGTGCCGAACCCTAACCTCCTCCAGGGTGCCTAACCCTAACCCCCCCTTCCGCACCCTAAACCTAATCCTACCATGAGGGTGTCTAACCCTAACCTCCCCTGGGGTGCCTAACCCTAACCCCCCCCTTCCGCACCCTAAACCAACCATGAGGGTGTCTAACCCTAACCTCCCCCATGGGGGTGCCTAACTTCCCTCCCCAAAACCTTACCCTAACCCTGCTATGCTCCCTAAAACTAAACCCCCCCCCCGGTTGACGCTAAGGGTGCCCCGGACCTGCCTCGTTCGGGCTGGCATTCCTGCATCGGGATTAAAATAGGCGTCGGTATTTTGGTGCCTATCTTAAGTTCCTTGTCAGAATTTCCTTCTTGGTATTGAGACCGCGGCATCGTGGCCGCCGCTCTCATAACTACATCCAGCCAGGGGCGCAGCGCCATTTTCCCAGTGTACTGCGCATGCACATTAGACTCTGGGCACAGACTAGTGCCTGGAGTCTACTGAATGTGTCACTGCGCCACGGCCGCCGGATAGACAGGAGAGGGCCCCGGATGGTGACTGAACAAGGGCCCCCTCCTCTCTAAATACGCCCCTGCATCCAGCTCACTCATGTTACTTAGTTAAGAGTACAAAAATGGCTGCCTTCAGGTACTTCACTAATGACATCACATTCTTTCCTAATAAATGAAGAGCTAATTCACATTGGTATTTGATTAGTAAACAAAATGGCTGCCGCCACTGTGTATAGACGATAGAACCTATATTGAGTCAACTCAGATGCTGAGTTCTATGTACATTATGGAAACCTTTATATTCCTTATCTTGCTCTTTTTGTACTGTCTACAGCATCCTGTGTATTCCATCATCTGTCCCTTCTAAACGGTAATAACTTGACTTGGGGTGTGAAGAATGTCAGCTATTTTCTCAGCAAAGCAGATATGACTGTAAATATTATTTTACTTCCCTGCCACAGGCACAGCAAGGTGACAGGAAGCAATGACAGTGAATACACAATATCTCATTGCAGGAGAGAATGGGTTGTGTCAGGCGATTAAGTCTATCAGAAAGATGTTATTTATACTGTATACAACGTATGCACAGGAGTAATATTAGCAGTCTACAATGGCTGTCTGTAAGGTAAAGAGGGTAACGTAGGATGAAGGAGAGGACTCGATGGATAAGGTGGTCACGCACGGGCTGATCCTGCCAGTCTACGCAAGCATTTGCCACTAAATTAGAGGAGATGTCGCCCTTCAGCGCGCTGGCCAAGCAGATCCTGAACACATCAGGGCCTGTTAGAGCGACTGTAGGATACTGTAGAAGCTTTTTAAAGTGTGCATGGCAGGGCTTCATTACTGGGAAATGTAATAATACTGTATTGGCTTTTCTGGTGACGCAAGGACAATGCTTTTTGTTGTTTTATTAAAACAGCCCTGTTATGTGGAGGGGCAGGGGCGGATTGGGAGCTCAAAGTGGCCCTGCAAAAAAATTCTGGAAGTGGTGCCACATGGGCGGGACCAAAGCAAATGTAGGCGGAGCCAACACGAGACTAGGGGGGAAATGTATCATCGGCGAAAATGCGGTAAAACCCCCGAAAATGCAGTTTTCAGGGGTTTTACCACATTCCCCGTATGTATTAAACAGCAGGGGAAGCAATCGGGAAGCCGACTGCCTAAGTACCGGCAGCCGGCTTCCCGACTGTCATATCCCGGCAAGGGTGAAATGCCGGGCGTCTAGATGTAGACGCCCGCATTTCCCCGACGCCGGGAGACCGGCGCCCGGCATCCCGATCGTAGTGATGCCGGGCGCCGTGAGCGGACAGCCGTGGGGGGGAGGGTTAGGTTTAGGGCTCCCGGGGGGGACTTATGGTTAGGGTTAGGCACCCCCCCGGGAGGGTTAGGGTTAGGCTAGGGGGAGGAGGGGTTAGGGTTAGGCACCCCCGGGGGGGACTTAGGGTTAGGCACGCCCCCGGGGAACTTAGGTTTAGGCAGCGGGGAAGGGGGTGGTTAGGGTTAGGCACTTAGAGGGGGGATTAAGGCTAGGCACTTGGGGGGGAAGTTAGGGTTAGGCACCCCTAAGGAGGGTTAGGGTTAGGGGGGTTAGGTTAGGTTAGTAGATACTCACCTATTCACGATCGGGATTTCCAGCGCTGTCGGGCTTCCGCTGCTCGGAACTCTGCTGATGTCGGCCTGCCGCTGACAGGAATCGAACGTTTCATACCCATTCCAGCAGCACAATGCGCTGCATTCTGCTGCTTTAGGTGGCATTACCCAATAGCAGCCTATGGGCTTCTTAGCGCGATGCTCGGGGCTGGGAGAGATCCGAACGGATCCCTCCCATGAGCCTCCGCGTCCCGCGTCCTTCTGCGCATGCGCAGAAGGACTTCTGGGTGTTAAACCCGGAAGTCCCTCTGCCCGGCAGCATCACAGAGGACAGGTCTCATCGAGAGAGCTGTTCTTTGCGATATTCTTGGTACATACCGCGGTAATTAACCGCGGTATGTACGCGAAATCGGGAGGGATGTACTGCATCGGCGATGTTGCCGATGATACATCTCCCCCTAGGCGTGTTTACATACTTGCCGACAATCTGGCTGCCGCTTTCGGGAGGAGGCAGCCAGCTCGGCACAGCGGTGGAAGAAAAAGGGGGCGTGACTCATTTCCGGGGACGGGGCGTGATCGCGTCATCGCGGCCCGCTACACAACACAAATATTATCGGCATTGTGTAGCCGGGGGCGAATTGCGTCATCAGCCTCCCCCAACCCAGCCACTTTGACCAGGTAAGAGGTGACGCCGACGGGAGGGGAGAGCGGACGCAGGTGGGGGGTGCGGGCAGGCTGCGCTGGTCGGGAGACTTGCCCCCTCTGGGGAGTCGGGAGCGACACCCGATTTTCATTTCAGGAGGGTAGGCAAGTATGGTTTAGTACTGTACATTGTTATCTTTGGAGACATCGGTAGGAAGCAACAAGCATAACTAGGTGGAGTTACAGAAGCACAAGGCGGAACAATTTAAAAAAAATAAATAGTGAAACAACTGTACTTACATACACCCGGAGCTCTGCAATGGCTCCATACACCCGGAGCTCTGCAATGCCTCTTATTAGTATCTTTGCAATGTTTGTCTCAGTGCACATAAAAAAAAATTGCAAGAGTAACAAAAACTCCAAATATCAAGAAAACACCCAGTGCTCATTAATCGCCAGTGCCTCACCGCACCCACAGAGAAGCCACTGTCTGTAATACCCTTGCTGTAGATTATGTAAATCTAGTATAATCCTCTAAATTAGGGGTGGGCAAAAAATGTCCCCCAGCTGTTGTATAACTACACATCCCAGCATGTCCTGCCACAGTTTTGCTATTTGGCTATGCTAAAACTGTTGCAAGGCATGAAGGGATTTGTAGTTCAACAACAGCTGGAGGACCTCTTATTGTCCACCCCTGATCTAAAAATATATGAAACTTCTTTCTTCTTTCCCGATGAGTACAGATGGGGCCGGGTTAAGGTTTGTGGGGCCACAGGGCAACTAAGTGGTGGAGGCTCCTACCAATAGCATTGTCAAAATGATATACTGCTGATGCTATTACAAAGTACACTGTGCAAAAGCTCTCAGTGCCACAAATGTGTTGAACACACTGCAGTGCCCCCCAGTTCACATTATGCCACATAGAGACCCCAGGTCACATTTGCAAGAGTGCCTCCACACTTGTGATGTGGCTATGTGTGGGGGCCTCACATGTGTTGGAGCCTATGTGTGCCCTGTTGCTAATCTGGCACTGAATATACATAGATAACAGAGTCTCATTTCCCATGGATGATATATAAAAGAAATAAGAACTATCTAGTGTAATATCGTTCAGGGCCAGATTAAGGACCACATGGGCCTGTTGCTAGAAATGATCAAGAGCCCATTTTGAAAGTGGAGAAGCTGTCATGTAGGTGTGACCAGTGCTGTGTAGGTGTGGTCTGTGCCATGTAGGTGTGACCAGTGCTGTGTGGGTGTGGCCTGCGCCATGTAGGTGTGACCAGTGCTGTGTGGGTGTGGCCTGCACCATGTAGGTGTGACCAGTGCTGTGTGGGTGTGGCCTGCGCCATGTAGGTGTGACCAGTGCTGTGTGGGTGTGACCAGTGCTGTGTGGGTGTGGCCTGCACCATGTAGGTGTGACCAGTGCTGTGTGGGTGTGGCCTGTGCCATGTAGGTGTGACCAGTGCTGTGTGGGTGTGGCCTGTGTGATGTTGGTGTAACCATTGCTTTGTAGGTGTGGCCTGTGCATTGTAGGTGTGACCAGTGCTGTGTGAGTGTAGCCTGTGCGATGTAGGTGTGACCAGTGCTGTGTGGGTGTGGCCTGTTCCATGTGGGTGTGACCAGTGCTGTGTGGGTGTGGCCTGTGCCATGTAGGTGTGACCAGTGCTGTGTGGGTGTGGCCTGCCCCATGTAGGTGTGACCAGTGCTGTGTGGGTGTGGCCTGCACCATGTAGGTGTGACCAGTGCTGTGTGGGTGTGGCCTGCGCCATGTAGGTGTGACCAGTGCTGTGTGGGTGTGGCCTGCGCCATGTAGGTGTGACCAGTGCTGTGTTGCGCCATGTAGGTGTGACCAGTAGGGATGTGCGCCGGACCATTTTTGCCGGATTTGGATTTGGTTCTAATTCGTCGTCCGGCTTTGGATTTGGATTTGGATTTGCCAAACTGCGGTGACTGGCTTTGGATTTGGATTTGGATTTGGATTTGGATTTTTTTACAAAAATTGACAAAAAAAGCTAAAATCACATAAATTGGTCTTTTTTTTCTTCCTAGAGTATTATTAACCTCAATAACATTAATTTCCAGTCAATTTAGACCATATCACAGCTTATAATATTGTTTTCAACATTATTGGCCAAAGGTTGCAGTGAGCTGACTGGTTACTAAGCGACAAAGCAGCGGCACAACGACACAGACACCACAGTATAAAGCACATCTATGACACATTGCCACACAGCAGTGGCAGAAATGAAAAGTAGTTCACCCACCCAGTGGGGTACGGCCAGCAGAGTCACAGTACTTGTTTACAAAGTGGGCTACGGCCCTAGGAGTCACAGTGCACAATCTTATTAGCATTACACCGCACATAGGGCCTGATTCACATTACACCATAAAGTAGTGTCTCTTATTTATGTTACGACACACAGTAGTGCCCCTTTTACACAATGCCCACAGTAGTGACCCTTTTACACAATGCCCACAGTAGCGGTGTCCCTTACACAATGTCCCCCAGCAGTGGTGCCCCCTATGCAGTCCCCTTAGTAGTACCGTCCACTATGCAGTGCCCCCAGTTGAATGCTCCCCAGTAGTATGCCCCCCATTAGCAGGCCCCCCCAGTAGTATGTCCCCCATTAGCAGGCCCCCCCAGTAGTATGCCCCCCATTAGCATGCCACCCAGTAGTATGCCCCCCCAGTAGTATGGCTCCCCCAGTAGTAGGCTGCCCCAGTAGCAGGCCCCCCCAGTAGTAGGCTGCTCCAGTAGTAGCCCCCCCTGTAGTATGGGCCCCCCCCTGTAGTATGGCCCCCCTGTAGTAGGCCCCCCCAGTAGTATGGCCCCCCCCAGTAGCAGGCCCCTCAGTAGTATGGCCCCCCCAGTAGCAGACCCCCCCCAGTAGTATAGCCCCCCCCAGTAGCAGGCCCCTCTGTAGTATGGCCCCCCCAGTAGTATAGCCCTGCCCAGTAGCAGACCCCCCCCAGTAGTGCAGACCCCCCCAGTAGTATAGCCCCCCCCAGTAGCAGGCCCCTCTGTAGTATGGCCCCCCAATAGTGCAGATCCCCCCCAGTAGTATGGCCCCCCCAGTAGCAGACCCCCCCCCAGTAGTATAGCCCCCCCCAGTAGCAGGCCCCTCTGTAGTATGGCCCCCCCAGTAGTATTGCCTCCCCCAGTAGCAGACCCCCCCCAGTAGTGCAGACCCCCCCCCAGTAGTATAGCCCCCCCAGTAGCAGGCCCCTCTGTAGTATGGCCCCCCCAGTAGTATAGCCCCCCCCCAGTAGCAGACCCCCCCAGTAGTGCAGACCCCCCCCCCCCAGTAGCGCCCCCGGACCTTTGACAAGTAAAATAATAAAAAAAATAAAACTTACCTGTATCCCCGCTCCCGCGCCGTCCGCTCTGTCACACGCTGAGGAGGGAGACGGAAGACGGAGCTCATGTGTGAGCTCCAGCCGGCTCCCTCCGTGCAGCAGCCAATGAGAGTCTGTGTGACTCTCATTGGCTGCTGTAACAAACACACAGCTGCCGCTGGCGGCTGTGTGTCTGTGTCTGTGTAGGGCAGAGCGCTATCACTGCGCTCTGCCCTACACGCGAGGAGACCTGATGTCGGATTCTCTAGTGAGAATCCGACATCAGGCGGCCGCCGTTCGGCCCCGAACGGGGATCCGAGTCAGGCGGTGAACACCCGAACAGGGTTCGGGTGGACTCGGATCCCCAATGTTCGGAGCGGTTCGGATTCCACAGAATCCGAACCGCTCATCTCTAGTGACCAGTGCTGTGTGAGTGTGGCCTGTGCGATGTAGGTGTGACCAGTGCTGTGTGGGTGTGGCCTGTGCCATGTGGGTGTGACCAGTGCTGTGTGGGTGTGGCCTGTGCCATGTGGGCTTGTACACATAAAAGAAGAAAAATTGCAAACTTTGTGTGAGGAAAATAGAAATTCAAATGTAATACCTATGATTTATGACCAACCATGGAGTCAGCTGGGTAGCTGACCATCATCATACTGATATGTTGATGGGCCTATTGTTAAGTGTAGGCCTTGAGCTGTAGTCCCATCTGCCCCATTGGTAATCTGTCCCTAATACCCATGGGTGTTTGTTTTTTTAAAGGTTTAAGGAAATACATTCACACTTTGCAATATAAAAATGCCACAATGCAGTGCCCCCTGTAGGTCAGGCTGTGCTTCATTGTAGTGCCCCCAGTAATTTACATTATGCTACACTGTTGTGCCCTCCGTAGGCCGCCCCACTGCGCCTGCCTCCTTCCTGCCAAGTGTTTTAAGAAATAAATTGTCAGAAAATAAGTAAATAAAGCACCTGGGCGACTGGCGGCCCCATCGGATTCCCTGTGAGTCCTGTGGCCGATCCGCCCCTGTAAATAGGTGAGAAAATAAAAGTTTGTAAGTGAGAAATCTGCCAGTCACGAGCAGGCGGTGCGTATTTCTCTGTCTCAGACCTGTCTGTAATACACAGCTCGGCACACACTAGTCCTGCACATGCGGCTATGATTAATGGCTACTTCAGCTGGTCAAGTGGAGTAAACTATGGAGGAAACTGCGTAATGGATTCATTCCATTAAGGTTGTGAGTACATAATAGATTTATTTCATGTATGTGCTACTGACACCCTAATTAGCATTATTAGCATTAGGATGCAGGAGAAAAATACTTTCCTACTGCCGGGGCCAAAGGAGCTTATTAGGACACTGGGATCACACAGACTCTATATATCCTTCTCCGACTCATCTCCTCTTTTAGACCTAACTGTCCCACCTAAAGCCTCATCCTAACCCTCCGGTAAGTGCCTGACCCTAATCCTAACCCCAAAAAATAAAATAAAAAATGTATCGACCATTTTTGTGTCGATCTTTCGACCCTGTCAACCTTTGTACATGTCTGTGTTCATCCATGTCGACCTTTTGTCCATGTCGATCTGTTGACTGTCTACCATGTCCTTTCTGTCTAGACCAGGCCTGGCCAACCTGTGGCTCTCCAGCTGTTGTGAAATTACAAGTCCCAGCATACCTTGCCACAGTTTTGCTATTAGGGAATGCTACAACTCTGGCAAGGCATGCTGGGATTTGTAGTTTCACAACAGCTGGAGAGCCACAGGTTGGCCAGGCCTGGTCTAGACATTCTCAATCTTTTTAATGTAGATCTATTGACTGGAAGCCCCTCTTTTATCCCACTTGTCCAGCTGCCTCTCTACTATCATCACTTGGACTGTCCAACACTACCTAAAGCCCGGATGTCCAAAATACACCTCATAATCTTCCCTCCTGCTGTAGGCACGACTCCTTCTAGGTTATTCCACTGTTATCATCACACTCTCCTCGGAGACCATGGGGGAGATGTATCAAACTTGTAAAGCTAGCTATCGTTCAGATTCTAGCTATCGGTTTGTAGAATGATTTGTTGCTATGGGTTACTCCTCCACATGTCCTATTTAGTAGATTTGATACATCTCCCCTTATGTCTGCTTTGAATCTGCTCACCTTTGAAGCACTGCAGTATATGCACCATTCCCACAAAGGAGCATGTGCATAAATGCTTTTTATCATATGTCATAGGAAAGGTCTGCTAGGACAATACCAGTAGAGTCATGATAAGACCTCTATTGCTGCTTTGTGAGGTCTTCACCAATAGCAGCTGCCTTTCCTTTAAAGCTATACACATATGCTTACTGGGGAATCGGTATGAAATACCGCCGGCCGCATGGTTCGACTCCCGGCAGCGGCAGTCCGACACTGGAACAGATCCCGGCAGCGGCAGCCCGACAGCGCTGGAAATCCCGATCGTCGTAAGGTAAGTAATGAGTAACCTAACCTAACCCCCCTAACCCTAACCTCCCCCCCAAGTACCTAACCCTAATTCTCCCTGTAAGTGCCTAACACTAAGCCCCCCCTTCCCCGCTGCCTAAACCTAAGTCCCCCGGGGGGGTGCCTAACCCTGTTCCCCCGGGGGGTGCCTAACCCTCCCTCCCCCTAGCCTAACCCTAACCTCCCGGGGGGGTGCCTAAACTAAAGTCCCCCCCGGGTGTGCTAAACCTACCCCTCCCCCCCGCGGCTGTCCGCTCGCGGCGCCCGGCATCCCTTCGATCAGGATGCCGGCCGCCGGTCTTCCGGCATCGGTGGACTGAGCGGCGTCTACATCTAGACGAGAGGCATTTCACCCTCGCCGGGATATGACAGTCGGGAAGCCGGCTGTCGGTATAATGTCAGCCGGCTTCCCGATTGCATCCCCTAACTGGTACTCTGATGCTCCCAGTAAGAGTGGCTCATCACTACAAGGTATTACAGAGGCAGGATGGATGGGATGCTATACAAATGATACAAGGCTGGACAATATCACTGGCACTGAGCAGTCTGTGGACTGAGCATTTCATAGGTCCACTGCAGATAGTGGGGTCTATTTACTAAGCTTTGGATGGAGATAAAGTCATCGGAGAGAAGGTACCAGTCAATCAGCTCCTAACTGTCATTTTTCAAACACAGCCTATGACATGGAAGTTAGTATCTAGAGCAACAAGGATCAGGACAATAATGAGCATGGATCTGGCCTGGCATGCAGACCGTAGATAAACAGAGCTGGGTCAGGGCTGGTGGCAGACAAACAGTAATCCTCAGACAGGCTATGACCAGGGGCAGGAAAATTCATCAAAATACAAAGTCAGGACTGAGACAGCAAACAGAAACGATCACTGGGAAAGGTGTGGGGAGGAGAGGAGGCTATTTAACCAGTCAGAAACCAATGGAGTGGCTAGATGTATCCCAGCCCCCTGCTATCCAATTACTCAATGCATCTGGAAAGAGCAGTGCAGCCTGGGAGTGGAGGGGACGTTACCTAGGCAACCTGGTTGACAGACGGAAGAGGTTGTGATGTCACCTGCACAGGAAGTCAGTGCCATTGTTAAGGCAATGTCCTGAGTGGACACTGCCACAACTCTAATATTATCCCCATTGAAGGGGGGTCAAAGGACTCCAACGTCCGGGTTTCCTTGGATGCTCTTTGTAAAAGAGCATTTCTTGCCAGCACCCAAGGCTTTTCTTCAGGGCCATTGCCCTTCAAATGTATTAAATTCCTTTGAAGCATTGCTGATTATGCCCCATTCCCACAAAACCCATATCTATTAATTCCTTACCTGCTTTAATTACTGTAACCTCCTGTTATCTGCCCTTCCCATCACCTAAATGCTTCGACAAGATAACAATGTTCCATTCCACTACACTAGCTCCCCCTTACCTCAAGCCCCCAATTGAAGCTACTCAACCCCCCCCTTTAAAGCCCCCACCATCAGCGTTCCATCATACGTCTCTTACCGACTCAAGAGATACTCTGCATCTGCTTCCTGGTGGATAATCATCTCTCACTCCTGCCTCCAAGACTTCTCCTGTGCTGCTCCCCACTTATCCAACTGAATAACCACTCAACCAATGACGGCTAATTTTTTAAGTGAACTCTTACCTCTTCACTATAGCCCATCCTGTCCCCACCTGACACTACTCCCTCTAAATGTACAGTCCAGGGGCGTATCTATAATGGGTGCAGGGTGTGCAGTTCACACAAGCCCCTGGGTCCGTATGGGTGCACATCCTGCACCCATATTTTTAATACCTCTCCGGAGTCCCAAGTCGGCGATAACCGCACAAATCACCTGGAAAATGGCCACCAGGCAGTAGACTCTGGGCACAGACTAGAGAAGAGCCCAGAGGGTGTTTAGTGTGCTGCCGGCCACCAGGAGAGCGGAGGGGACCCCAAACGAACACTGCATATGGTCCCCCTTCTCTCTTAATATGTCCCTGCTACAGTCCCAATATCGACTTTGCGATCTGCTACTGTAGCTACTATTGTCTTAGCACCGCCCTCTCGCTCTAGACTGTAAACTCTCACGAGCAGGGCCCTCTCTACCCCCAGCCATAGGTTCCGTCTGCCTATTCTGTTTCTATGTATGACTGGTGTTCTGTATGATTTGTTATTCCGACTGTTGGTCGCTGGAGATTTTGTGGCATCTTACAAATAAATAAGTGATGATGATGAAGCCATTCCCTGTAGCCTTAGGAGAAATAATTAACTCTTATGGATTTTATTAGTCAGAACTAAAAGCTTGTTAGATGTTATACATATTAATTAGTGGGAATAGCCTACTGAATGCAGATAGAAAAAGTTTGCTCAGTATTCGAGTAGGATAAGGGTTGGAGATAATGAACATTTCATGTTAACTTTTGATATTCCCCAATATTAAATTAGGGGCCTGATTTAGAGTCGCACGCAGGGGCATATCTATAATGGGTGCAGGGTGTTCGGGGAACAAGGGCGCCTGGGTCCAGGGTGCCACGCACCGCACACCCTGCACCCATAATATTACTTACCTCTCCGGAGTCCCACGTCGGGTCTGGTGTCCAGCGCTGTAAAACGACTGGAAAATGGCCGCGACGGCCATTTTCCCATCGTTTGCGCATGCTCAGTACAGGGAAAATGGCCGTCGCGGCCATTTTCCTGGTGATCTGTGCATACACTATAGACTCTGGGCACACTCTAGTGCCCAGAGTCTATAACTCCGGCGCTGGCCGCGCACAGCTCAATGCACTGCCGGTCGCCGGGCGGAGGGGAGGGGGCCCGTGTCGGAGACTGCACATGGGCCTCCTCCTCTCTAGAAATGCTCCTGGTCACACACTGCTGCGACCGTCTTTTGCCGTAGTGGCGCCCGTGACTTTAATCTAATGCTGGCATCAGCCCTTCCCCTGATGTACAGCCATGCCCCTGATTGCGCTAGGATTGGGGCGCCCACTGAGTATCTATAGACGCTGTAACACCGCCTGGTGCTTCTTTAGACACCACTATCGGTCGCACTTATGAAACTTGCATCGGTCCCACTGTAGGCGCAACTTTTCCATCTGAGTACAGTCTTCAATGTGAGCGATTAAGCGTCTGTGTGCGCAACCACTTCAGCGACACGTCTGCGACACTCCCATAATACGCCCATAAGACGGATCATTTTACCCTGCATCTAAATATTCACCCCTCAGGAACGCCCAGCAGATATCCAGGACATTACCATGCGTCTTAATGGCAAGTGCGCTCTGTGCGTACACGCCACGTATAAGGCATGTGCCGTAGGCATTGATAGGGATTTTCGCGCAATAGCAAAAAATAACTCAGCTCCGTCAACATTGCCGAGACTCAGGCCCTACGAGTGTTGCCAATAAGAAGTTAAGAACTGGTATATCATTCATTGAATCAAATAAAGGACTTCATCAAAGGGTTTGCTGTCCATGGGATGTAACATGCAGACTACTCAGAAGTAACAAGGGCGATGTTCTACATTTGTACAACCAGGTAGATGCCGCAACTTCTCAGGTTTGTGGCACAATGTCGCAGGCACCTCATTATAATCACAGTGATCTTTTAAATAACGGACGTGAGTTCTAGATCCAAAAGGATAGGGAAACCTCAACATCTAGATGAAAAATGCATATAGCCACGGAAAAGAGGATTTCATTCAACTTAAACGATCATGTTTTCCGGATAGCTGCTGTATTACATTAATCCAATACAAGATGGCTGCACCTTGATCTACGGCGGCCATATGAGCTTACGAGTACATATATGGAGGATTTGGAAATCAGACTGGAGAATAATTAACAGGTCGCATTACTCGTATATAGATGTGTAAAAACTCAAGTAGTTTCATTGTGTGCTATTTAGCCTGGAAAGTTATAAGCTATGATGAATACAATTCTGAAATCAGAGAAAAATAATGATAACGTTGGTTGGATTAATTGGATTCTCGATAAGGAGCATATTTATCATAATCCACATCTCAGATGCAGACGGGATGTGATACATTTGCTGAAATTCCCAATGCGATATTTGAATGCATTGCAAGGATGTATCAAATATTGCATGCAGGGACAGAGCTTGTGAGAAAGCTCTGTCCTTGCGAATCCCCTCCAAGCGCTTCTCAGGGTATTTTTCACAAAAAAATACCTTTAGAGAGAGCTGCACATGAGCCGCTGGCTACCCCTCTGCTACCCTCCCGCCTACCCTCCCGGCTCCCATTACAAAATTAATCAATAATACCTGCAGCAGGATCGGTGATCTCCTTCTGTGTGAGCCGCTCAGCTGATCTGTGCTGGTATTTAAGCTGAGGTCACACAGATCAGCTGACCGGGTCACTTAGAAAGAGACACCGATCATCGATACCTGGGTTGCAGGTAACTTTTATTTGATTTATTTTCTGTTTTATCTATTCATTTTGACAGTGAACAGCCTGTGGTCTATCAGACACACATGACTGATTACAGAAACCAATCCTAGCTCTGCTCTCCCAGTCAGCAGAGAGGGGAGGCTGAGCTGGAGTAGGTGAAAAGGATGGTGGAGGAGGGGTGTCAGGATGCGGCCTGGGATCGGACACTACTCACCACTGTGCCGACGTCCTTGGGCTTAGGTGTTCAGTCACCGGGGGTGGAGGTGAGTGATGGACTAAGTATTCTCCCCAGGGTCTGCTAGGGTTTCCGTGCGTGCGTCCTGGTTCCCGTCGTGGCAGGCATGCGCGCAGCCATGTTGGTCCGTGTCACCCGACTAGTCTCTCCCAATGGTAGTCCTGCAGTCACTCAGCTGAGCCTCTGATCCAATGACCAGCTACCTAAGGTTATTTAGCCTGACTTAATTTTTCCAGTGACTATGATACTCTCCGGTGTTTCTCCGTTTAGAATCTCCAGTGTGTTGTTTCAGCCCTCACGCTGTCCTCCAGTGTTACATGTATCAGCTCTTGTGCTGTTTATTAATGTACTATTCAGCTCTCAAGCTGACTTCCTGTGTTACATGTGTTTGCTCTTATACTGATTACGAGTGTGCTGATCAGCTTTAACGCTGAAGCTCTCATGCTGATGCCTAGTATTTCATGCTGAAATTTACATATTGATCACTAGTGTTTCCTGGAGCATTCCCTGTGTTTCTCAGAGCAAGTCTGTGTCTGGATCTCCAGTACCTCTCAGTACACCCCTGTGTCTACATTCCCTGTGTTTCACAGAGCAAGTCTGCGTCTGGATCTCCAGTACTTCTCAGTACACCCCTTTGTCTACATTCCCTGTGTTTTTCGGAACAAGTTTGCATCTGGATCATCTACCAATAACCATCTAATTTCTAGAGTTTCCCAGTGTCAATACATTTCTAGGGTTCCCAGTGCTAACTTATTCTAGTATAGTTTCCGGTCTTCCTGCCACTCCCAGGTACCTGTCCAGAGGGCCGCGACCCGCTCACTTGGTGCAGCGAAACCCAAATCCCAGCTGGAGGGGTCACTGATGAAGACCACCAAGTGGGTTAGACTCCGTGCCTCTGGGCAGGTCTAGCCAAACCGGGGTTTAACCGCAATAGGAAGGCTTAGTCACTGTCAATCTCCTAGTTGTTCTCTAGCCACCCTACCCTGGCTTTTTGTCCTCATCTGAAGAACTTCCCATGACAGATCGTGACAGGGGGGGCCTGCATAATGCCATCTCCAGATAGCGTTATTATTGCAGGGCTCCCTCCCGGCATTTTTTTTTTTTTACAATTTATTTTAGTAAATCTGAAACAGATCACATTTCCAATTACAAGTATGGGAGGCATGTAGTCGGTTCTCTGGCGTGCGGGATGCCGACGGTCTAAATACCGGCGCCAGAATCCCAACACCGCCAGGATCCCGGAACCAGTATCCCATCCACCGGCATCCTGAAGGTAAGTATCGGGAGTTCAGGGAAGGTTAGGGGTTAGGTTTAGGCAAAACTAAGCTCAGCTCTGTAGAATGGAATCTTATCATGAACAGTTTGATTTTTTTAAATGTATGGGGATTTAAATGTATATTTTAAATGTATGGATGCTTGTACTGTAGCACCTGTTTATGGAGTGTGTTTTCCATGCTTTCACACTGCTCATGTGCCGGAAATGAGCGCATGCAAGTATGTGCGATGCCTGATCGTACACATTTTCATTGCACTTATTCTTCCAATGGCAGGGGTGAAACTGGGGTGGCAAGGGGGCGTTCTCATGCAAACAGTGTATATTAATAGCGTATTCACATAAATGCATTACATGAAGACCGTATATAAATTTGCATATGTTGATATATATAATTCTGCAGGGAGTGGAGGGTTAAGGTTGGTCTGTGGCAGCTGTGGGTTAGTGTTAGACTGCAGGAAGGGAGGATTAGGGATAGACACTAGTTGGAGGGTTAGAGTTAGGCACTTGGGGGAGGGGAGGGTTAGGCTGCAGGAGGGGAGTTTTAGGGTTAGGTACTAGGGGGAGGGTTAGGGTTAGGCACTAGGGGGAGGGTTAGAGTTAGGCACTTGGGGGAGGGGAGGGTTAGGCTGCAGGAGGGGAGTTTTAGGGTTAGGCACTAGGGGGAGGGTTAGGGTTAGGCACTAGGGGGAGGGTTAAGATTAGGCTGGGGGAGTGGAGGGTTAGGGATAGACACTAGAGGGAGGGTTAGGCTGCAGGAGGGGAGGGTTAAGGTTAGACACTAGGGGGAGAGTTGCGGTTAGGCTGCAGTAGGGGAGGGTACAGGTTAGGCACTGGGAGAAGAGTTAGGCACTAAGGGGATGGTTAGGGTTAGGCTGCAGGAGGGGAGGCTTAGGGTTAGGCATCAGGGGGGTTAGGCACTAGGGGGATGGTTAGGGTTAGGCTGCAGGAGGGGAGGGTTAGGAACTAGGGAGATGGTTAGCATTAGGCCGCAGGAGGGGAGAGTTAGGCACTAGGGGGAGGGTTAGTATTAGGCTGCAGGAGGGGAGGGTTAGGCACTAGGGGGAGGGTTAGTGTTAGGCTGCAGGAGGGGAGGGTTAGGCACTAGGGGAAGGGTTAAGGTGAGGCTGGGGGAGTGGAGGGGTAATGTTAGGCACTAGGGGGAGGGTTAGGCTGTAGGAGGGAGGGTTAGAGTTAGGCATTAAAGGGAGGGTTAGGCTACAGGAGGGGAGGGTTAAGTTTAGACACTAGGGGGAGGGTTACAGTTAGGCTATGGGAGGGTAAAGGTTAGGCATTAGGGGGAGGGTTAGGCACTAGGAGGACAGTTAGGAGGGGAGGGTTAGGGTTAGGCACTAGGGGAAGGATTAAGGTTAGGCTATGGGAGGGTAAAGGTTAGGCATTAGGGGGAGGGTTAGGCACTAGGAGGACAGTTAGGGTTAGGCACTTGGGGGAGGGTTAAGGTTAGGCTGGGGGAGCGGAGGGTTAGGGTTAGGCACTAGGGGGAGGATTAAGGTTAGGCTGAGGGAGCGGAGGGTTAAGGTTAGGCACTAGGGGGAGGGTTAGGCATTTCATCAGTATCGACACAATGAATGTCGATGTGGTAAATTTTTTACATGCCAAGTATGTGCTGAAACCCCCTACAGCTGACAACGCTGCTCGCTGTTACCTACACCTATACTGTATGAGATAACTGAGCGAGCGCATGTCTGGGGGAGCTTGCAGAGGAGGCCGGTAGTCTCCAGAAGGAATGCTAATGTGGTTTTCTGTTGTTTACACTGATTAACGCATGAATGTGTTTCGCTAGCAGAGAGATTGTCATTATTACAGTAATTAGACAGTAATAACTTAACAATCGCAGTCTGATTTCATCTTGTTACACTTGTTTATATGTGTAAATGTTTTTTTTTGTTTTAAGCCTTTACTTCTTCTCTTCGGCTGAGTAAATTTGGGTGAAAAGCTGGGTATGGTCCCATCTCTGTACAACACAAAATGCGCTGCTGGCAGAGCCACAAAGCTGCACCAGTAGCTCACAATGCTCCATCGTCCAGGTGGGGAGGTGCTGGAGTGACTTTAGGCAGAGGCAGCCAAAGTTCCTGGCGAGGCTCCGCAGGGAGATACGCTGCTGTAAATGTCGTGTTGTTTTAAGCTTTGACAGTAGTTGGTAATACTGTAGTAGATAATTAATAATGTGAGATTTGAACAGCAGAGACCGCAGCCCAGGCAGGTCCTAGGTCTTAGTTATTTCAGCATATGAGTAAGATGTGTATTCCACTACTAAGCTGTAGGGAAGAGTGTCCTCCATTCTGTGGGATATGGCTTGTGTAATATCCAATATGGCCACCACTTGTGTTACTGAGCAATATGTGTAATATCCAATATGGCCACCACTTGTGTTACTGAGCAATATGTGTAATATCCAATATGGCCACCACTAGTGTTACTGAGCCATATGTGTAACATCCAATATGGCCACCACTTGTGTTACTGAGCAATATGTGTAACATCCAATATGGCCACCACTTGTGTTACTGAGCAATATGTGTAATATCCAATATGGCCACCACTTGTGTTACTGAGCAATATGTGTAATATCCAATATGGCCACCACTTGTGTTACTGAGCAATATGTGTAATATTCAATATGGCCACCACTTGTGTTACTGAGCAACATGCGTAACATCCAATATGGCCACCACTTGTGTTACTGAGCAATATGTGTAACATCCAATATGGCCACCACTTGTGTTACTGAGCAATATGTGTAACATCCAATATGGCCACCACTTGTGTTACTGAGCAATATGTGTAACATCCAATATGGCCGCCACTTGTGTTACTGAGCAATATGTGTATCATCCAATATGGCCACCACTTGTGTTACTGAGCAATATGTGTAACATCCAATATGGCCACCACTTGTGTTACTGAGCAATATGTGTAATATCCAATATGGCCACCACTTGTGTCACTGAGCAATATGTGTAATATCCAATATGGCCACCACTAGTGTTACTGAGCAATATGTGTATCATCCAATATGGCCACCACTTGTGTTACTGAGCAATATGTGTAACTTCCAATATGGCCACCACTTGTGTTACTGAGTAACATGTGTAACATCCAATATGGCCACTTGTTTTATTACAATATGTGTAATGTCACTGACATGCACCATGTGAGGAGTATATATGTAACTAGTTCTTCATAGCCACCTGTCCGGTTATGTTGCTATTTGTCCTCCGTTATAAAAGTGTACAGTATAGTATCTAATTTCTGCATTTTACAGGAAACCAACATGCCCAGGAGTAGCAGAAGGAGCCGCCACAGGAGCAGTCCAAGGTGGGTCTAGCAGAAGGGAACCCATAAAAGTTGGCACCTTTTGGAGGCAATTTTAAGAAAGCAGGCCCTAACATAGAAGGCACTATGGGGGTCATTCAGACCTGGTCGTTAGCGCCGATGCGCTTGGACCGGATCGATGGCCCCCACAGAGCATGCGCACGACGGCGCCGTCGCCGTCGTGCGCATGCGGGAGACCCGCTACGACCGACAGCGCTGGTCGTAGCGGGTCTCGATCCAAAGGGGGCGAGCTGTCGATGTTGATTGACAGCTCGCCCCGTTTGGAAGGCAGGCTGGGGGGTGGCAGCCCAAACGGAGGCGTTCCCATGGGAATACCTACCGTTTCGGGGAGGCCCCACTGACATCACTAGTGATGTCAGTGGAGAGCTTCCGGCTCTGACAGAGCCATAAGCTCTCCGGGGCTTACGATAAGTGAGACCCTACCCTAGGGTCTCGTCGTAAGCCCCAATGGTCGCGATGGTCTCTGACCATCGCGAACATCACCAGAGCGGTCGTTAGAGCTGTGGGTGTAGAGCTGCAACAGAGGTGGGCGGTCAGGATGCAAGCGGCCGCCCAGTTTCTGAGCGACCGCTTGCATCCTCCGACCGCCTCTGAATGAGGCCCTATATCCCCTGCTACTGTCCCTGGCTGTTATTTTTATTCATATTACAATAATTTTGGAGTATTAATTTTTTATGATATAATTATTTTCTTTTAAAAAAATATATATATTTTTATTTTTTATTATTCAATACTGGCTTCAAATGAGGCATATAAATTAAGGTATCTTTGCATATATTTTAGGTATTATTTATTTAATGTATTTGTTTTCTTAAGAACATAGGGTTTTTATTTAGTCTTTTAAGTTGGTTGTGTGCATTCACAACATTAAAGTTTTCTATTATAAATATTCTATATTATTGGTCGATATTCAAGGTGAAATCAGCGCTCCACAACTCTCCCCCTATCAGAGGTTGGTTTAGTGGAGGAAGGGTCATGTGGAGATGACCAGGAAGCTCCTGTGGGTGTTGTAACGATACTGAATCGGAACCTCTATATACCCCTGCCTATACCTTCTAATATCCTACCTATAAACCTCCAAGGATGACGCTAATTTGCGTACGCAGTCATACAGTAAATAGAGACTCCAGACTTAGAACATGTGATTCCAAAGCACAAAGTATTATTCAAGTAAAAGTACAGTCAGTTACACGCTATTGATCCAGGCGCAAAGGAATTATACAGACCCAAGTGCAGTATACATACGCAGCGCTTCCAGACCAGATGTTAGGCATCAGCAAGAAACCCCTTCGTCAATCAGCATTCAGCACGAAGACTAAAGACCCAGTGTTGGAGCACACATATTTAAACCCCCCAGGAATAGACAACACAATAGAGAAGTTTGTTGCTGATGCCATTGGTTCCCAAGGGGGATACATCTGTTACAGAGCGTTTGACAGGCTGATTCAAATAGACCCAACCCAGCCTCTAACAACTGAGGGTCCCTAGATTCCCGCCACATGCAACATCCTAACAGTTATTCATATCATATACATTTTGTTGCTTGAAGTCTCTGCGGTCCATAAGTTGAGAATGCATGATGCGATCTCCACACCGACGATACCGGAATACTGTGGAAAGAGTACGCATCAGTACAATACCAATCACGGCTTACTTATCATGTATAAAACCTTAGTTACCAAATAATCTTTATTTCACAGCATTTATACTAAGTGAACAAACTTAAATCTTATACCTTAAAGCTTATGGAACCTTGTATGTGAATATGTAATGTGTGAGTATACGGGGTTTGATATAAAGACGCTAGTTAACTGGGGACAGATGCGTGCGCATTTACCTACTAAACAGCGTTTTCATATAGGATCTTATGCATTCGCTAATATGCGACTAGTTAACAGCGCAATTGTGCTTATTAATGTGTATGAGAAATGATGAAAGATGCAATCGCATGATGCTAATAGTAATATCGCCATATGTACTTAATTGTGATTTATCTAAAATGGCGCTTAAGCGGCCATTCGCAAAATGGCGTCTTGCGATCTCATTTCCAAGATGGCGTCTTGTGGCCAGTCGCAAGATGGCGTCGCTGCGATTCAATTTTAAACTGATCTTGTCTCAGCCAATAATCCAGCTTCAACAGTTGCTAACTGTAAATAACTATATGGTTTTCTTTTGTGTGGTATTCATGTTGTCAAAATCCTTTATGGATAATAGTGTAGACCTGAGATTAGCCCATGGTGGCCAAGGTCCATTATGTTATCGATGTGACTTCATACGAGTTTGTAGGAGTTTGCAGTAACTTTAATGATACCAATTCCCCGCTCCATTGGAGAATCGGGAAAATTCAACATCCCCGACTCAACGAATCCAACCATTTTTGGGGCGGAATTGGGGACTCAAGACTATACAGTGCTGTACATAGCGCTTCTGGAGAAGACTGCAAATAAAAAATAAACAAAACAAAGAAACTTCTTTGTAATGTTTTACATTATTTTGTTTGGGAAAAGTAAATTAATGGTGCATATACACGGTCAGATTTTTCTTCAGATCTGAACGATAACGATTTGAAAAATCGTTCATAACTGAGGGAAACTCTGACATGCCTGAATGATGAACTATTTGAACGATGCACGTTCCTGATGGTCAGATAACGATATCTGACATCTGATGTGTTTGCAGTCAGACTTGGACAATTCCATTCATTTTAATGCAGTCAAAAATCGTTCAATCGTTCAAATCATTCAAATCTTTGATAAAATCTTTCAATCGTTCATCTGACAGATCTGAGAAATCTGACAAATCTGAACGTGTGTATGCACCATTAGTTAATTTGCTCACAGGCAGCTGTTTATTTGTTGTGAAATGTTTCTTTTTGTTTTCAAGTGAAAGGAATGTAGATATTTGTATATGTATGTTGTAGGTGTTACCATCGTAGGACATGGGTAACACACACATCTGTGATGGTGATATAATAATTTTAAACAACATCAGAGACAAATGACTAAGTGTAATTTAATATAGTCATATTAATCGCACAATTCAGAGCATTTGACTTTAATAATAACAAGTGTAGTGTTGTTAGTTGTTAATCATTCCATAGTGGAGGTTAACGAGGGTTAACTTAATATGTATTAGTGTTAAAATCTTCAGAATGACGATATTTTTCAATAAAGAGCTGTAAACAAGGTAGTGATAAATTAATGGGTAAATGTTAGTAGGCCAGCAAGCCACATATGTTCAATACAAGGTGTAACAATTTGAAATTATTCTTTAATTGGTGTTAAACTGTTGCTGTTTAATGTGTAATGAGCCTGACTAATGCTGGCCACACACCTACGTGATTTCGTACCGATTGCCAGATTTTTGACGCGCCGTACGATGGATCGCATGGAAATCGTGTGGTTTTTTAGGTAGGATACCATGCGATCCGTGCTCCCGCAGCCGTCAAAACGTATTGTGTGATCAGATGTGCAGTCCATCTTCTCCGTCGTGTTCGTATTCTAATCGTCCGAGCGGCCTCATTTCTTAAAAAAAGAAATAAAAAGACTGATGCACGCACGGGGAGATCCGTCATGCATGTATCTGTCTGTAATAAAATAAGCACAGATGCAGGGATGGATCAGTGAGAACCATCTGTGCATCTATGAAAAAAAAAAGAAAGTGTTTAAAAAGAAAAACGGCGTGCACCCCCCCCCAAACAGCAACCAGAGCTGGGCTTTTAGGGACCCAGTGCTGGTTGGGCAACATATGGGGGACAAACGACATAGGGGTCCCCCGTATGTAAGCACAACCAGCACTAGTCAGATCCAGCCCAGGTTGCCAAAATACAAGGGACAAATGCACAACCAGCACTGGGCTCTGATCCAGTCCTGGTTCTGGAAATACAGGGAAAAAAATTAGTAGGGTTCCCCTGTATTTTCCAGAACCAGCACCCGCCTTTTTCTAGCAGGGGGCTAATGCACCAGACTTTTTCTAGTGGGGGGGCTATTGCCCCATTCACCGCGCCCCCCAGCCGAAGCATTAACCCTGACCACTAGTCAGCCCAGGCCAGGGATCCCTGGGGAGCTGGGGACCCCCCAATAAAGTGGTCCCCCCCTCCAGGGCACTCCAGGCTCAGGCTGATAGCCTGGGGCTATCCCCAGCAACCCTGGTGGCGGCGGGTGGCGGGTTGATAGTGTATTTGGTGTTGTGTAAAAATATGTGTAAACATTGTCTTTACAAGTAGAACTGCAGGTCACAGCAAGCCTCCCCCGCATGCTGGTACTTGGAGAACCACAAGTACCAGCATGTGGGGCATTAAGGTACATGTAGTTCACCTGTAAATACATTTTTAAATAAACACAGGGCACACACATCGTACACAGTATAAGTGTATTAAACATACATGCACTCATACATGTACACACACATGCACACATACTCACCTATGTAGAATATCCAAATGGTACCTGTGAAAAAAAAAACATACTCGCCATCTCATATGCGAGGTTCTGTCCTCTTCGGTCCAAAGTAGGCATCCCTCGGACTTGGCAAAAAAAAAAATGAAAATCCCCACCCACGAACTGAAGTACCGTTCTATCGAACAGTACTTCCTGAATGAGAGCTTTCCAATGGAAACTCCGCCGCTAAGCTCTCATTGGCTGAGAGAGGCGAGTCCTCCACCTCTCAACCAATGAATGGTTCCCACCATTGTAGTTAATGGTGGGAGCCGATCATTGGCTGAGAGAGGCGGTCGCTGATCTCTCTCAGCCAATGAATGCTCGGACATGGCCATTCCAAGGAAGGAGCCATGTCTGAGCACTTCAGTTGGGAGGTAACAACCATCCTGGTTGTTACCTGTTGCATGGATCAGGATTTTCAACCTACCACCCACCGCCACCAGTGTTGCCGGGGTAGCCCCTGGCTATCAACCTGGGCCTGAGGTGCCCTGGAGGGGGGGACCCCTTTATTGGGGGGTCCCCAGCTCCCCAGGGATCCCCGGCCTGGGCTGACTAGCGGTCAGAGTTAATGCTTCGGCTGGGGGGTCCGGTCAAAGGGATCCCCTGGCTGTGGCATTAGCCCCCCGCTAAAAATAGTCTGGTGCTGGTTCTGGAAAATACAGGGGAACCCTACTAATTTTTTCCTATGTATTCCCAGAACCAGGACCAGATCAGAGCCCTGTGCTAGTTGTGCAGAATACAGGGGACCCCAAAGTTATTTGTCCCCATATTTTGGCAACCAGGGCTGGATCTGACTAGTCCGGTGCCGGTTGTGCTTACATATGGGGGACCCCTATGTTGTTTGTCCCCCATATGTTGCCCAACCAGCACTGGGTCCCTAAAAGCCCGGGGCTGGTTGCACGCCATTTTTTTTTTAAACATTTTTTTTATTTTTTTTTTCACAGATGCACAGATGGTTCTCACTGGACCATCCCTGCATCTGTGCTTATTTTATTACAGACAGATGCATGCATCACGGATCTCCCCATGCATGCATCAGTTTTTTTTTTTAACAATGAAGCTGCTCACGCAACGGACGCACGATACATCTTATCATCTGATCGTATGTACATCATGTGTCAATCATGTGGCTGGTACAGCCAGGGAGGTGCCGGGGAATTGAAGGGAAAACGGCACGGTGAGTCGCATCGGCATTCATCATGTAGGTGAATGGCCAGCATAATTGTGTATTTGGTTTGGATGGGGAGTCAATATGCCAGTCGTAAAAGTGGTATATCCGTAATCCCCTATGGTAAGGATACAGATAATGTGGTACAGGTGCAAGCTGGCGGCAATTCCTACCTCAGTCCACGCCCCAGCAGAGAGGCAAGGGTTCCCCAACCAGATACAGACAATGGCAGACAAAACTTGTGTAAAAACAATCTAGATTTCTATTAACTCAAAATTACTGGAATGGGTCACTGTTATAAAATGATAGGTTTGGTACAATAAACACACAATAAATCACATAAATTGCAATAATCTCCATCCCTGGCTTAGTAAACACACCATAATCACTGGGCGGTGCGGTTTTCTGATTGCACATGAACCCCCGTATTAGTCCTATGTATTCTCACATTAGAAAATGGTAGTAAATCAGGCTGCAGTACCATGGTAGCAGTAAGGGTGATATATGGACAAATCTTGATGGACACAGTATTGTGTGCATGTGATAATGCCATCTGAAGGACCCTGGGTCGGCCTCTCTGCCTCCCCCCCGTCATGTGATGCCATTACATCACAACAAGGGGGCCGGGCCGAGACCAGAAAAAAAAAGAGTACTGGGCATGTCCTAAGGGTAACAAAGCACCAGGAAGCTCTCCAGGATGCAGGCACCCTGCAAATGCAGTTGCAGCCGTGGCAGTGACCAACAGTGCCACCATCGGTCTTGTGCCCTGGGAGGCAGCACGGGATGCGGTCAAAATGCCAATGGCCGGGAAGCCATCTGCCTAAATCCCGGCGTCTAAATCCCAATGCAGGACTAAAGACAGGTGTCAAAATCCCGACGCCCATCTAGATCCTGAAGCCAGAATCTAGATAGACGGCTTCCTGAACTAAGCTGAGCCAGGCACTGTTAGTGCTTAGCCGGGGGGGGAGTGTCGAAACTAGATTATTGGCTGAGACCAGATCAGTTTAAAATTGAATCGCAGCGACACCATCTTGCGACTGGGTGCAAGACGCCATTTTGCGAGATGGCCGCCTAAGCGCCATTTTAGATAAACTCACACTTTAGTACATGTGGCGGTAATACTATTAGCAAGTTACGGCGATTCACCAGAAGCCTATTTCATGACTTTACGAATTATAAAGGATATATTTCAGAAATGACTTTACAGTATGCCAAAATTGATTGCATTAGCTGAATAAAGCAAATGACTACATGACAACTAGCTTGTGTAGATAAGCTTCCTGGACAGTGTCTGCTCTCACTACAGGTGGTCTGGCTCGAATACACACCTTACATTAGCAGGCTTGACATGATTTCAAAGACTAGAGTGTCATCTTAGGTCTGTCTCTTGTAGCTGGGCTATTTGCATTTCACACAAGAGACTGGGAGAATAAAGAGTTTTTTCTTTTGAAGCCTGGGACAGGTGGGGGGGACTGCTGACAGAGTGGGCATGTGGAACTATCTGGCTCAGCATGTCACACTGTTAAGATGTTCACTTAGTGAGAGTTAAGTGCACCTTCCTCATACACACATTAATACGTCTTTATATCAAACCCCGAATACTCACACATTACATATTCACACATAAGGTTTAATAAGCTTTAAAGTATATGATTTAAGTTGCTTCAGTTAGTTTAAATGCTGAGAAATAAAGATATTTGATAACTAAGGTTTTATACATGTTAAGACAGCCGTGTTTGGTTTTGTATTGATGCGTACTCTTTCCACACTATTCTGAGGTAATCGGTGGGGAGATCGCATCATGCATTCTCGAGTTATGGATTGCAGAGACTTCAAACAACAAAATGTATATTTTATGAACAACTGTTAGGATGACTGTTAGGGGGCGGGTGGGCAGAAACACCTAGTTGTTGGAGGCTGGGTTGAGTCTATTTGAAGCAGCCTGTTAAACGCTCTGTAACAGATGGTTCCCCCATGGGAACCAATGGCATAAGCAGGAAACTTCTCTATTGTCCTGTCTGTTCTGGGGGGTATAAACATGTGTGCTCAAACACTGGGTCTTTAGTCTTCTTGCTGAATGCTGATAGACGGAGGTTTTCTTTCTGAATGTCGGGATCTGGTCTAGAGCGCATGGGTATGTATACTGTACTTGGGTCTGTATAATTCCTTTGCGCTAAATTGTACCCAGATCATAGCGTGTAACTGACTGTACTTTTACTTGAATAATACTTTGTGCTTCGGAACCACATGTTCTGAGTCTGGAGTCTCTATTTATTATATGACTGCGTACGCAAATTAGCGTAATCCTTAGAGGTTCATTTTAATATCGTCAGGAGGGATAGGTTTAGGCACCCCCTGGGGGATTTAGGGTTAGGCACCACCCCAAGAGGGTTAGGTATAGGGTGCGGGGAGGGGGGGTTAGGCAATACCGGGAGGAGGTTAGGGTTAGGCACCACCCTGAGAGGGTTAGGTTTAGGGTGCGGGGAGGAGGAGTTAGGGTTAGGTACCACCGGGGGGAGGTTAGGGTTAGGCACCACCCCGAGAGGGTTTGGTTTAGAGTGCTGGAGGGAAGTTAGGCTTAGGCACCCCCAGGTGGAAGTTAGGGTTAGGCACCACTAAGGGAGTGTTAGGGGGGGGAGGGTTAGGATACTTACAAGCCTCAGTCAGGATCTTCAGCATTTAGGCTTGCTGCGTCAGTATTTAGTCAGGCGGCTTCCCAGCCGTCTGCATTTCATACCCAACCCAGCAGCACCACCCACGCAATCCTAGTTATGGCCCCCGGCATACACAGTAAGCAAATGTGTATATTCGCTCCACATGCATCAATCTCTACATAAGAGCAATAGTACGCTGCATGAAATTCTGCTGCAGCAATACTCTAATGTTTCTCCCCTCAGAACATTTGAGAGGTCTGTATACAGTTCACCTTCAGTAAATTAGTTCCCGCCTTACATGATAAATCACGAAAACTTTTAGTACGATAAATGGGATGCAGCAATACCTCACCAGAGGAAGGAGAGTGCGGCACCCGGGCTCTGCAGACCAGCGATGAACGGGACATAGCGCCCACCTTCTGACCCGATCAGACCAATGCTGGGGTAATGATGCGTAAAACCGTTTTGTCATTTGTTATTACATATATGTGTTGCAGAACAGGTGTTTATAATCAGTATGAACTAATGCAGCCTGCTTTCTGCTACACAGTCAGAGACAGAGAGTGTACCCCTCTCGGTGCCATCCAGATGGGGGGGGGGCATACAATGCCAGAAGTGGGGTGTGGGCATAAAACTAAATAAGAAGCAAAGATCTATACATTTAAAAGGAAGGTCCGAAATACAGATTTGTCCTTTCACACTTTGGCTTCAGTCACGCCAATCAGCCCCTTTCGGCGCGCCAGGTCCTGGGCGACTCGAGTGTCTTTCTTGCTGAAAATGTGCATCTTATTCACGTAAATAAAACAACTGGAAGCAGCAAAATTGCTTTGTTAGATTACAATGATCAATTTTATGAATGACACTTGTATATCTGTGTGCGTCTAAATGTGCATACGAAGTTCTATGGCTTATTCTCACGCCACTAATATCTATTTTGTGAATAAGATGTAAAGTGACCTACCATTGCGCATGATAGAGTAGCCCGTCGCAGGCGGCGATAGGCTGCTAGCAGCTGAGCAGAGGACTCCGCCGATGAGGAGGACGTTACTCGATCTCGCTGGCTAGGTAAGTAATGATGGATACCAGTGGCATGTTCGTTTGTATCACTGTCATACTAAACAAAATATGCTGCTTGTATTCAGGTCAGTTGTTAAATGGGGCTCATAATTATTAATTAAATCCAGCGGCCAAAACTGCCAAAGACACCGCAGGATTGAAAAAATCAGCATAGTAAATTAAGCCCCTGGGGGTCAGAACATCAGACTCCATTTATATCCTGCTGTTTTTGAATGGTAAGTTTTAACGGCGAGGTGCTGCTTTTTTTACCAGGCAGAAACTAAAAGGTTAGCAATTTCAATATCCAGAAGAAGAGTCAACTTTTTTTCTTTTTCCGCACATCTCGTCCTGGATCGTACCTGTTTCACAGTAATTATCATAGAACTTTGAGAGTTCCCAGACGTTTTCTGGAGATATAACTCAGCCTGTGACCTTTCTGTGGAGCCTGACACCAAGTGACTTGTCGGATCCATCTCCAGACCTGCAATAAGGCTCCAGAGATTAGTAATGAGGACAGTAGAGGGTGGCAATGCTGTATAGCAAGAGATTGCCCCATATGAACCCTCAATGTTTTTGTTAATTAAGACCAGTTTGAAAAATGACCCATTTAACAATGTTCATGACATCAGTTAATATTTCATTAAGTATCTGTCTGACATTCTGTGAAACAAGGAGGAGCAGAGCAATTTATGATATAATTCCATGACACATTTCCTGGTAATAATGTAATGTAGAAGAACTTGCAATTTCCAAAAACATTTCAAATGGGATAAGTCTATCAGACACCTTAATCAACCTGCTTTATCCAAGACAACAGATTTCCCCTAGTTTATACAGCATATAATAATAATAATAATAGTAATAATAATAAAAAAATACAGCTCTCTATTTCTTCTCTCTCCAAGGCTTGATACATCTCCCCTTATGTAGCACCCATCACATCCAGGGCCTGTGAGACTTTAGGTGGGCCCTGGTGCAGGGCTAGTGGAGAGGCATGGCTATGCGCTCTCATTGTGCAGACACCTATGGTGCAAAGAAGCATTACGCTCAGCAGGAGATGTGGTGGCAGCATCACCATTTGGAGTGGTTATGCCTCTCCTGGCCTCTCAGAGGGGGAAGCAGTCTGGAAGCCGATGGACAGAATCACCACCGCCGGCTTCCCGACTGTCTAATCCCGGCAAGGGCTAAATGACAGGCGTCGAAATCCCGACGACTGTCATTTTGCCTACGCCGGGAGCCCAACACCCGGCTTACCGATCGAAGGTAAGTCGGGAGCCGGGCGGGGACAGACACAAGGGAGGGGGAGTTAGGTTTAGGGTTCCCAGGCGGGACTTAGGGTTAGGCACCCCCCCAGGAGGTTAGGGTTAGGCTAGGGGAAGGGGGGGGTTAGTCACTTATACCCCTTTCAGACATCTCGAGAATCCCGGGAATTTGGCCTGCCTCGGCCAAATTCCCGGGTACCCGAGTCTGTCTGAAAGGTGCCTACCCGGGAACATGTTCCCGGGTAGCCGCCCCTGCAATCGACCAGGGTTTTTCCCGGGACTTAAGTCCCGGGAAATTACCCTGCTTCTGTCTGAATGGTGCTACCCGGGAATTTACTACTCCCGGGCAGCACCAAGCAGCTTTTGCATGTAGCTGACAGCGCATAGCGTCCTATAGGACGCTCAGCGCTGCTGCTCACCACCCCCAGCACCGGCCGGCTGTGCCATAGCAGGCCGCCCGCACTCCCGCTGGACCACCAGGGAATTAAAATAAATTTAAAAAAAATTATAATAAAAAAAAAAACTGCATTACGATTGGCCGGCTTTTGGCTGGGAGGAGCAGACGGCAGAGAAGAGGCAGGTAAGCAGGAAAACCCTGCTCTTGTCTGAAAGGGGTCTACCTGGGAATTTCCCGGGTAGACACTGTAGTGTGAAAGGGGGGTCTCGACCAAATACCCGGGTCTGAGCAGGAAATTTCCCGGGTTGTATGTCTGAAAGGGGTATAAGTGGGGGGATTAGGGTTAGGCACTTGGGGGGGAGGTTCGGGTTAGGCACCTGTCGAAGTCAAATAATTGATTATGATCGCACACAATTATTATATGTCGATCTGTTTGTCTATAGTCTGATGACGATATGTTTCCACAATGCTACCTTGCACCGCAATCCGATGCGCTAAACTGCGAATTCACAACACACATTCACTGATGCACATCACGCACACACATATAAATGAATATATACTTATATGCACGAACGCTCATATGCGTACACACAATACTCAGACATGGACACTCATTTGTATATAGTTGCTATTTTCACACCCAGACGCACATATGCGGACGCATATGTGCAAGATGGTTCCCACACATTATAGTTACTAACCAGTGTTATTAAAGAAATTATTGTCTAATAATTGTGATGTAATATGTATCTAAATGAGATCTAAGGTTTAGAGCACAGTGGACATGTCATGTTTGGTATCATAATAAATCCCTGTTTATTTGCAGACTCCCGTTCCTATCGGCAAAGGAGTCGCATCTTGCGTCCGCTAGTTATGGATGTTAGGGAGTTATTGCAATGAATGTTAGCATCTATATGCAGTGTTGTAACTAGTATTAACCAGTTGTTTGGTGGGAAACTACACAAAGAGACCGTTGGAGAACTGAGCCATGCCCCTGATGACACCGTATGAATCAACCAATGACAAGACAATCCAGAAGCAAGAACCAATGGAAACCTGTAAACTAGTTCCTTTGTTAGCGTAGAACTCTGTAAGGTATATAAGCAGTGACCCGACCCCAGTGTACAGACATCCTCTTTGATGATCACAGACTTCTGGATTGATGACTGTATACTGGGACCAGTGCGCATGCGTGTGTATCGGCTTGTACTATTATTGATTGCTTTTTACTCTAATTGTTAATTCTTTCACCGTGTTACTTTTTCATTACATAAATAACTTTTTGTGCTTTGGAACCACACGATTGGACTGGAAAGCAATTCTTTCTTAAGCGACTTGCAGCGCTAAATAGCGGCTATTAGGAATCAATACACCCCTAAGAGAGGGTTTGGGGGTAGAATTAGGTCAGTAAATACTTACGATCGGGATTTCCTCCTCTGCCGGGATGCCGCTGTCGGGATTAGAACCGCCGGCCATGCGGCTGGCGGTAAATCGCATGTATTCCCTTCAGAGGCCCGGGTAATTTGTACCCTCCTCTCTCCCATTGGCACAACTTATGACTTGTTGAAGTAAAAAACATTAAATACACTACAAAATATGCCTTATATTTCAGACTTTAACAAAATCCCAGTTTACATTTCAAATTGGCCTAAAAACACAATATCAGATTGTTCTGTCCAAAAAACTTTTAAAATAGACCTTGGATTGATCAGGAGTATAAATACCGTACGTTTGCTTCAATTGTTAGCTTGGACAATTGGAATTTGTTGGTGATCAAATAGACCTTGTACGGTAATTGTCTCTGGTCTGCAGAAAACCAACAAGAAGGTCAGATAACATAAAAAGTGCTAAGGATATGCAGATCTTTAATTGTAGCTCCTGACTGCATTTTGTTTAACACACCCTGTGCATGCCATTATCTGTACATATTACTATAAGTTGTATTCAAGATGTATATATAGTACAGATCAGACATTTATATTAGAATTAATAGTGACATGTCCAATGTATTATAAATATCCTGGCTTTCGTGGCTCACACAATACAAACCTGCCTACTACTCAATAATTTACACATAGTAGTCACACATACAACCAATGGTTTACACCAAAGTACAAATGTATTAAAGAGAAGAAAACCAGCTATATATATAGTCCAGGGGCGGGACGACATATTAACATCGTGTTTGGGGTCATAATGTACAGAATTGTGTCAGCAGTAAGCTGGTGGTTGCGAATAGATTGTCGCACATTGCGGCAAGCAGATATTAGCAATGCCAGATTTATGTTTAATATAGCATATAACAAAGGTTGATTTGAACTAGCTTTTCGGCAGGAACCCAGAGGTGAACATATGCAACAGCAACCTGAGCCTAGGCATCGCCCACTGTTTGAACCAACCAATGACCCACAGTGAACTGGAAACATCCCGCCTCTGGACCAATAGAAGAAGACACAGCCTGCTATTATACACACCCATAATTTAAGTGTATATTTTAGGCTTCCCTGGTCCAGAGAGTAGTAGATGTATTCTACCGGTCATCTGGTGACGACTGTACTCTGGATCCAGGGAGTGCCTGCGAACGTATGTATACTGGTTTGTAAATCAGACCTTTTTTTTCTGAATTGTTTTATACCACTGTATAACTTGTGATAATAATTTTATATCCTTTTAATACAATATTTACCTTTGTGCGTTGGACCACAGAAACTGGTGTGTGTTCACTTGTTTTCACCTAAGATTATTATACTGTGATATATATATTGCACTGTAATTCACATTGTGTTTTGATACGAAGATAGCGACTATTACGTATACTGGTGGTGTTACAATAAGGGTAGGTATAGCGTATGCGTCACACGTTGCATACACTGTGCATCCACATTTGCATATCGCCATATGCAAGGTGCATACACTTGGCATCAAAAGCCGTAGAGAGATTTAATTAGGATTTCACATACTCTAGCACTGACTCCCTACATATAGCCTCTGCACATTTTATTCAATATCAATATAGTCCTGATCCTGGAAAAAACGTTAGAGTCACGAATGACAATCCAGCTTTATAAGACACATTGGAAGTTCAGCTGGCTTGAAGCACAATAATTGAATTGCTTTCAGTTGTATCATTGCTAGTTTTCTGGCTGACATGTGAGACAGTGCAGAGGAAGGTGGACTACGAGGGTCATTGTTTTTCATATGGGTTGTCCTTTTCTTACCTGTAATTTGCAATTACTGGAGGTTTCCTCAGAGCACATTCTGTTCAGACGTTTATGCAATGAAATGACAGACAACATTAGGAGAGATCCCTTCATTTGCAGAGGGAGAAGCATTCGCTCACTTGATTTTACATTTAAATTGGATTACAGCTGAGCAGTAGGTACGCGTGAAATCTCTTATATTCATGAGGGTGAGGCAAGGATTGATCTGTGATTCTTTATGGAGACGCTGTCCAGGGTCCTGAAGTCTTATCCACAGTACTGAGCTCGAAATTTGTTGTATGCCAGAGGTTCCCAAATGTGGTCCTCAAGGTACCCTAACAGTCCAGGTTTTAAGTATATTCATGCTCGACCATAGGTGATTTAATTTGAACCTCAGTTTGGTTGAACCACCTGTTCTTAAGCATGGATATCTCTAAAGCTGCATACACACACAACGATTTTGTTACCAACGATTTTTAAGAATGATTTTCATGAACGATTATCTGTCAGATTATCTGTCAGATTTTTTAAAGTGTAATGAACGATTTTTATGAACTACAAACGATTTTTGCATATTCCCTTAATGAAAATCGTTCAGTTGACAAGTCTGACTGAACTACAAACTACAAACGTGAACGCGCATGAACGATAATCGTTCATCGTTTGACTCAGAAAGTGAACGATTTTTTCAAGCAATTATCGTTAAACGATATCGTTTAAAGATAATCGTTCAAAAAATCGTTGTGTGTGTATGCAGCTTAAAATCTGAACTGTTGGTGTGCTTTGACTAACACGTTTGGGAACCTCTGCTGCATGCTTAGCTAGAGTTGTGAACAGGACTAATCCTTTTTCAGCAGATTCCAACTAGTTGGAGTATAAACAGCTACGATGTATAGTTATGTTACTATTATGTGCAAACAGCAATTTTGAACTTGAACACTACAGTAAGTTATGATAATCACATTACCTTTTTTTATATTAACATTAAAATGTAAAAAAGCAACAGTTTACTTTATAATTGAATAACTTTTATCTGCCTTCCTGCCATTCCTCGAGGGTAGGCAAATATGTTGTACTATTTACTGTAAACTATTAGGATATTATAAAACATTGAGGCGAGTGATCATTATACAGATCACAGATCTCAGAGGTAGCCTCTAATGCAGTGGTTCTCAAACTCGGTCCTCAGGACCCCACACAGTTCACGTTTTGCAGGTCACTCAACAGGTGCACAGGTGTATACATTACTCAATGACACATTTTAAAAGATCCACAGGTGGAGCTAATTATTATCACTTGCGATTCTGTGAGGAGATCTGGAAAACATGCACTGTTTGGGGTCCTGAGGACCGAGTTTGAGAACCTGTGCTCTAATGTAATAATCTGCAGCAGGGTTACGTTATTTAGCAAAACATGTTTGTTTTCTTAATGACAACTGAAGTGAGGACATGAGAATTTTCCCATTACACAAATATTATTCTATACAAGTGTTTATACATTCTGCATATTACCGTCATTATATAAGGCCGACCTAATTAGACGTATATCGGTGCCGGCACTGTCAGGCACATCTTACAAATGACACCTCTCATCAGCTTGCTCTGTAGTGCCTCATATAGTGTATAACTAACTAGCACACCCCGAGCTCATACACTAACACAGCAGATAGTAGGGAATGACTGACAATGTCTGTGACACAGTCTATTAACTCTCAGAATCACATTTTACTGCCTCATCCCCTGCACCATTGTCTCATCTCATCGCAGCTCTACATTTCTGTGCAAAGATCATTGCATGTTGCTTACCCCCATGCTGAGACTTAGTAATACTGGGTCACGTGGCACAACTGAGATAGCATAGGCAAAAGAACCTCGCTGTGTGAGACAGAAAATCAATGGATTGGGGGGGGGGGGGTCTGTATCCTGCGTGCAAGGAAATGTCGCAGTTATTTTCTGATTGGTACAATAACATATATAATTTATTTATTTTTTTAAAATTCAGACAGTATTTTCCCCTGAGTTCCTGGGATGCAGTGTCAGGTACTTGCCCTTAATGACATTATGTAGGTGACAGTAGACAGGGCTGCCATCTGGATATGGTGGGGCCCAGTAGAAATGTAACATACAGGCCCCCTTATCCCCCCCCCCCGGCCTCTGGTCTGAATTACATACACATTTATAGCGGCAGGGCCGGCCCTAGGCATAGATAAACTAAGCAAATGCCTGGGGCCAGCAGAGGTTTGGGGCAGGCACAGCCGGGGCACCTGCTGATGGCTGGGCAGAGACTATGGCAGCTGCTACTGTCACTGTGCAGCGTCCATGATTGGAGCTCAGCTGACAGCTCCGATCGGGCCTGGCAGCAGCAATTAGTGAGTGGGCTGCAATGGAACAGGCAGCTGCGATTTGCGGGGACGGGGCACCTGGAAGGCGGCTAGTGGTTAGCGAGGGTGCTGTGCTGTGAGAAAGGTGAAGGGTGCTGTGCTGGATGAGGGGTGCTGGGTGAGGGGTACTGTGCTGTGAGAAGGGTGCTGTGCTGGATGAGGGGTGCTGGGTGAGGGGTACTGTGCTGTGAGAAGGGTGCTGTGCTGGGTGAGGGTACTGTGCTGTGAGAAGGGTGCTGTGCTGGATGAGGGGTGCTGGGTGAGAGGTACTGTGCTGTGAGTAGGGTGCTATGCTGGATGAGGGGTGCTGGGTGAGGGGTACTGTGCTGTGAGAAGGGTGCTGTGCTGGATGAGGGGTACTGTGCTGTGAGAAGGGTGCTGTGCTGGATGAGGGGTGCTGGGTGAGAGGTACTGTGCTGTGAGAAGGGTGCTGTGCTGGATGAGGGGTGCTGGGTGAGGGGTACTGTGCTGTGAGAAGGGTGCTGTGCTGGGTGAGGGTACTGTGCTGTGAGAAGGGTGCTGTGCTGGATGAGGGGTGCTGGGTGAGAGGTACTGTGCTGTGAGAAGGGTGCTGTGCTGGATGAGGGGTGCTGGGTGAGGGGTACTGTGCTGTGAGAAGGGTGCTGTGCTGGGTGAGGGTACTGTGCTGTGAGAAGGGTGCTGTGCTGGATGAGGGGTGCTGGGTGAGAGGTACTGTGCTGTGAGAAGGGTGCTGTGCTGGATGAGGGGTGCTGGGTGAGGGGTACTGTGCTGTGAGAAGGGTGCTGTGCTGGATGAGGGGTGCTGGGTGAGGGGTACTGTGCTGTGAGTAGGGTGCTGTGCTGGATGAGGGGTGCTGGGTGAGGGGTACTGTGCTGTGAGAAGGGTGCTGTGCTGGATGAGGGGTGCTGGGTGAGAGGTACTGTGCTGTGAGAAGGGTGCTGTGCTGGATGAGGGGTGCTGGATGAGGGGTACTGTGCTGTGAGAAAGGTGAAGGGTGCTGTGCTGGATGAGGGGTGCTGGGTGAGGGGTACTGTGCTGTGAGAAAGGTGAAGGGTGCTGTGCTGGATGAGGGGTGCTGGGTGAGGGGTACTGTGCTTTGAGTAGGGTGCTGTGCTGTGAGAAAGGTGAAGGGTGCTGTGCTGGATGAGGGGTGCTGGGTGAGGGGTACTGTGCTGTGAGAAAGGTGAAGGGTGCTGTGCTGGATGAGGGGTGCTGGGTGAGGGGTACTGTGCTTTGAGTAGGGTGCTGTGCTGGATGAGGGGTGCTGGGTGAGGGGTACTGTGCTTTGAGTAGGGTGCTGTGCTGGATGAGGGGTGCTGGGTGAGGGGTACTGTGCTGTGAGAAGGGTGCTGTGCTGGATGAGGGGTGCTGGGTGAGGGGTACTGTGCTGTGAGTAGGGTGCTATGCTGGATGAGGGGTGCTGGGTGAGGGGTACTGTGCTGTGAGAAGGGTGCTGTGCTGGATGAGGGGTACTGTGCTGTGAGAAGGGTGCTGTGCTGGATGAGGGGTGCTGGGTGAGAGGTACTGTGCTGTGAGAAGGGTGCTGTGCTGGATGAGGGGTGCTGGGTGAGGGGTACTGTGCTGTGAGAAGGGTGCTGTGCTGGGTGAGGGTACTGTGCTGTGAGAAGGGTGCTGTGCTGGATGAGGGGTGCTGGGTGAGAGGTACTGTGCTGTGAGAAGGGTGCTGTGCTGGATGAGGGGTGCTGGGTAAGGGGTACTGTGCTGTGAGAAGGGTGCTGTGCTGGGTGAGGGTACTGTGCTGTGAGAAGGGTGCTGTGCTGGATGAGGGGTGCTGGGTGAGAGGTACTGTGCTGTGAGAAGGGTGCTGTGCTGGATGAGGGGTGCTGGGTGAGGGGTACTGTGCTGTGAGTAGGGTGCTGTGCTGGATGAGGGGTGCTGGGTGAGGGGTACTGTGCTGTGAGAAGGGTGCTGTGCTGGATGAGGGGTGCTGGGTGAGAGGTACTGTGCTGTGAGAAGGGTGCTGTGCTGGATGAGGGGTGCTGGATGAGGGGTACTGTGCTGTGAGAAAGGTGAAGGGTGCTGTGCTGGATGAGGGGTGCTGGGTGAGGGGTACTGTGCTGTGAGAAAGGTGAAGGGTGCTGTGCTGGATGAGGGGTGCTGGGTGAGGGGTACTGTGCTTTGAGTAGGGTGCTGTGCTGTGAGAAAGGTGAAGGGTGCTGTGCTGGATGAGGGGTGCTGGGTGAGGGGTACTGTGCTGTGAGAAAGGTGAAGGGTGCTGTGCTGGATGAGGGGTGCTGGGTGAGGGGTACTGTGCTTTGAGTAGGGTGCTGTGCTGGATGAGGGGTGCTGGGTGAGGGGTACTGTGCTTTGAGTAGGGTGCTGTGCTGGATGAGGGGTGCTGGGTGAGGGGTACTGTGCTGTGAGAAGGGTGCTGTGCTGGATGAGGGGTGCTGGGTGAGGGGTACTGTGCTGTGAGTAGGGTGCTATGCTGGATGAGGGGTGCTGGGTGAGGGGTACTGTGCTGTGAGAAGGGTGCTGTGCTGGATGAGGGGTACTGTGCTGTGAGAAGGGTGCTGTGCTGGATGAGGGGTGCTGGGTGAGGGGTACTGTGCTGTGAGAAGGGTACTGTGCTGGGTGAGGGGTACTGTGCTGTGAGAAGGGTACTGTGCTGGGTGAGGGGTACTGTGCTGTGAGAAGGGTGCTGTGCTGGATGAGGGGTGCTGGGTGAGGGGTACTGTGCTGTGAGAAGGGTACTGTGCTGGGTGGAGGGTACTGTGCTGTGAGAAGGGCACTGTGCTGGGTGCTGTGCTATGATCTGTGCTGGGTAAGGGGTACTGTGATGTGAGAAGGGTACTGTGCTGGGTGAGGGGTACTGTGCTGTGAGAAGGGCACTGTGCTGGGTGCTGTGCTATGATCTGTGCTGGGTGAGGGGTGCTGGGAACGCAGCACAATGGGGAAAGGGGCCACAGCACAGTGAGACCACGCCCCTTCTGTGAAGCCACACACTTTTTCAGGACCCCATAGGGGGGCACCACCCAAAATCTTGCCTAGGGCACTAACTTGGATAGGGCCGGCTCTGTATAGCACACCTACACTGACTTTCAGAAAACTGTAAAGATGGGTACACATAAGACGATTTTTGTCTCGTTCCGACGGATTGGTCCGACATATCTTCAAAATTGTCTAGTGTGTACCCACTATGTCAGGTGGAGCGTGCTCCCGTTTGGTCGTCAGCCGCATCATCAGGTCGTCCCTACATGCAGTTCAATCTAATGATGCGACTGACAAGCCCATGCAGCCGGATGCAGCTAGGGCCGACATATAGGGTGGTCAGGCACCAGATTGTCTAATGCATACCAGCCGCCCGATATGTCATCCCATAGTAGGGGGGAGGGGGGGGGGTCGCCCATCACATTGCTGTGTACACATATCGTTTAATGTGTACCCAGCTTAAGAAAATGGATTTCGGGGTTTATTTACAACATGACTCTTCTGTTTGTGTTTCTGCCCGATAATTAAAAGGGGCAGTGCTTTAGCTAGCAAGACACAACTAGTAAAAGCATTGCCCTTTTAATTGTCTGGCACTTCACCTGAAAGGTCTTTGGGCTCTATTTACTACAATCCGCATATTGAATGCGGATTGTAGTGTGATATTACCGAGTGAATTCGCATTGCGAATTCAGGTAATATCACAGGGATTTACTATAAATCCCTTGCAGGGACAGAGCTTGCGATAAAGCTCTGTCCCTGCGGATCCCATCCGCACTCTAGTCGCGGTATTTTCGGAAAAAATACCGCGACTAAGAGCATGCGCATGCGCCGACCGACCACCGCTACTACCCCCCCACCAATGCTAAGCCCCACCCCCAGCGCTAAGCCCCGCCCCCCGCGATCGCGGACCCCCGCGACCCCCCCCCTCCCTTCATTACACTTACCTGCATCCTCCTGGCCTCCGGTGGTCTTCTCCGGGCTTCCCGATCAGGTGATCTCCCATACTGCACTGGGGCTCGATCACCTGATGACCGGGCCCCAGTGCACTGTGGGAGACCATCTGACCGGAGAGGAGCCATCACCGGAGGCCCGATCACCGGTCCCTGGATTCAGGTAAGTGAAAAAAAAAATGTTTAATTTTTTTTTACTTTTTTTTACAGCAATCAGCTTGCGGTCTCTTTAGACCACATAGCTGATTACTGGTACCGGCTCCCGCCTCTGCTCTCCCCGTTAGAGCAGAGTGGGAGCCCGGTAACCCGGGGAGACCCTGGATAACGCCATCTCCAGGTGGCGTTATTATCACAGGGCTTCCCCCGGTATTTTTTTACTATTTATTTTTAGTAACTTGCACACAGATCACATTTCCCATTACAATTATGGGAAATGCGATCTGCTTTACTAAAAATAAGTGATACTGGGGGTTGGAGTAGAATTTTACTAATTCTACTCCAATTGCCCTGTAATAAATACAGGTGAAACTAAAATAATGTGAAAAGGGTGTGAAAACACCCTTTTTCACTTTATTTTAGTAAAAATAATGTTAATAAATAGAGCCCTTTGTGAGCACCTTGTCATTTAGTTACATTGGGCTCTATTTATTAACATTATTTTTACTAAAATAAAGTGAAAAGGGCTGTTTTGTGTCTTCACACCCTTTTCACATTATTTTAGTTTCAGCTAAAGTTACTAAAGGGCAATTGGGGTAGAATTCGTAAAATTCTACTCCAACCCCTAATTATCACTTATTTTTAGTAAGCAGATCGCATTTCCCATCATTGTAATGGGAAATGTGATCTGGCCAAAGTTACTAAAAATAAATTGTGGGACTCTTGCTCCGCTCTAACAGGCAGAGCAGAGCCCGGAGCTGGCCCCAGTGATCAGCTGTGTGGCCTAAACAGACCACAAGCTGATACACTGTAAAAGAAAGAAATTAAAATTAGTAAAAAAAAAAAACTTACCTGAATCCAGGGACCAGTGATCGGGGCTCCGGTGATGTCTCCCCTCCGGTCAGCTGGCCTCCTATCCTGCAATAGGGCCTGGTCGTCACCTGACTGTGTCCCAGTACAGGATGGGATGTCAGCTGACCGGAGCCATGGAGGACATCAACGGAGCACCGATCACCGGAGGTAAGTGTAATTAAGGGAGGGGGGTTCACAGGGGAGGGAGTGGGGGGTCGCGATCGCGGGGGACAGGGTTTAGCGGCTGGGGGCGGGGCTTAGCAACGGACGGTCGGCGCTTGTGCAGGCATTTGTCACGGTATTTTTAGCGAAAATACCGTGATAAGTGTGCGGAGGGGATTTACAGGGACAGAGTTGGTCATTCAGACCCGGTCGTTAGCGTTGATGCGCTCGAACCGGGTTGATGGCCCCCACAGAGCATGCGCACGACAGCGCCGGCACCGGCGTGAGACCCGCTACGACCGACAGCGCCGGTCGTAGCGGGTCTCGATCCAAAGGAGGCGAGCTGTCGATGTTGATTGACAGCTCGCCCCGTTTGGAAGGAGGGCCGGGGGGGTGGCAGCCCAAACAGAGGCGTTCCCATGGGAACGCCTACCATTTGAGGAGGCCCCACTGACATCACTAGTGATGTCAGTGGAGAGCTTCCGGCTCTGACAGAGCCAGAAGCTCTCCGGGGCTTATGACAAGTGAGACCTTACCCTAGGGTCTCGTCATAAGCCCTGATGGTCGCGATGGTCTATGACCATCGCGACTATCACCCTAGCGGTCGTTAGAGCTGTGGGTGTAAACCCACAGCCTAACGACCGCAACAGAGGCGGGCGGTCAGGATGCAAGTGGCTGCCCAGTTTCTGAGCGACCGCTTGCATCCTCCGACCGCCTCTGAATGAGGCCCAGAGCTTTATCGCAAGCTCTGTCCCTGCAAGGGATTTTTAGTAAATACCTGTGATATTGGCTGAATTCGCAATGGTAATATCACACTACAATCTGCATTCAAAATGCGGATTGTAATAAATAGAGCCCATTATCCTTTATGTGAATTCACACATTTCTCTGAACCCAACACCTCTCACAATGCAGTCAGACACCTTACACATGGAGCAATTTGCTCCTGCATAGGAAACATGATTATTCTAACTATATGAAACTACACTAGCTGTAATTGATATTATAAAATCATTGCAATTATGCAGATCTATCCCCCAAACCCCTGCACCCATACTGACATTTACAAGTAGCTTCATATAGTTAGAATTTGCAAGCTTATTACGCAGGGGAAAATAGCTCCATGGGTACGGTGTCCGACTGTAGTGGGAAGGGTCCTGAGTTTGAAGCCTGGGTATGACAATATTGAGAAATATGTGAGGTGCTCATATGCTCCTGTACTTACAGGAGGCTTCCTGCCTCACAGCAGCAGAACATTGGACACTGACAGTGGGGCCCCGCAGTGAAGTGGTCAATCTGACAGCAAACTGCTTCCTTCACAGGTTAGATAATTGCTAGGCAGCGGGCCCAGTACATTATCCCCCCTGATGGTGGCCCTGACAGTAGAATATGTGTGTATACTGTATATATCAAAATATTCACATAAACATTTAATTTATTAGTGACAAGCAGTTAAACATTCTTCTAGCATGGCAATACATTATTGAGAAGCAAATATATGCATCTTACTGCTTGGTGCAACAGCTGATGGTGGGATAGATAATCATGACAAAGGGCCAAATGTAATAGGGTGAGAGTTTATATAATGTGAGAGTTTGGCAGTAACCTCTCCCATTGGTCGAGTTTTATCTTCAAAATGGGAAAACATCTGGATGAGAGTTTAAATCGTGAGTTTATTGTATGCATCGCAGTGTGTGTGCGAACCAGTGTGAGTGATCGGGAAGCGTACGCTCGCTGCTCATAGATAGCCCAGCAGAGTGAGTGACAGGAGAAACCGTTTGTGGGTGGTGACAGGGGTTGGCCACTAGAAACGGGGGAGTGGAGGTGCGAACGCAGGCGTGCCTGAGTGTCTCAACGCTGTTTCAGAGGGGTGAATAATTAACAGGCAGCGTCATAGTACACGTCACCTGGTTGTATTTATCACTGAAGTGATCGCAGTGCTTGTGGTAGGGTATAGTCAACCTCAAGCGCTGCGATTGCCTCCGATGGTCCTCAATGTACCAATGGTTACATACACTTCCTGGAGATGATGTGCACAAGTGGGCATCTTAAGGCAGGCTGGTGGGCATCTGCAAACACAAAGTGATCGCACGCCAAGACATAGTGGGCATGCTTATGTCTTGCCGTGCAATCGCCTGCCTTGCTGGGCGTGTGCCGGATATGCATACGCTGGGTGCGAGCGTACGCATCTAGCGAATGGGTCTGAATGAGCTCCTGAGTTCTAAGACCCATAGTGAAGAGAAATTTGGGCAAAAGGTAAAGAATATGCGCTGGCCATTGTTTGAAAAAAAAATTATTAGTTACAAATTTTATCACCAAGTGGGAATACAAATCATTTGAAGAGCATTTCAATTGCCAAGGCAACATTTTACAGAAGAACGGGTCATCAGCCACTAAGTTTGGGGGATGCAATCGGGAAACCGGCTGTCTTAATCCCGAAAGCCGGCTTCCCGACTCCTTTATCCCAGCGAGGGTGAAATGACCGGCATCTAGATGTAGACACCTGCCATTTTCCCGACGCTGGGAGACCGGCGCCCGGCATCCCGATCGAAGGGATGCTGGGCGCCGCGAGTGGACAGCCGCTGGGGGGGAGGGTTAGGTTTAAGGCACCCGAGGGGGACTTAGGGTTAGGCACCCCCCCGGGAGGGTTAGGGTTAGGCTAGGGGGAGGGAGGGTTGGATAGCCCCAGGGGGGACTTAGGGTTAGGCACCCCCCCAGGGGACTTAGGTTTAGGCAGTGGGGAAGGGGGGGTTAGGGTTAGGCACTTAGAGGGGGGATTAGGTTTAGGCACTTGGGGGGGAGGTTATGGTTAGGCACCCCTAAGGAGGGTTAGGGGGTTAGGTTAGTTTTTACTTACCTACGGACGGTCGGGCTTCCGCTGCGGTGAACTCTGCTTCTGTCGGCCTGCCGCTCCTAGGATTCGAACTGCCGGTGGTATTTCATACCGATCCCTAAGTTTGGATATCTTGGCCATCCCAATCACCAGACCTCACCTCATGCCACCTTTTGTTATGTTTTTTAATTATTTTTTGAAGAACCAGGTGTATTGGGAAGGAAGTCATACAGTTCCTTGTCAGAGCTTAAAGACAGCATTAGACGTCATGTGCTGCCTATGCCACTTGACCTGTTACGTTCTAGAGAATGCTGTTCTTCGACTGGAAGCTGTTGTTGACCACAATGGAGGACACAATGAACAATTGTAGCGCTCTCCAATTGATTTATATCGCCACATGTCCACCTGGTGAAAAAATTGTAACTAATAATTTTTTTAAATAAATGACTAGAGTTTCCTTTAAAGTACCTGTTGACCAATATTCTTTTCATTACAAGCCTTACAACTCGCTTCAGAGTGTCTTAAGTTGGGATACTTTTGTTTTAAAAGCCCTGTACATGAAGCTTGGGATTTGCTGCATGTTCCATGGGAATATACTTGCTGTGTATATGAATATACTTAGGGGTAAAGGACTTGTGTGTTCAAATAAACATTTAATAGGAAAATGGTTGATACTGGATATTATAGGAGTGTTCTACGTAGTTCGGAATATTCTACAGAATATTTTCAGAATATTCTGTAAATATTTTGCGTGATCCTGTGAATGGTTCTGTGTGTGATGTACGAAGGACAGGCTGGTAACATTATACAGACAAGCAATGGGATGATAGACTTCTGATACATCGAGAAGAGACAAGAGCAGAAAGTGCTGTCCTGAGGGACCTTCATAGAGAGCCTGGTTCCACTAAATGAAAAATGAACAGTGAAATAAACCATATGTTATAGAGTGTAGGTTACGTGCCCAGCCTTGTGCTCTAACAACCTCTCTGTCAAGGAAACCAGTGAGGAACTGGAGATATACTGTACACAGAAAGTTATTATGATAACAAGCTATAAAGAGAGGATGGGACTGTACTATATTAGTACTGTAGATATTTGTAGGCAGTCACATTTAAAGGGAAGTTTCACTCTTTTTACCCGAACAACATGTGTTTCTGGCCCTGGAACCTTTATTATTACCACAATGCAGAATAGAGAAAAGAACAAGATCATATGATAAGGTTCTATGAATTTCTGCATTTTGCAGCTGGAACATTAGTTCATTACGGTTGAGCTGTAATAAAGATTTACGGCATTTAAAAAAAAAAAAAACAGTTTGAAAATATTTGGAGCTTCTGGATTTGGTCGCAAAGTGCAAAAAGTAAGCGCTAACAGTCAGCACGTCAAAATAGCGCAATCACGCTGATACGCTTTGGAGGACACATCGGAAGATACATCTACAGTAAGCGCGCCAGGACTATGCTAGGCGTATTTTTACACCCACTTTTGCAGACTACTAAGGGCCTGATTCAGCAAGGATCGCAACTGAGATTACGCACGCTATCGTCCGATTGTTGAGTTCTGCGTATACATCGCAGTGTGCGTGCGCGAATCGGCCACTGCGATCGGGACTGCGATTGCAGTGACTATGCAGACCCATCGCAGAGTGATTGACAGGAAGCACCGTTTGGGGGAGGTAACGGGGGGATGGTTGGCAAAACGCAGGTGTGCCATTGCATTTCAACACCGTTGCAGGGGCGTGCATAAATTATCCACTGCGATTCCCGACGCAGCCTGCGCTCTCACTGCATACAGGAAGTTTAGCAATTTCTGAATAAGGTCTGACCTTGTACAAGTGCGCGTGACGCTCCGATGGTACTCGATGTTACCGATGGATTCGCAGTCTTGCTAAACATTATGGATATGTGTAAGGTGGGCGTCCTTATGTAGTGTTGAGACGGCATAGCGAACGCAATGGATTAGCTTATCATCGCAGCCGCAATCGCAGTTGCGATCCCTAATGAATCAGGCACTAAGTCATAAGCACGGTACATTTTTTTATAATATTTGTTTTTATAATGGAAAACACATAATCATAATGGAAAACACATAATCATATTTCATCAAACAAAGAGCAAATTGCTCTTTGTTTGCGCCTTTTTTCTACTTGCCCCCAAACTCTGAATTAAGCCCCCAGTATGGTTGATGACAATCGGAATATTAGTAGTCATACATGCACTCTTATTGTATTGTAAAACATACATTTTACTTATAGCATCAGTATCATAGTAACAATGTCATTAAAAACTGTATTATCAGATATAAATTCAAGGAGTTGATATATGTATATATTAATGTTACTTATACTAACATAATAGAATCTGCATATCCACTTCAGTGCCTCTTGATAAATTATATTGTTTAGTGGGGAATTTCTTATAATCAAACAGCTGTGATTGATCATTCAATCATAAGAGTGTTATAACGGTGTTCTACAGAATCGCATTCCATCTACCATAAATGTCAGGGACACCACAGGTCAGCCATGCATCAAGTCTAGAACGTGAAATTGGCTTATCAGTGTCATGTATCAAAAAAGTATAAATTCATTTTACATGTTTCAATAAATATTTCAACTCTACACCTCCGCTGCCTTCTATCCAGGCTGTGCGAGAGGCGACAATATACAGGGCACCCCCAAATCACGCCCATTACATCCGTCAAATAAGCTGTTATAAATACTGAAGGTCTCTTTCATAGCACAACGTGGCACCTCTAATCATTTCTACAAAAGCAGGTGAAAATGAAAATGTTCAACTACATTTGTAGAAATTACGTTTTTGGGCCATTGATCAAAAAGGTCATCACAGATACACTAGTATGGGGACGGAAATTAATCAAACTCCGAAAATACAATATTTTCGGAGCTTGACTGCGGGAGCATTCGCCATCTCCCTATGGGAAGGAGGCCCGGATCACGAAGAGTGATCCTTTCAGATTCCTCTGTGCCTGTCCGGCTCCTTTCCGCCGGACGCCGGGGCTTTTGTGCGAATGGTGAATTGCTCCGGCGCTCGTGGAAAGTTCAATTGTTAATTATCGGACCCCAATAATTAACATGATGAATAGAACCCTTACTGTGACAGAGCCCAGTACTATGTGTGTATGTGTGTGTGTCATATACTGTATTTATCCAGTATTAAGTGGCTGAATGCCTAATTATTTATGTACTAGGAAAGGGACCCATCTCCTACTATGCATTCATATTGTAGATGGTATATACCATAGAAAATTGTAATATAGAGATAAAACGTTTTCTCCCCAGTAGAGGAATCCATAAGAACACATAAACATGCAAAATCCACACAGAGAGGGCGCTTTTTTGGAATTTAACCCATGACTATAGGTGTATCTATAATGGGTGCAGGGTGACCCACAACGCACACTCTATACCCATGTTTAACACTCACCTCTCCGGAGTCCCACGCTGGCATTGCAGCAGCAGCACAAATCACCGGGAAAATGTTGCGGAGGCCATTTTCCAGGAGATTCACCCATGCACAGCAGAGGTGTCTCCAGGACCATGGTGCAGGTGCCATGTTACCGGAGACCTGCGCATGGCACAATAACAGAGACTACTGCACCACATAGAGCAGGGGGCACACATGGAGTAGTCTGCCCACGGGCCCCCTCCTCACTTAAACCACCCCAGCCATGACCCCAGTGCTTATAACTGGGAGGAAGAACAGTGTATATACAGCCGTGGCCAAGAGTTTTGAGAATGGCACAAGTATTGGTTTTCACAGAGTTTGCTGCTTCAGTGTTTTTAGACCTTTTTGTCAGATGTTACTGTGGTATACTGATATAATATTACAGCATTACATAAGTGTCAGATGTTACTATGGTATACTGAAGTAAAATTACAAGCATTTCATAAGTGTCAGAGGCTTTTATTGACAATTACATTAAGTTTATGCAAAGAGTCAATATTTGCAGTGTTGACCCTTCTTTTTCAAGATCTCTGCAACTCGACCTGGCATGCTGTCACTCAGCTTCTGGGCCACATACTGACTGATGGCCGCCCATTCTTGCCTAATCAATGCTTGGAGTTTGTCAGAGTTTGACCCATTTGTGGGTCTTTGTTTGTCCACCTGCCTCTTGAGGACTGACCACAAATTCTCAATGGGATTAAGGTCTGGGGAGTTTCCTGGCCATGGACTAAAAATTTCGATGTTTCGTTCCCCGAGCCACTTAGTTATCACTTGCCTTTTGGCAAGGTGCTCCATCATGCTGGAAAAGGCATTGTTCATCACCAAACTGTTCTTGGATGGTTGGGAGAAGTTGCTCTTGGAGGATGTTTTGGTGCCATTCTTTATTCATGGCTGTGTTCCTAGGCAAAATTGTTAGTGATCTCACTCCCTTGGCTGAGAAGCAACCCCACACATGAATGGTCTCAGGATGCTTTACTGCTGGGTCTCTGTGCTGGAGGTATAGCCATGATTCACTAATTAAATTTCTCCAAGAAATGAAGGAGGCACATTAAAAAAAAGAGGCATTTCTAAAAACATAAGCCTGCTACGTGCTTACATGTTTCTATAACGCATGGAGTCACAAAACCATAGTCACAAAGCTAATGCCTGACAAAATATTTGTTTCCTCCCCTGCCGGGCGCATTCCAGCAACAGACAAATGTGTTTGACCTCGTGAGACTCTAACTCAAGTCAAATTTCCTTACAGTTGTCAGAGCCTTTAATCAGCCGAAGGAATGAAAAGACAAATACTGAGGATACAGGTAATAGGATGGAAATGAGGAGAACGACAGAGAATGATAATTAATGACATATCTTTATAATCACAAGGGGCATCTATAAGGACATCAGAAGGAGACCAGCTCATCTCGCTCCTCTATGGGCTCAGCATCAATTCTGCACAGGTACTTTGTTGATAAGTGGCCAAAAGTTAAACTTTAAGCCAAAGGGAGAAAAAAAAAAGTGTTGCAAGGAAAAGGTCGGGATAAACTTTCGTTTATTTTTTTATAAAAAAAGTTCTCCTATAGCAATTTTTTTTTATTTTAGCTGGGTTCGCAGCTGTGTCATTGCCCGCAATGCAGCTGCGATAATATGCTAATGTCTGCCACTGCTCAGCCAGCATAGAGACGCCCACTGCTGCTTTCTCACATCCGTAATACCTCGCAGCGATGCGTATACATCGGTACCCAGAGGCGCCGAGAGGGGGGGGGAGCAGGTACAGATTACCGGGGCCCGGGCTTCCTGAGTGGCCCGGCGGGGGCCCGGGTCCGGCGCCGCTCCCCCTCCCTCACAGCAGCCCAGCACACAGCGTGTGCTGAGCTGCAGTGGAGACTGCTCGTGGTTGCTGAGCAGCAGTCTCCTATGCCTGTGGGGGGGAGCGATCACACTGATCGCGCCCCCCTGGCTTTAAGCAGGGTTTAGGGGGCCCAGAGCGCCCCCTCCCCAGCACGAAGCGGCTCTGCAAATCTTTTTTTTTTTCAGGGAAGGGGGCGTGACCATGCCTCCGCGATTAGGCCACGCCCCCTATTACCCGGGCCCGCCGCGGCTCTCAGCGGGCCTGTCGGTACCATAGGAGCACAACGGCCCATCACGCATAATTACAGCAGGTCTGACCCGTCGCAGAAATTGTCTTGTTGCACGCAGTGTGTACTCAAACTGCATTTGCCGTCGCAGTGGCTAATTTATGCACGCCCATATAGCAGCGCTTAAATGGACAGGCTTGATTTTGGACTTGACAATCGGCCTGATTCAAAGATGTCCACTAATCCCATAGCTGCTGCAAATTCATACGCAGCGGCTGTCTGAAAATATGCAAACGTCGCAGCCGCAGGGTTTTGTGTTGAAACGGCCACTGGCGGCTTCGCAAATCCTTACAATTACATACAAAGATGCGGCATCGGTTGCCGGTCCGTCGATTATCCTATACTTTCTCAGAATGGCTGCCAGAACTGAGATGCTGGAGCCATTTTTACTGCGTACAGGATCGCAGTGGCAGGCAAAAATGATTGTGTTGCGCCTGCGTTGGTGTCGTCGACACAGCCCCCCAATGCACAAACGATCCCTGCCTGTCAATCACATTGTGAATAAATCCCCTCTGCGAGCGACAATGGTAGTGAAACTTGACGCATGCACATTGCGATTCATGCGCAGACCATCAATAAAAACATCGGCATTGCGTCCATCTATGAATCGGGCGTACTGTCCATTTATGCCATGTAAATGTAACAATGTACCTTGGCACAATGCATAAAAACTTACTGTACACCCGAGTTAGAGTTACATGTGAGTCGCACTTGCAGACGTTGGAGTCCGGGAGATAGACCGGGAGCGTTCATGTTGAAGTTCAGGGCAGTAAGGACATTCGCACGTAAATAAAGCATGATCCCTAGAGAGGTGCCCTATTTAGCGTTGAATGCATTTTAGATATGACTCTTCAAAGGCGAATCTGTTGCATTGTCTGTGTGGCTGGAGTAAAGATACATGCTGCAGGCGATGACAGCACCAGATGTATCATTGCAATGTTTAAATTAAAGATAATAATTAAGAAAAAGAACATCCCACCAGAACAATAACCAGCACCAAGGCTATAACACAATGACAAGGATAGCCCTCTGCGGTGGGACAACCTGTCATAATGTGATCCAATTGCTGCCTGGAGGCTGGATACCCCTAGGGAGGTGCCTGGAACATATTGCTACTCATATTATGTTCCCCTAGCAAGTGCAATCCACATGTGAAATGTATATATTATAAACACTATGCATTTGCTCTTGTGCCCCATAAGCATTTGAAATGTGGTTCATATACCTGTGATGTGTGCAATCCACCTAGGGCGCAAGTCTGATTGCTATGCTTGACCCCAGCTTGCAGGGTGCTTGAAGATGGGCAGGGCACATCCTTAGGACATGCCCCCTGCACCTGAAGCTTCCTGCTCCAGGCACTTATTCTGTGAGGTCCTGATGTCATGTGCCCCAGGGCATGTGGTGCCAGGCCAGGGCACCAATGCATCCCACTCTGGCCCTGGACGTGTTGGCATGCATTTGCTAATATCTTGACAAAGCAAGCACAGCACAGATCTTTGAACACTCATTTCAACGGGGGCTCCAGCATGTACGCTACGATGTGGGGAACACATTGAAATGAAGGTACTATTGAAAGCTCAGGAAATAAATAAAGAATTGAAAAATCAAACAGGCTTCTAACTCAAAATTCTCATCCAGCAACCATCTAGAGTAGACAGACTGGGCTGGTGCCCACTATAGGAGAGCTGTCATAATGAAAACCAGCACCAGCCTGGTCAACACAGAGTTGGAGATTCTGGGGGAGATGGACTAAGGACCTCATTCAGAGCCGCTCGCAAACTACGAGCGCTCGCTCTGAATGAGGGCGGCCACTTCTCTGTAAAGAGCCGGCCTCCTGGCCACTCGCTAAGCTGTGGGTGACCACCCACAGCTTTAGCGAGCGGCCAGGTTGATGGTCACAATGGTCAAGACCATTGCGACCATCGGGGCTTGCGACGAGACCATTGTGGTAGGGTCTTGTCTCCCGCAAGTCCCAGTGAGCTTTCGGCTCTAATAGAGCCGGAAGCACACCACTGACATCACGAGTGTCCTTCGGGAACGCCTCCGTTTGGCCAGCCACCCCCCTGTCCCGCCTACAAAACGGTGCGAGCTGTCGATCACCATCGACAGCCACCCCATTTGTAGTGAGTCCCGGAGCGAGAGAATTTCTCTCTCGCTCCGGGGCTTGCGCACGCGCAGTGCGGCCGCTGCACATGCGCAGTGCCTCTACATGAACCCGCTTGCGAGCTCTCAGCGCCTTTCGAGCTGATCTGAATGAGGCCCTAAGCCTTGGAGAGAGAGACTTGGAAAGAGATAAAGTGGAGGGAGATAAAGTACCAGCCAAGCAGCTCCTAACTGTCACTTTACAGACTGTGGAGGAGATGTATCAAAGCTTGGAGAGTGATAAAGTGGAGAGAGATAAAGTACCAACCAATCAGCTCCTAACTGTCAATTTACAGATTGTGGAGGAGATGTAGCAAGGCTTGGAGAGAGATAAAGTACTAAGCAATCAGCTCCTGTCATTTTTCAAAAACAGCCTGTAATGTGACAGTTAGGAGCTGATGGGGTAGCCCTGTATCTCTCTCCACTATGGGCCATATTGAATTAGAGGCAAAAAGCCTTTTTCGTCTGTTTTTTTGAGAAAATTTTGCCTATAAAAATTTCGCCAAATTCAATTCCAGGATATTTCGCCTAAGCGGATACTCGATGCATTGAATTCTCCAAAAAAGATTCTCCAATCAATAGCAGGTGAAAAACTTAAGAAGTGCAAAAGCTTTATTTTGGGGTGCAAACGTGGGGAAATGACTCAGACCTAAGAACACCCCAAAAAAGACATATGATATTTGGGGTAAAAATTTTAAAAGTGGGGGACAAGCATAAAAACTAGTGAAATAGACTTCTTGGGGGTCCCCAAGGATGGGTCAGGTGTTTTGGGGATTGCAGGTGCATGCAGCAGGTGGATTTTTCACAGTTTTTAAAAGTTCACTTTAGAGAGATAAAAACATGCTTGCACCCATTTTCAAGTACCCCAAATTTGACAGGAATACTTATTTTCACCAAAAAATACAGCTTTATGCCATTCTTCACCACTTGTGCAAAGTCACTAATAGCAAGCAATTTACACAACTTAAGTACCCAAAATAGTCTTATTAGGGCTATTAGTACACATCTATATTGATTCCCTATGTTAATGTATCTTTTTCTGGGGTACAGACTGATTTCCCCAATTCTTTCAGTACTATTCGCCTGTTCCGCATTCGCCTAATTCCGTTTTCGCCTGTTTTGCAATTGAATTGCAAAAAGCGGGGACGCGCATGGAATGATTTCGCCTCTGAAACAGGCGAATGAGGCGAAAAGTCGGACAGGCGAAAATGTTCTAATTGAATACCTCACTTTATCTCTCTCCAAGCTTTGATACATCTCCCCCCCCAGTGGCGTAAATTCATCCCAGACGCCCGGAGGCAAATTATAATTTGGTGCCCCCCGTCACAGCTGCTGACACTGTAATGTAGCAATTCGCATGCAGACAGGCTACAGATAGATGAAGGCAGCAGCTGATGGTTTGACATGGAGCTCTCCGCTAGTGTATGGTGGCTTCTTAGTTGCCGGGAAGGGGTGCCGTGTATTGGGCGGCCATGATGGTACACTATGGGTACACAGTTACAGCCCTAAGTGGGGTGAATATGTTGGGACAATGGAGGAGGTGCCCCCTTCCGAGTTGGAGCCCGGCGGCAGGCGCCTCCATTGTCTCCCATAGTTCTGCCTCTGCTCCCCCCTACAGTCTACATCCCCAAGTTGAGAAGCACTGGAGTTCTTCCTGCACCACCTGGGTTTCTGGAGTCCAGGGTAAAGAAAAACTTTTGGACTCCTAGACGGTCGCAGTATAATAGACCAAGATTCCTATGCCCCTCGTCCTCTATACTAAAATATTCAATAAAACATAAAAACATAAATAAAGTATTTTTTTTCTTTTAATTAAAGCACACCCCAAGCCCTTAATTATCACTTTATTATATATATAAATAAATGCTCTTTCTTTATCTGTGGCATTCCAATGGGAAATACAATAATCTTTTTTATTTTTGATCAGATGTACCCCAAATGAAGGGGGTAAAACCTCTGCCCTTTACTATATGACCAAAGCAAAGTCATTTCGTAGAAGCATTCCATTTTCATTGGGATACCCAATTTCATTGTGATAGCTGATTTGAAGGCGCTACCCCACTTACACGATCAGGGTTACATTGTCCCAATCGCAGGCCATTTGTGGAGGCATGTCCATGCACTGTATGTAGATAAGGGAAAACCTACTGCGTTTCAGCACCAGGCCCACTCCAGGGGGAGTGGTCATGCCTATCCATGACATGTTCCTTCCATGACAAGACCACATCCCCTTTATTTATCCGCTCACCTCCAATGTTGGGAGGCATGCTATTGGTACCCAACCAACTACCAGTGGTTTTCTTGGGAACATCCATTAATATAATTGTCCTTTTTCACATTTAGTGCACATTCCCACTGAAATGAATGGGACCATTAACATTGCTGTAAAAAAATAGTTAAAATACTGCTGTTGCTTTTGTTAACCGTTCTCGAGTAAAAGTACTTCCATAGAGATGAATGGACTTCTTTAAGTTTACAAGTTTAAACATTCAAAATACCAAAACGCAAACATAAGCAGACAAAAGTGCGAACAAAAACGTGTATGGGTGTATATGATGGGGTGGGTTACACACTTGATTGCGTGTTTTCCGCTCGTGTTTTAAAGCCAGTGGGAAATGGCCCTTAGGCAGGTGTTATACTTTGTAGGATTGAAAACAAAAAAATGTCCACACAAATTACAGTAAATAGTAATTTGTTCTTACAACAATATTCCATAAAGCCTATATTCCATAAATTAAATGGATGTTTATTGTCTTTAGAATTTCTGCCTGAGCATACCAATAAGGGAAGGCTTTTATTATGTTTACGGCATCATTTGATGTCCACAGTATTAAATCTGTTGTGATAATCGCTGAGTTATGTGGAACACAGGGTAAAAAGATTATTAAAATACTAGTTAATTTAATATGAAAGTTGTATTGTAACATTCACAAATATATCTAATCTTAAAAGCTCTTGCATTCACCCACTATGATTTTATTAGCACGCATCATTCACCCTATATCCATTAGATACCCCTTGACCCCAAATGTATTGGGCAACACTTTCCTCTCACCTGAAATTTGTTAGATCATTACATTAGTTATATCACCCAGAGTTTATTAAAATACATTATTCCACCCTGATCAAACAAACTAGAATACATCATTAATGCACTCACTCTAAATTAGCAGCACTGTTCCATCAGAAAATGCGTCTTGGTTTACTTTCAACATTATGAAACTTTATTTGTATACATTAGTAAATCTGTCCAGGTCCCGAATTGTAAGAACAGGCCTGGAAACTGTATAAGAATGGCAGCCATCTTTGGACTGAAATCCCTGAGATTGAGACCGCAGTCCATCCATCCAGCCGCCATAGTGACAACAATGAAAATGAAGCAATGTTCATGAAATTACAGGAACTAGTGACATCAGTGAGGCATGATGTCATGCTTGATGCCTCAGTGATGTCACTAAAAGCTACTGAATGTCACGGCTGGGCGTGCACTTGGACCCGGAGTGGAGTCGGATGGCAAGTGAGGGTTCGTTTGCTGGTACTGGAACGCAGCCGGTCTTATGGGGGTATGACTCATTAAGGAAAGGGTACATATGTAGGCAGATGAAGCTGAGAGATGCAGTCGGTACTCAGAGAACCGGGGTCAGCTGGCCGAATAGCGGGTATCAGGAACTGGGAATGGACAGTAACCGGAGCGGGACCGCACCAAGGCTGAGAGAGTAACTGTAACCACACACTGGAGGTAAGGCACTAGTAGGAGTATGGGAGCTCAGAGAACTAGCTCACAGCTTACGCTGTGATAGACGTTGCACTGGCAACTAAAGAGCCTCTTGACAACCCTTTAGTACCCTTAGGTAGTGCAGGATTGGCTGCTAGCCTCCCCAGTCCAGGCTGTAACCTGATTGGCCCGATCAGACATGTGGTCTAAATCCAAGATGGCCACGCCCAGTGTGTGCACAGCACGGAAGTGCTGCCAGTTTCAGGCCCTCCCACCTGCCTTCAGCTGGAAGCCCTTAGTCTGCGGAGGCTCACAGTACCTAGTGCCGCTATCCAGGATCCCGCACCCCCACCAGAGGTTCCACGCCAGAGCGCCCGAAGCGTTAAGGACTGCGATCTTAGCAGCCTGCCAGCCCTGAACCTGACAGTACCCCCTCCTTTAGGGGTGGCCTCTGGACACGCCTTGGGTTTTCCAGGATTTTCTGCATAAAATTTAAGCACCAGACGAGTGGCATGGACATCCTCAGCCTTCTCCCAACAATGCTCTTCAGGACCATAACCTCTCCAATCCAGCAGGTATTGAAGTTGGCCATAGCGAAAACGAGAGTCCAGGATTTGTTTGACCTCAAACTCTACTCCCCTCTCAGTAAGGACTTTGGGAGAGCATGGCAACCTTGTGAAAGCGATTCAGGATAAGAGGCTTCAGTAAGGAAATATGGAAGGAGTTTGGTATTTTGAGATAAGACGGGAGTTTCAGTTTGTAGGCCACTGGATTGATCACTTGAATGATGGGAAATGGACCGATGAAACGGGGAGCAAACTTCATAGACGGGACTTTAAGGCGAAGATTGCGAGTAGATAGCCACACCAAGTCACCAGTGTTTAGGTTGGGCACCACTCTCCTTTTCTTGTCAGCTGCTAGTTTGTAACGAATGGAGGCTTTACGTAAAGTGGAATGAACATTTGTGAGAATTTCTGTAGTGTAGAGGTTACTGCTGGCACATCGAAGACTGGCAATTCTTTGAACTCTGGTACCTTAGGATGCTGACCAAACACTACAACAAAATGGGGTTTGCCATTGGTTTCATTGATGCCCAGGGTAGAGTGTCTGCCCAATTATCTTGAGAGGAGGACATATAGATTCGTAAGAAGGTTTCAAGGTCCTGATTGACCCTCTTTGTAGAACCATTAGAATGAGGGTGGTAAGCTGTTGAGAATTTTAATTTGATTTGGAAGACAGAACAAAGAGCTCTCCAAAATTTTGCTACAAATTGCATCCCTCTGTCGGAGACAATTTCAGTTGGGAGTCCATGGAGACGGAAGATTTTGTCGACAAATAACTGGGCTAACTCTGGAGCGGATGGCAGTTTCTTGAGAGGCACATAATGTACCATTTTGGAGAAGCGGTCCACCACTACCTAGATAGTGGTGAATCCATTTGAAATGGGTAAGTCTGTTACAAAGTCCATGGATAGGTGTGTCCATTGACAAGTGGGTATCGACGGGGTTGCAGTGTGCCGGAAGGAGCTTGTCGGGATGTTTTATGCTGGGCGCACTGTGGACAGGAGGAAATAAAATCTTCGATTTTGGACTTCATAGCAGGCCACCAATAGGAACGTTGCAGAAATTCCAAAGTCTTACTTATGCCTGGATGTCTGGAGAATCGGGAAGAATCAGCCCACTTCAACAGCTGTTTGCATAAATTTGAGGTCACAAAGGGCTTCCCAGGAGGAGGTTGGATGCGGGTGACCGCAAATACTCTGGAGTCTAGAACGGGGGTCTCTTTATGATTCTCAGAAGATGCGTTGGAGGAAAGTGACCTGGAGAGAGCATCTGCTTTTTGCTTCAGTGAGCCGGGGTGAAAGGTCAACGTGAAGTTGAAACGAGAAAAGAACATTGCCTACTGCGCAAGACGAGAACTGAGGCATTGGATATTCTTCAAATAAAGGAGGTTCCGATGATCCGTATAAACGGTGATGGGGAACGTAGCTCCTTCGAGAAGATAACGTCATTCTTCAAAGGCCAATTTAACGGCCAACAATTCCTGCTCTCCAATGGGGTAATTCATCTCCGCTAGGGAGAATTTCTTAGAGAAGAACCCGCAGGGATGAAACTTGTTATCTTCGAGTCTCTGGGATAGTACCGTCCCTACAGCTTCGGAGGAGGCATCCGCTTCTAGAAAAAATGGGTAGTTGATGTTAGGTTGTCTCAGTACTGGGGCAGAAATGAAGGCTTGTTTTAAAAGTTGAAAGGCGGTTTCGGCCTAGGGAGGCAACTGTGATGGGTTTGCCCCCTTGCGAGTCAGGGCGGAAATGGGTGCCATGAGGGTGGAGAATCCCTTGATGAATCTTCGCTAATAATTAGCGAAGCCTAAAAATCTTTGTACCGCTTTCAACGAATTTGGACGGGACCAGTCCAAAATTGCCTTTACCTTTTTGGGATCCATTTCGAGTCTGGAACCTGAGATGATGTAACCTAAAAATGGAACTGAGGAAACTTCAAACACGCATTTCTCTGCTTTACAGTACAGGTGATGTTCTCGAAGACGGATTAGAACTTCCTTGACTTGAGACCGGTGCTTGTCAATATTGGAGTAGAATATCAAGATATCATCTAGATAAACCACTACGGAAACATATAATAAGTCCCAAAAGATCTCATTAACAAAGTTTTGGAAAACAGCAGGAGCGTTACAGAGGCCAAATGGCATTACGAGATATTCAAAATGACCATCCCGAGTATTAAATGCTGTTTTCCACTCGTCACCGGCCCGTATCCTGATGAGATTATATGCCCCTCTTAAATCCAGTTTGGTGAAAATGGTAGCTCCTTTTACTCGATCAAAAAGTTCGGCAATGAGGGGTATCGGGTAGCGGTTCTTGACTGTTATGTCGTTTAAACCTCTGTAATCGATGCAGGGGCGCAAACCTCCATCCTTTTTAGACACAAAAAAGAAGCCTGCACCTGCTGGTGAAGAAGATGGTCGAATAAAGCCTTTTTGCAGATTTTCTTGGATGAACGCTGACATGGCCTCTGTCTCAGGCAGGGACAGCGGATAAGTGCGACCATGTGGAGGAGTTTTGCCAGGGATCAAGTCAATGGGACAATCCCACACCCGATGAGGAGGTAGAATATCAGCTCCTGTTTTGCAGAAGACTTCAGAGAAGGAGCGGTATTGGCTGGGAATTGGAGTAGAGGTTGCCATGTGAATTTCTTTGATGGGCTTGATTTGAGGAAGACAGGAAGCTAGACAAGCTTAACCCCAGGACAGAATCTGCATGGTGCCCCAGTCAATATTGGGAGAATGCTTGCATAACCAGGGATATCCGAGGAAGACCCCATGTGAGGCTTTGGGAATCACCAAGAACTGAATTGTTTCTGTATGAAGGGCCCCGACACGAACTGGCATGGGTTGGGTACGAAAGGGGGACGACTCCATTGATAATCTGGGTGCCATCCACTGCCGACAGGGTGACTGTATGATCGAGGGAAGACACAGGAATTCGAAATCTCTGGATGAGTTCGGCGGTGATGACATTTTTGGCAGCCCCTGAATCAAGGAGAGAGAGAATAACTTTAGAACCGTGGAGAAGCTCTAAAGTAATGGACAAGGTAGATCGATGTTTGATGGAGACGAGGACATCACTCCCAACCTGGTGTCTGCAGTTTAGGATCAGGAGTTTCCCGGACGACGTGGACAGGCTGCGATCAGATGACCGGTCTCCCCGCAGTACATACACAAGTTCTCCCGCCAGCGCCTTTGCCGTTCTTCTACAGTGAGGCGAGGGTGATAGGCATAGTGGCTTGCCGGAATCTAAAGTGATCTCCCCTGCTCTTCTCACTGTGTCGTTCTCGATACCGCAGATCCACTTTATTACAGAGGGAGCTCAGATCATTGAGGGTAGGCGGAAGATCTCGGGTGGCGAGGTCGTCTTTTATACGATCTGACAGCCCACTCCAAAAGGCAGAAATCAGGGCCTCCTCATTCCATTTCAGCTCCGAAGCCAGCGATTGAAATTAAATGATATACTGGCTAACGGGTCGATTCCCCTGACGAAGGTGCAGGATCTCCGCTGCTGCTGAGGTAGTTCTTCCGGGCTCATCGAAAATCCTTCGGAAGGACATGAGAAATTCAGAATATAATAAAGGGTCAGACCTCTCCCAGAGGGGCGAAACCCAATCTAGGGCGGAGCCGGACAGCAGAGATACAATATACGCCACCTTGGATTTAGGGGATGGAAAGTTCGAAGGCTGTAAGGTGAAAAGGACGTCACACTGGTTGAGAAAGCCACGGCACAATTTGGGGTTCCCGTCAAACTTATTGGGAGTGGGAAGATGCAAGTGGGAAGGTGTAGATGGAACCAGGACGACTGGAGCTGCTGGCTGGTTTGTGGCGGCAGGCATATTGACTGTAACCAGAGAGGCTTGTAATGTGTCTTGATGGAGAGACATTTCCTGCAGGAACTGAGCCATTTGCCACTGTGAAGCTTCTAGTCCCACTAAGCGACTGGCGATACCTTGAAGCAAGTCGGCCCTCAAATCCTGTCCACTAGCCGAATCCATTTGGCCAGTGCAAACTGTCACGGCTGGGCGTGCACTTGGACCCGGAGTGGAGTTGGATGGCAAGTGAGGGTTCGTTTGCTGGTACTGGAACGCAGCCGATCTTAGGGGGGTATAACTCATTAAGGAAAAGGTACATACGTAGGCAGATGAAGCTGAGAGATGCAGTTGGTAAACAGAGAACCGAATAGCGGGTATCAGAACCGGGAACGGACAGTAACCGGAGCGGGACCGCTCCAAGGCTGAGAGAGTAACTGTAACCACACACTGGAGGTAAGGCACTAGCAGGAGTATGGGAGCTCAGAGAACTAGCTCACAGCTTACGCTGTGATAGATGCTGCACTGGCAACTAAAGAGCCTCTTGACAGCCCTTTAGTACCCTCAGGTAGTGCAGGATTGGCTGCTAGCCTCCCCAGTCCAGGCTGTAACCTGATTGGCCCGATCACACATGTGGTCTAAATCCAAGATGGCCACGCCCAGTGTGTGCACAGCACGGAAGTGCTGCCAGTTTCAGGCCCTCTCACCTGCCTCCAGCTGGAAGCCCTTAGTCTGCGGAGGCTCACAGTACCTAGCGCCGCTCTCCAGGATCCCGCATCCCCGCCGGAGGCCCCACGCCAGAGCGCCCGGAGCGGTAAGGACCGCGATCTTGGCAGCCTGCCAGCCCTGATCGTGACACTGAACAATTAAGTTGCAACTTTATGAAGACAAAATGGCTGCCTCCATTGTATTGCCTACCTGGGTTATCTTTGGGAGGCAGCATTGTCCTTTTTGTAATCCATTACTGCTAAACACATGTAGGAAGATTTAGAAAACTGGTGCCTAAGAAAGGTGTCGTAACCATAGCAACTAGACATTATTTTCCACTGATTGCTATAAATTACACCACCTTTTTCCTGTGCACCAGTTTGCATAAATGCACTGTCATGTTGTTCCAAATATCTTCTTATACAAATAATAGCCATATCCATTACTTAATGTAGATTGTATATACTTTATTACATAGAGCTGTACAGAGCATGTTTATTTATTTTATACCAGTCCCCTTCCCAATAGAGCTTACAATCTAATTCACTACCGGTGCAGAGACACAGGTTTCAGTTTAATGTGGCCAGCTAATTTCCAATTATATTTATTTTTGGAAATTGGGAGCGAACCGGAGCACCCAAATAAGTCCCACATGAACGGACAAACACCAAGAAGATAGCACTCTGGTCTGAATTGAAACCAAGGCCCCACATTTGAAAGGTTACGAATGCCAACCACTGTGCCACCCAATGTTTATTCAATGTTGGAATTTGCTGCGTCTACTCTGAACACTCGTGCAGCTTATGGGAAAACAAAGCAGGCAATTTTTTGTTTTTTAGTTACCATCCTTTACATCCTCCCATCTGTTGCCGTATGTTGCAATAGCGGCCAAACTGTGCTCTCGGCGCCGTAACTGCGAGGGGAAGCAGATTGCATTTCGGAGAGCGGAGAAGCCTAATGCCTCTCCTGTGTGCCATGATTCAAATTGAAAAGTAAGATAAATGCAGGGCGCCATCTTAGTATCCATGAATATTGCTAGATGTTCAGTAAGACAAATGGTCTAATGATACTTTGTTTATGGGTCCATAGAAGCCTTAACAATGACAAATGTGCGCAGGGCTCAGCCAGCCTTCCCGCACACTCGTGTTTGCAATGAATGTCTCTGTGTCGTCTTCATGCACAGGGAGAACCGCACACATCCTTCAGTCATGGACAGCGCTATAATAACATCAGTCAGTGACATCAGTAGATACTGGTCCTGTGCTAGACTGAGACGTGTTATCGGGGTATAGTTATTGTTGGGTTTTAGATCTGACAATTGTAATTTCTTATGGCTGCTAATCACGGCAATAAAAAACTGTGTATCGCTGGAATGTACTGAAAAACACAACCTAACAAAAAGAAATTAACCCTTGTGTGTATGTGTATTAGAGATGTGCGGGTCCAGTTCTCAGTGAACCGACAACAACCGAATTTAGGGGTCCCGAGTCCAACCGAGTTCGAGTTCGGAATCACTTTGGGGTACAGAGTCAAACCGAGTCCCGGTTCAAATCTTCCCGCAGTTTGGAACTCGGATTAAAAAACTGAACTTGGGCCCTCATTCAGAGCCGTTCGCTATTTGTGGTCGCTCGTTTAAAAACAAGGGGTGGATATTCAAATGATCCGTACGCACATTGCAGTCTGTTCACACCTCTAAGTCTGAACGAGCGAGCAAAACATACGCTCGTTTATTTGTTAAAAACGCCCCCTGGCCGCTCGCATCCTACGTCATGTCCGCTATTTATTAGATTAATCGAGTACATCGACCAGCGTATGAACTGCTCGCTATTCTTGTGGTTGGTGTTTGCTACCACAAATTTGCGAGCAGTTCTGGCTATAAAATAACCCAGTGACGTGGTCAATGACGCTGCTGTTTTAAATATGCACACCCATAATACGCCCGTTTTGACCTTTAAGCACGCCTGCGTTCGGATCTCCACTCCCCATTTTCAAGCACCTTCCCCTGTTACCACCCACATACGCCTCATTCTGTCACTCAAAATAGCAGGCACTCGCTATATTGCGTACCAACGATTTTCGGCCGCACTGACTGGTTCGCGCATGCGTACTAAAAACCGTACGCATGCGCAGATGTGCAAACATCGCTCGGAACGAGCGTACTGCCGCTAGCGAGCGGCTCTGAATGAGGGCCTTGGTCTTTGGATTGCACGCTAACAGAAAGATGAATCCGGAACCAAAATCAAAACATATCTTTAATGTGTATGCACAGTACATAATGGTAGGTGGGATGCCAACAGTTATGGCGTCAACATGTTCAAAATGCCGACATGTGAAATACTGACATTCTTCAAGTGCCAACAGTTAGGGTTTGGTGCAGGAGGGGAGATAAGGGTCAGGCACTAGGGGAAGGGTTAGGCGTTAGCGATATGAACAGCCGGAAGTCACCGTGAGCTTACCACCAAGCCAGGTAAGTCACCACTGGACCACCAACATTTTATCAACATTCTAATCATGTCAACATTTTATCAGTGTCGACGTGGTCAGTGTCAACATCCTGCATGTCGACATGATGAATGTCATGAAACTATTCTGAACCCGTGCTGTGGGAATACAGGGCCTCATTCAGAGGCGGTCGTAGGATGCAAGCTGTCGCTCAGAAACAGGGCGGCCGCTTGCATCCTGAACGGCCACCTCCATGTCGGTCGTTAGGCTGTGGGTTAACACCCACAGCTCTAACTACCGCTAAGGGAGATGGTCGTGATGGTCAAGACCATCGCGACCTAGGGTAGGGTCTCGTCAACCTTAGGCCCCAGGGAGCTTCCTGCTCTGTTGATGTCAGTGGGGACGCCCACAAAACAGCAAGCGTTCCGAAAGGAACGCCTCCGTTTGGCCGGCCACGCCCCCTGCCCGCCCAGCAAACGGAGCGAGCTGTCAATCAACATCGTCAGCTCGCTCCGTCTGCTTCGAGCCCACTAACGACGGGTGATCCTTCGTTAGCGGGGGCTCGCGCATGCGCACGACGGAGCCGTCTCTTCATGTGCATGCCCTGCGGACCAACATTGAGTCAGTTGCGAGCGCTCAGCGCTCGCGACCGACTCTGAATAAGGTCCACAGAGTGTAAGCCTACTGGGACAGGGACTGATGAGAATGGCCAAATATTCTCTGTAAAGCGCAGCAGAATATGGGCCTGATTCACTACGGATCGCGGCTGCGATTACGCACGCAGGCCTGCTTCGAAAATACGCCATCTCGCATTTGTAATACCTCTCAGCCCTGCGTATACATCGGTAACATCGAGTAACATCGGCCCCTCACGCACAGTTACAGCAGGGCAGACGTTGCTCAGGAATTGCTAACCTTGTTGCACGCAGTAAGTACACAAGCTGCGTATGCCGTCGCAGTGGCTAATTTATGTACGCCCATGTGATGGCGATGAAACGGTCAGGCGCGCCTGCGTTTCACTGACCACTCACCCGTCACCACCCCCCCCTAACACTGACCTCCCATCACTCACTCTGCGATGGCTTTGTATCTGCGTAAGTGATCTCAGGCCCTGATTCAGAGCCGGATGCTCTGACAGAGCGCTCGCTCTGAATCAGGGCCGTCCTTCTCTTTTTTTAGAGTGGCCTCCCGGCCGCTCGCATAGCTGTGAGTGACCACCCACAGCTATAGCGAGCGGCCAAAAAGATGGTCGCGATGGTCAAGACCATCGCGACCATCAGGCTTGCGACGAGACCCTTGTGGTAGGGTCTCGTGGCCGCAAGCCCTGGAGTGCTTTCGGCTCTATCAGAGCCGAGAGCACTCCCACTGACATCAGTTGTGATGTCAGTGGGGCCGGCCCCAGACGGTAGATGTTCCCATGGGAACGCCTCCGTCTGGGCAGCCCCCCCCCGGCACGCCCACCAAAGGGGGCGTGCTGTCACTCACCATCGACAGCACGCCCCCTCTGTAGCGAGACCCGGAGCGACGGCTTGCCCGTCGCTATCCGGGTCTCTCGCATGCACACGACGGAGCCGCCTCCGTCGTGCGCATGCGCACTGCCCCAACATCGACTCGCGAGCGGGTCTGAATTAGGCCCTCAGTGCGATCGCGATGCTAACTCACGCACACGCGCAGCGCAGTACGCACCATCGGCCGATCTGCGAACGCTGTTGCAATCGCCATTCCTGATGAATCAAGCCCTGTGTGCACACTATATAAGTACAGTAAGTTTTAATAAATAAACTGTTTTAGGATTCATTCAACTTTTTACTTTTCTTTGCTTCCATAATTGTAATTTTTTTTTTTTCTAAACAGAGGAGACCGGAATCAGTCAGGGGACAATCCAATAGGTCTCTCCTGCTGTCAGCAATAATATGCTCAGTATAATCTGGATGGTAACGGACAAACCCGCTGGCAGGGGACAGCCCAGATCTATCAGACAATCAGGCTAAGTGGTTTAAACACTACGTTACCTGCTCCTGACTCTCCCTGTACCGCAGCCTAACCATCCGTTACTACATGTAGTCGTTCATTATTAATGGGGAATATGTTCTGCACATCCAGAGGTTTCACTAGCCTTGGAATTTTCCACGTTTAGAAACCACATTCGATGTCTTATCTTGTTATCTTTAACTACTGTACATGTTTGTACGGTCGTATTGCCTATATAATATGCCGTAAAATCTTACAGCAATATAATTAGCTCTGTGTCTGTTATGATAAATATTAAATTAGTGAGCTGAGTTCCCGGCTGATGAATTATTCTGTTAGAGAGAAGGTGGTTCGGCTGTTAGGGTCACAGGCTTGCGGAGATGTCAACCTGTTGCAGTGGTCACATTTGGAACTTTTGCAGCCTCTAAGGAACTTGTCCTACAAAACTGCAGCACGCCGTCCTGAATTTGCTGAATTACCGTACATACCATTCGATCTAAGCATCCACTCAGGGTGACTTTATTTATTTAACACTGGGCCTGATTCAGACCCGCTCGCAAGCTCATAGCACTCGCAAGCAGGTCGATGGTGGGCCAGTGTGCACGCGTGGCGTGCACACTGTGCGTGCGCGAGCGCAAAAAGCACTCGCTCCGGTGCTCGCAACAAACGGGACGGCTGTCCATGTTGATCGACAGCTGCCCCATTTTGTAGGTGGGGAGGGGGGGGTGGCTGGACAAACGGAGGCGTTCCTGCAGGAACGCCTGCCATTTGTGGGCGGCCCTACTGACATCACTCGTGATGTCAGTAGGGGAACTTCCTGCTCTATTAGATGGTCTTGACCATTGTGACCATCACCTGGCCGCTAGCATAAGCTGTGGGTGGTCACCCACAGATATGCGAGCGGTCAGGAGGCCGCAACTTAAAAAAAAGCGCCCGCCCTGATTCAGAGCGAGCGCTCGCTTTTTGCGAGCAGCTCCGAATCAGGCCTTGAATTCAGATGCTTCAGTGGTGACGTCATGATGGCTTACGTCAAATGCTGCGACACTTCTGGTGATGAGTGACACTAACCTCTAACCCTAGCCCCTAAACCCTATTAGGGCCTAACCCTAACCTCCCATTCCGTAGCCTAACCCTCATCTAGTGCCTAACCCTAACCTAATTGACTCGGAGTACAGATGTTGACTTGGTTGCATTGATGTTAGCTTGTACTTGGCACCAGGTTAGGGGTCACGCTGTCACGCCAGCATTATCTTGTGCCAGCGCAGTGAGAACGCCTGGCAGGGGCCCCTGTGACAAAGATTAAAAATTGCTGTGTTTAGGGATGTACACTTAGGCCCTCATTCAGAGCCATACGCTCTGAGCAGAGCGCACGCTCTGAATGAGGGCCGCCCTCCATAATTATGGAGCATCCTCCTGGACGCTCGTATAGCTGTGGGTCACCACCCACAGCCTATACGAGCGTGCAGTTTGATGGCCCCGATGGTCTTGACCATTGTGACCATCACCTGGCCGCTAGCATAAGCTGTGGGTGGTCACCCACAGATATGCGAGCGGTCAGGAGGCCGCAACTTAAAAAAAAGCGCCCGCCCTGATTCAGAGCGAGCGCTCGCTTTTTGCGAGCAGCTCCGAATCAGGCCTTGAATTCAGATGCTTCAGTGGTGACGTCATGATGGCTTACGTCAAATGCTGCGACACTTCTGGTGATGAGTGACACTAACCTCTAACCCTAGCCCCTAAACCCTATTAGGGCCTAACCCTAACCTCCCATTCCGTAGCCTAACCCTCATCTAGTGCCTAACCCTAACCTAATTGACTCGGAGTACAGATGTTGACTTGGTTGCATTGATGTTAGCTTGTACTTGGCACCAGGTTAGGGGTCACGCTGTCACGCCAGCATTATCTTGTGCCAGCGCAGTGAGAACGCCTGGCAGGGGCCCCTGTGACAAAGATTAAAAATTGCTGTGTTTAGGGATGTACACTTAGGCCCTCATTCAGAGCCATACGCTCTGAGCAGAGCGCATGCTCTGAATGAGGGCCGCCCTCCATAATTATGGAGCATCCTCCTGGACGCTCGTATAGCTGTGGGTCACCACCCACAGCCTATACGAGCGTGCAGTTTGATGGCCGCGATGGTCTTGACCATCGCGACCATCGCCACTGCGAGCCGGAGCCTGCGGTTGAGGTTTTCAACCGCAAGGCCCGGAGTGATTTTGGCTCTATCAGAGCCAAAATCACTCCCACTGACATCACTAGTGATGTCAGTGGGCCGGCTTCTGACGGTAGGCGTTCCCTGGGAACGCCTCCGTCAGGGAGGCACGCCCCCGGCACGCCCAATCAACATCGACAGCACGCCCCCTTTGATCAGACACAACGAGCGAAGGAAAGTCCTTCGCTCGTCGCGTCTGGCGCATGCGCACGACGGAGCTCCTGCCGTCGCGCGCATGCGCAGTGCACAACATCGACCCACTTGCGAGCGGTCAGCCGCTTGCGAGTGGGTCTGAATCAGGCCCTTAGATTGGTGTTCTCCGTCCTCTGTCCTATTAGTCCTAGTGTGAGGTTGTCTGCAGTCACCCATCTCTCTAATGCAGACGAGAACGGCTGGCACAGCTAGATGCTGCTGAGTTTATCAATGATAAACAAGCTCCCCGCGGTGGGTCTTGCGTGAACATTAAATGAAATAATATGTTTATGGACGCATCGTTTATCTGGCGAGCAGATGGTAGTGTCAGCGGCTGTGATGGCTGTCATGTGCCAGCTGTTCCTCAAGGGCCACAATTTAAACTATATCTAGCACACAGGACATTATAGCCCATTTCGATAATACATGGGCAGTTATATTGTATATCTTCTCATATAAACAAAATTTTTTTCCTGTCGATACGTTTGTGACACTGACACTGTTTACCGATACTGGAACTTGTTTAGCTTGTTTCGTCAAATCTGCTTGTGTCTAATTGCTCATATTTCTGAAGGCCAGATGATATTTGGATGTTTATGCAAATAAAAAAATTAATCTATAAACTTTCTATCGTCAGATGATAGATGTGCCCCATAATACTTAAACTATACTTAACTAAAATAATCACACGAGACCAAGTTATGCCATTCAAAAATAAGTGGCCAGCTTTATTTTGTTGCAATGATACTGTAAGCATGGTGGCAGAAGAAACAACCAGCGTCCACTTGTCTTAGGCAAAAGGATAACACAACTCACGAGGGCCAACTATCCCAGACAAGGGTAGGTGTGATCTTAAAACTTGTAAGAGCCAACAATCCCTTTCAAAGCAAGTGATGCGGCCCCAACACCCATGCCAATGCACCGTTCATCCTGCTCGGTTGAAAGGTGCCGTTGATCCCAGTGGGGTGAAATCAGCCTAACCAGTGCATTGAAGGGGTGCGCACCGCTATTACTGCCGCAAGATGGATGCTTCAATATTGCCGTTTTTTCCAGCCACAGCGGTTCTCAGTAAAGACCCAGCCCGCCACCATACTAACTAACTAAACCTCCTAACATCTAAACCATGCCTTCCAAAAACAAAAAATAACCTCCCTCAGTCAGATGAACTCCATCCCTACGAAAAAGATGGGCATCCTGGATGCGAATTAAAGGATGATGCGCCGCTAGCCCCCCAACTCTAACACATGCCTGGCCACCCATTTGTTCACCTTCCTTCTGGATCTGTCTAATACCACACTACTATAACTACAGCACCAGGAGAGCCTGGCGATGATAGAGGACCATTCCACCATGCAGTTACGCCATAACTGCACAATCTTCCTCAAGTCGTGAACCATCGCATAGCGCAGCTCTAAAGAGGTTTGCTGACCCAAATCATTGCCCCCAAGATGGATAATAAAGGGGGGCCCGAACTCAGCTACTGACCTTTGCAAACTGCGCAACAAAGCTTCCCACAACATACCCCTTTGTCCCAACCACCTAACACATTCCCAATGCGGGAAAACAGAGGCATCTGTTGCGAAGCGCCACTGCTCAGCCCAAAAAGTAAAAGAGTGGCCAATAAACCAAATGGGCCCAGCATCCAGGAAACCAGCTGCAATATACAGAAATAATAACAGGTGTGTAAATATGCAACATGTCAAAAACATAAAAGGAGGGGGGTCGGTTTGGAGGGGGCAGGAAGACTTGACCCGAGGTAAAAACCTACAAAAAACCTGCTGGATCTTTTCTTTTTAGCATATACTTTCATTTGTTTAGGATTATTTTTATTTAATTTTTAAACTAACCAATTGATATCCAAAGCAGGGCAAAAAACACGGCATAATCCCTCGATACCCCCACCGGAAAGGTGGCAAGTTGGCCAAAGCACTCAAGTCAAACAAATAAAGCATAACAGTTTAGGATTCCACACGAATATATTTTCTGTAGACGTTGGACTTCCATCTCCTGAGAGCCTGGACCTCCTGTGAAGAAAGAGGGCGCGAAAGTAGCGGCACCGCCTCTGAAAGAATGGGTGCCGTATTCCGAAGGGGAAAGCCCAAGGTGCCGTATGCAGTGATGGAAGACCGACCGAAATTGAAATTTACTCAGAGGAGAATTATCGTCAATCATGAGCCAAGCCCCCGGCAGCGCCAATGACCCATACCCATCTGGGTGGTCTTAGAGCGCCGAATACGGCACACATCGTACCGAGCAGAAGAATGTGGGAATGAAGTAGAGATGGTTGGGCATGCTGCAAAGCTGCGACCAGCTCCCTGATGCGAAAGGCCCCTTGAAAGGCCATCGCAAAAGCGAGGTGGAATAACAGTACCTCGAACTGCGACGAACAAATAACTGGCAAGCTATCACATAGCCGCAACAACAAATCCGGGCAAATAGGCCGATGCTGCTCGTCAGCCATAGGCAGTGCCCGAGACCAACCCCTAAGGACCCTTTGGATTAAATAACCCTTAGTGATGTCCCTAAGGCCTGCTAAGCCCAATAAGAAGGAAATACCGTCAAGTCTCTGGGCGACAAAAGAATAGCGGGATCTACCTGACGAACTCTGCCTGCGCAAAAAATTCTCCCACTGTCGACACGACGCCTGATAAGCAGTCAAAGTCCATGGGGCCACGGACCCACGTGAGAGATCTTCCATTCCAGCTTGATGATCTACCAACAATATGATAGACACAGCTCACCAATCAATTCCACATACGGTGTCAATTCGCAAAACCTCCCCCTATCCTGCCTGGAGAGCGCGTCTGCTATGGAGTTATCAGTACCCGGCGCATGACGGGCTGTAAACAGTATGTTAAACTGCAAAGGGTGCAGCTTTTCACTGAAACGCATCGACTGGCTATGTACAGTAGCTGCAATAAAACAGCCAAGCAAGAAGATGCAGCACCGGCAGTGACGACGATCTTTGGTTGTTGATCGCATGTACTACGCCCAGGTTATCGCACCAAAATACGACGGATCGATCATGTAACCGAGGACTCCAGAGCTCCAGGGCCATAACTATGGGGAACAGTTCAAGCAGGAGCAAATGCTTGATCAGGCCCGCTTGAACCCATTCTGACGGCCAAGCCGAAAAACACCAATCGCCACCCAAAAAAAGATCCAAAACCCGGTGAAGATCGGTGAAGATCTGCAGGCTAGCATTAGGCTGAAGTTCTGAAGGCCAGACGCGTACACTGTTCAACCCAACCAAAAAGGCCTTCCAAGCCGCCAGGTCCAGTTTCAATTCAGCCGACAGCCGCAGAAAATGATGTGGCAGACGTAACCCCACCAAGGCCCTCTGTAGCTTGCGACAAAAAACTCTCCCCATTGGGATAAACAGCCCCAGCAAGGATTGTTCTTGCTGTAGTGTCACCTTTCCCCCAGCCAACGCAAGGAGGATAGCATCCTGCAAACGACGTACCTTATCTGGTGGCAACAGGCAAAAACCCACCAATGTATCAATTTCGATACCCAAGAAAACTAAATTAGTGGTGGGGCCCTCTGTCTTATCGTGTGCAATTGGAACCCCAAATTCCATGAAGAGTGCTTGCAATGAAAAACGGGACCCACGCACAAGAAGTTGTCCAAGTAATGCGCTATACCCGTCTCACCAGACCCCACAGTGACACACCAATGGAGAAAGGAACTGAAATGCTCAAAGAAGGTGCAGGAAACCGAACAGCCCATAGGGAGACATTTGTCCAGATAGAACCCATCCAGCAGCCGAAACCCCATGAAACGGAATGCTTTTGGATGCAGGGGCAACAACCTGAAATGCGGACTCAAGGTCCACTTTTGCCAACAAGGAACACGGACCGGAAACGTGGACCAACACCAGCTCGAGTCGAAGGACTGATAACTTACATGGCACATCACCCCAATGGCATCTTTAACCGAGTTACCTGACGGATTTGACAACTGCTGTATCAGTCGGTAACTACCCGGGGCCCTTGAATAGACCATGTATTATGTGTAAATACTGAATAACACTAAGGTACTTGATCGGCCTTAACTTAAGATAGCAAGCCGAAAAAACACAAAACCCAGAGAGCCTTGGCCGTTTGGGTGAACATGTCGACATAGCGGCCCTTTCTGATTCTTTGTTTCACTCTGGTACGCAAACCTCTCATGACTGCCATATTAGCGCAGTGCACCACATCATCGGGACCTGCCCCTTGATCCACACTAGTACTACTCCCCGAGGGCCTCTCACTAGAATGTCGTCGCCGACGGGAGCAACGCCAACTAGACCTCCTGACCCGCTTACGTCTAGCCCAATGAGAACTATCGCTCGAGGAAGAGGAAGAAGTTAAACTAGACCCCCAGTCAGATGAACTGATGCACTCACCGGAAGGACCAACCATGGCGATTGGTGATTGCTGTGTTTAGGGTTCTTTGGGTATAGATTGTTAGCTGGTGGGTTTTGCAAGTGCCCTGATGACAGCTTTTCACTGAAACAATAGTTTTACTTTTTCGCGCTTTTGAGATGTTAAATGTTATTTGTGTATTATAGTACCCATTCATGCACATACAGTATACAAAACATTTTAAAGTGTACGGGGTCTCTTTACTAAGCCTCGGATGGAGATGAAAGGAACGGTGTGTGAAAAGTACCAACCAATCAGCTCCCAACTGCTATTTTTTAAACACAGCCTGGAATACGGCAGTTAAGAGCAGACTTTTATCTCATGCAAATCTGTGGCCGTTATGTGGTGTCAGTTTGTACATTATGCCATGGTTTTTTAGCCAATAAAATGCTGCATTCTATAAACCATTCTGAAAGCTTCAAATCTCCTATCTTATACCAGCTGTAGAGATAGAGCAGAACTAATCGGACCTTTCTCCTGTACTCCGGGGCGTGACACAGGTGTCCCTTGTTTCCGTTAGATAGCAGCATACGTGCCTACTTTTGAAAAAGCATGTCAGGGAGATTGTGAAATCAACATCTATGAGCGTGGCGGTAAAGTGGGCGTGTAATGTTACATATGAGGGGTGTGTCATACATCTGAGGGGCGTGTCATATTACTTACTGACTTACATCCAACTGTAAATGAGCCCCAAAGCAGTTTGTAAGATGTACTTCTTGATGAAACTACACTGATACTTTCCAGAAAATGCATGTAGCCATAGGTATCATTGTGCCTTATACCCAATGCAGGGAAATGATACTAATGATCCTATTTGAATGTATATATATCTGTTGTTGTTTTTTTTATATAGCAGCTTCATAATGGGTGCAATCAGGGAGATTGCTAGACTCTTCAGGGAGTCAGGGAGATTGCTACTATTTCAGGGAGTGGCAAGTATGGATAGCACAGAGCCGGATTTAGACCTCATGGGGCCCTAGGCAAAATACCAGTTTGGGGCCCCCTCCCTCAAATAATCCATAGCACTATAGCACTATACCTTGGCGTGAGTGCAGCGCAAGCACGGTGCGTACGAAGTCTACCGATAATCGCTCAGCCCATAATTATTAACTATTCAATTTTAAATCAGATTGCACAACATAAAAACATAGTACTATAGATTGACTTATGTAGTTTTTATTTTGTGCAATCTGATTTAAAATTGAATAGTTATTAATTATGGACTGAGTGATTACGGAGTAATTTCAGAATAAGGCCAGCTACGCACTTGCACAATATCGGCCCAATTTGGCCAAATCGGAATGACAAATCAGAAATACCATGCAGTGGGTTTGCCCGAATTGCGCACTCCCACGATAGCATGCGATATCATATCATTGGCTGTACTGCACAGCTAATCACACTATATCACATACGGCGCTATACATATTAATGTACAAGTGATCATTCCATCGTTCATTAAATCATGTAGTGTGATCATGCGATGCCCAGGGTGAAGGAAAAATCACCATGAACATCGGCACGATTGCTGGGCGCTCAGTTGTGTACCCACCCTAACACAGTACCCTACCTGGCTGGCTGCTGTCCTTCCCGGAGATTCGGGACCTTTTGAAGCTCTGCCTGTCCCTCTGGCCTCTGCGTGCTGCCGGTGGCCGGTAGCAAGCCTGGCAGTGGCGCTGTGCATGCTGGGGCAAGCTGGGGCCCAGGGGCAAACGCAGCATTTTCCTGGGTGGGTTTCGAAATATAAATATGTATATATATATATATATATATATATACAATAGGGGTGTGCACCGGCCACCTTTCGTATTTTGTGTTTTGGTTTTGGATCTGGATCTTTCTTCGTGTTTTGGATCTGGATTGGTTTTGCTAAAACCACCCTTCCGTGTTTTGTGTTTTGGATCTGTATTTTTTTTTTTTTTTTTTTTTAAAAGCATAAAAACAGCTAAAGTCACAGAATTTGTGGGTTTTTCTGCTCCTATGCTATTAACCTCAATAACATTAATTTCCACTAATTTCCAGTCTATTCTGAACACCTCACAATATTTTTAGTCCAAAAGGTTGCACCGAGGTAGCTGGATGACTATGCTAAGCGACACGAGTGGGCGCACAAACACCCATCTAGGAGTGACACTGCAGTGGCAGACAGGATGGCAGTTTGAAAAACTAGGCCCCAAACAGTACATAATGCAAAGAAAAAAAAGAGGTGCAAGATGGAATTGTCCTTGGGCCCTCCCACCCACCCTTATGTTGTATAAACAGGACATGCACACTTTAACAAACCAATCATTTCAGCGCCAGGGTCTGCCACACGACTGTGGCTGAAATGATTGGTTCGTTTGGACCCCCACAAAACAAGCTGGCAATTAATCTGTCCCTGCACAAACTGGCTCTACGGAGGCAAGATGTCGTCCTCATCCTCCTCATTCACCGATTCCTCACCCTCTTCAGTGTTGTGTACATCCTCATCCTCACAGAGTATTAATCGTCCCCGCTGGAATCCACCACCACAGGTCCCTCTGTACGTTATAGAGGCTGGTCTCCCTGGAAGAGTTGATAATTCATTTTTATGAACATCATCTTCTCCACATTTTGTGGAAGCAACCTCCTACGCCTTTTCGCTGACAAGGTTCCCGGCTGCACTAAACACTCTTTCGGAGTACATACTGGAGGGGGGGCAACTCAGGTAAAATAGAGTCAGTTTGTACAGGGGCCTCAAAATTGCCTCTTTTTCCTGCCAGTACATGTACGGACTGTCTGACATGCCTACTTGGATGCTGTCACCGATGTAATCCTTTAACAGACAGACGCACGCTTGTCGCTGCTGCTTTGAGGATGCAGGTGCGGCTATAGCCCACACAATTCACAAAGACAGACAAAAAAAGAAGAATTTTTTATTTTTTGTGGAGCGCACTTTGAGGGTTACACCACCCTTTAACAGACAGACGCACGCTTGTCGCTGCTGCTTTGAGGATGCAGGTGCGGCTACTGCGCATACATTTCACACACAAACACAGAAAAAAAGAAGATTATTTTATTTTGGTTGGAGCGCACTTTGGGGGTTACACCACCCTTTAACAGACAGACGCATGCTTGTCGCTGCTGCTTTGAGGATGCAGGTGCGGCTACAGCCCACACATTTCACAAAGACAGAAAAAAAAGAAGAATTTTTTATTTTTTGTGGAGCGCACTTTGGGGGTTACACCACCCTTTAACAGACAGACGCACGCTTGTCGCTGCTGCTTTGAGGATGCAGGTGCGGCTACAGTCCACACAATTCACAAAGACAGAAAAAAAAAAAAAAATTTATTGTTTGTCGAGCGCACTTTGAGGGTTACACCACCCTTTAACAGACAGACGCACGCTTGTCGCTGCTGCTTTGAGGATGCAGGTGCGGCTACACCCACACATTTCACAAAGACAGAAAAAAAAGAAGAATTTTTTTATTGTTTGTGGAGCGCACTTTGAGGGTTACACCACCCTTTAACAGACAGACACACGCTTGTCGCTGCTGCTTTGAGGATGCAGGTGGAATCTAGACGGGATTTGGAACCGGGGACACACTACCTCCATCAATTGTCTAAATCCCACTCCACTAATGGCGGATACCGGACGCACGTCTAACACCAGCATAGCAGTCAAGGCCTCAGTTAAACGTTTTGCTTCAGGATGACTGTTGTCGTACTTCATCCTCCTCGCTAGGGACTGTTGGAGGGTCAATTGTTTAGTAAAAGTAGTGGTGTTCCTTCTTCCTCTCTGGGATGATGAACAACTCCCAGCAGCAGCAACAGCACTTGGAGGAAGTGGTTCTTGATCTTTCCCTATTTTATTTTTATCGGAGAAAGTTTGGTCCTCCATTCATGTTATATTGATATATACGTACGGCTAAGGCGCACACAAACACAGAAAATAATTTTTTATTTTTGTTGGAGACTAGTGCACTTTGTGGGTTACACCACCCTTTAATAAATGAGCCAGCCGGCCCTTTACTAATGGGACACAGGCGCACGCTTGACATTGCTCCTATGTTGATGCACGTGCAGCCACAGTGCACACAATTCACAAACACAGAAAATATTTTTTTATTTTGTTTGGAGTGCCCTTTGGGGGTTACAGCACCCTTTAATGGATAAGCCAGCCAGCCCTTTACTTATGGGACACAGGCGCACGCTTGGCGCTGCTCCTTTGTTGATGCATGTGCAGCCACAGTGCACACAATTCACAAAACCAGAAAATATTTTTTATTTTGTTTGGAGTGCACTTTGGGGGTTACAGCACCCGTTAATCGTCAAGCCAGCCGGCCCTTTACCTATGACACAGGCGCACGCTTGGCGCTACTTTGTTGATGCACGTGCGGCTACTGCGCACACAATTCACAAACACAAAAAAATATATATGGTTCCCAGGTCACGGTTTTTGTTTGGTTGGGTCTTTCAATGCTGTATTCGGTTACGTCGTGGTCTGCTGTAGTTTGGGCTTTCCCTAAAGTTTATGCAACCCCCTCGTTTCCTAGGGTGGGCGACTACATTTATTCTCTTGCGGTCCTCCGGCAATGGTGGTAGTGGTGCTGGTGCACCATAGGTCCCCTGTTAGTTTACACTATTCCAGTCACTGTCTGAGTTTCTTTGTTGTTTTACATTGGCATTTTTAGAAAATTTATTAACTTGGGTGCTCACCGTTATCAGTGGGGGCCTCGAGGGATTTTAACCTGTTTTTGCCCTGAACCATGGAGACTATTTGGCTGTGGTACTCCTGGCAGATTTTTTCAGGTTTTTACCTTGGGCCAAGTTATCCCCCCTTTACCCTTTTTCCCCCTCCTTTTCCTTCTTGGGTAGGGATTTTTGTCTCCCTTATTTAGATGGGATGTTGAGGGAGGACTTTGGGATGTATGCCATTTTGGGTTCAGGGGGCATTATTTTAGTGTAAGGGGCTCGTCTATACACCAGGTCGGCTGATTTCATCCTTTTGGGGTCAGAAGCACCAGCTGTTTGGCTGGTGTTAGATGAAATATTGGTATGGTGGGCTTAGACCCTACTGCTGGCTGTTGAGAAGGGCAATTGGCTCTGCCAGTGTGTTGTGGGATCCTAGTTACTGTTTAGAAGGGTAATTGGCCCTGCTAGTTTGGGGGTCTCTATTTACTTGGTTACTGTTCAGATGGCTCAGTGGGTTAGTGTGAGTTTGCATTAGCTTTATACATGGGACAGGCGTTGGCTTTGCTGGTGCGGTAGTGGTGTTCCTATTTACATGTTGCCGGATGAGGCCCATGTTACGGAACTTGTGGTTCGTCCATTTTTGGAGTGTGTTTTTATGGTTATAGAAGGTTCAGGTTGAGTTTATGGTGGTGAGCTTGGCTCCTGGTCGGTGCCTCGCATGGCGGGAAAGAACTGCAGCCGGGAGGTCAGTGAGCTGATTAATAGGTCACTCCCCCTTTGAGTGGGCAATTGGCCCTGCAAGTTTTTCTAGTTATATGATTTGGTATTCACTGACCTCTGATGGCTGCTGTTTCTTTCGTACGCCACCATAGTTAAGTTATTGGTTGATTGCTATAAGAGCTGCCCTTTGCGAAGCTGCCGCCGTCGGGTGGGATAGTCTCCTCCCCGTCCTAGCCCCGGGAGCTTCCTGCTAGTGACCTCTGCAGGAAGTCCTGGGCTCCTCCTCCCTGCACCCGAAAGAAGAATAGGAGGTAAGGAGGGGCCAGCAGGGAGAGGTGCTGGGCAACTGCGGTGCAGGATGCGGTAAGAAGCCCATAGGCTTCTACAGGGTAACGCCAGAAAAAACTGGCATTACACTCCGCATCGAAAATCGGGCAGCCGAGGCTTAGTACATATGAAAATGCAGTAAATACACGGAAAACTGAGTTTTTACCGCATTTTTCTTTTACTACTTCCTGGCCTTTATATGCATTTTTATTTGCACCTTAACATGTCATTAAGAAAAAGCTTTAGGGGGTCCCATTTGCTGTCCGTGGTACCCTTCCTCCTTTCAATGGGAACGAGGGACCCTGATAATGTTTGGGTGAATATAATACAACTCTGTGTCTAGTGTCTGGTTATTCAGATTTTTTTCTCTGTCAGCCCAATGAGTTCTAATCCATCTCATACTTACCTATTCTCCTGCAACATCCTCAATGTTTGGGTAGTCCCCAGCATCCCCCGGAAGAGTGGGTCACCCTCCCGCATCCTACCTACTTCCTAGTGAAGTGGCTGGGAATGGGATAGGGAGTGTAATACCGGTAATTGGGGGACTGTGTAGAGGGTGTTTTGGGGCAATATGACACAATTCTCTTAGAATTGCATCATAGTAGCCCCGCCCCCTTCCACACAGATCCGCGATTCCTGGCATTATGCCGCAACCAGGACGGGCCGTAATGATGCAAAGCACCCGGTCCCGCCCCCTCGGCAGGTGGTCAGGAATGTTCCATCTGCTTTTTCCTCCTGTCTTCCAGGTAACAGGTCACTCTCTTATTTTGCTCTTTATAAATTATATTATAAATACTCCCCTGAGTAGAGGCATCCGTAGAATCCCTCCCCAACACCCACCCCTCGCGCATGCGCGGTCAGCAGACTACACATGGGCAGCAGTGCGGCGACCCCCAGGCGAATGAATCACTAATGCTATCACTTTACTTTTACACAACGCATTGACGGAGCGGAGGAGCCACAGTCCCTGGATGTGATCAACGATACATCCGGGCGGAACTTATATTCTTATTGCCACGAATAGCGGCGGTAAGAAATTATAATTATCGTGTCAAGAACCCGATAATTAACAAATGGGCCTCTCGGAGTTAAAAATCTCCCTGTCCAGAATATATTTCATGCATTGATTGCTGTAAATGTGAATGGGTGACCCAAACGCCGGCAGACCCCAGGTTGCCTGTCCTTGGCCATCTGCACTTCTCATCTTTTTAGCCAAACTCATTTGGTGACATGTGCCAAATAAATACGAAACTGCAGCGTTATCTGCAATCCGCAGTCACGAGGCTGCGGCACTGCGGATACACAGTGCTGTGCATTCTGTAACTCTGGCTTATCGTGTCTAATTCGCAAGGTGACAGCCTTTTGTGCCAGAGATATATTGCTTACCTTGCAGTTATTTTTCTGTGTGCAGTAATAATTTATGCAACTGGTGGAGTTATTGTTTTGAATTACGAGAAGCACAGAAGCAAACTGCAGGGACGGGTGTCGCACAATTTGCCTGACTAAGGGACTTAATCAAAAATGGAAGATGTTTCATGTCTGCCCACAGCAAATACCATGAGGGTTAAAGAGAATTAATAAAACTGCTGCTTTAGCCGATACAGGTCAAATATCCAAATAATAAGATGCATTAGGCTACAAACAGTGGTATGTCTAATAATGAGTGCAGGGTCCCGTAGCCGGGATGGACTGAGGGCCTGACTCAGGTTGGCTCGCACGCACACTGCTCGCTGCGACAATATGCTAATGAATGCAATTGCACGGTACCAAGACGCCCACCACTGTATAAAGCCGCCCACTTCCCATGACATTCATCCGCAAGTCATCGGTAACACGGAGTAACACATACATGCCTACCCTCCCGGTTTTCGCGGGAGGCTCACAATTTTTCGGGTAACCCCCCCGCACCCCCGGAAGGGTAGGCATTTCTCCCGCATTCTGCCCACTTCCTAGTGAAGTGGGCAGAATGAGGAGAATACCCGCGGCGATCGCGGGTCTCCGTGAAGGGGGCGGGGCTTAAGCCGTGATTCTGCATGAATCGCAGCATTTGGCCCCGCCCCCTATGTAAATTGTACCCAATCGCAGCAATTTTACAACGAGGGGGCGGGGCTTAATGACGCGAATCGTCAAGCCCTGCCCCCTTCTGCCCCCTGCTGCTTCTCTTACCCGGGCTTCTCCCGGGAAGAGAGTATTAAAGGTAGGCAACTATGGTAACATCGGAACCATCCGCACAGTTGTGGGTGACCTGACCCTACTGCAAAAACTGCTAAACTTCCTGTCGCCATCTAGACCTCTGCCAGCGTATGCTATCGCAGGGGCTTAATTATGTACGCCCCTGTAACGGCGTAATAAAGTCCAGTCTCGCCTGTGTTTCCCTGACCACCCTCAAACGGTCACTTCCTGTCAATCACTGTGTGAGGACTCTGCGTGATCACTGCGATCACTTTCCGATCACAGTGGCCGGTTCGCGCACGCACACTATGACTTATACGCATGCGCCGAATGCAAACATCGGTTGGCAGCGTGCGAACGCAGCCTTGCGATCCGACCTGAATCAGGCCCTGAGGCCATGCTTGCCAACTCTACCTGATTGTCAGAGAGACTCCCTGACATAGCAGCAATCTCCCTGTCTCCCGCTGGCGTCCTAAGCTCCAGCATCCCGACTGTCTGGATATTCACAGCAAGAGATGTGTGAGGACTGAGGGCCTGATTCAGAGCCGGACGCAATTAGCGCTCGCTCGTCCAGAAAATAGGGGTGGCTATTCAAATCAACCGTTCGCTCTTTGTGGTCTGTTCACGCCTCTAGGTCTGAACGAGCGAACCAAACTTGCGGTCGTTTTTTGAAAAAATACGCCCCCTGGCCGCTCGCATCCTACGTCATGTCCGCTATTTATTAGATTAATCGAGTACATCGACCAGGGTATCAGCTGCTCGCTATTCTTGGGGTTGGTTTTTGCTACCACAATTTTGCAAGCAGTTCTGGCTATAAAATAACCCAGTGACGTGGTCAATGACGCTGCTGTTTTAATTATGTACACCCATAAAACACCCGTTTTGACCTTTAAGCACGCCTGCGTTCGGATCTCCACTCCCCGTTTTCAAGCACCTTCCCCCGTTACCACCCACATACGCTTACTCCTGTCACTAAAATTATCAGGCATTCGCTATTTTGCGAGCACATGAATTTCGACCGCACTGACTGGTTCGCGCATGCATATAACGATCCGTACGCATGCGCAGTTGGGCAAACATCGCTCGGAGCGAACGAGCGGCTGCTTATGAGCGACTCTGAATCAGGCCCACAATACATTCTAAAAGCCAACTTGCAGCTACGTTAAAGACAAGTCAGGGGGCGAGGTATAGACGTAAAAGTGATAGAAACTCTCCGACAAGCCAAAAATCTAGGCTTCTACCAGGTGAGGTCATAAAAACAAAATTGATGAAGAGTGTATAGAAACTTATTGTTTAAAAATGTTATCCAGGAATCCAGTAACTAAGGTGTAGTTAATGTTTTTAATAGGAAATCAAATAATATCCTTTGATGGTTTGGCCAGCCCTAGCTAAATGAGCGCTGACAGCTGTGTTATATATAAGTGACTTCTCAGGTTGTCTCTGATGTGTTATGTCATAAGTCTAAAGTAAAACAGATGAGCCCAGCAGAAATACGCCGTCAAAGATTGTTATTACCCGAAACATAGAAACAAGACCAAGGTCTATACTTAAGGGAACTATAGTGCTGAAATAATACGATAAACATAGATAAGAGCATCTCACCTCCACAAAAAGCCTGCCAGGAAGCGCAAAGGAGAGGCGTAAACCTGGGCTTCAATAACTTACGTGTGACTGACACTGTACAGTAAAAGTTATTGTTCAGGTTTTGCAGTCTAAGGTATTTGTTGGCTGCAAAAACAATGAACGAACGCCTTTTAGAGATCAGGAAAACGGGGACTGCGAAACATGCCGAGATCTAATCTTACAGGGAGAAAAGCCTGATGGCAGCGATTAGCATCTAAAGGTGGAGAGGCCTAGTCAGTTCCTTGTCAGAGTGGATGGGATGTTAGAGTAGATTTTTCTCCGCATCCATATGACCTGCATGACATGGGGGGGAATTCAATTCAACGCGCTATTGAGGGACTCCCGAAGCTATTCAATACACCGCACTGTTTGGCTGCACTAAGGATTTCTTCTCGCACTCTCCCCTGGGGATGCAAAGAGAAATCCAACCAAAGTGCTGGGTGCGCGGCTGTTTTTCTGCATAGCGTGGCGCTAACAGCCGCGTGCGCAACACTTTGGTCAGAGAATGCCGGTTACCGCACCTTAACACCCTTGTTAAGGCGCGATGACCGGCATTCTCCGACCACACAGCGCGCTGAATTTATTAGCTCCGGGCACTCGCTACCGGCTCTATTCAATTTGAGTTGGATTGAATCGCCCCCCATGATCTATGAATAAGAAAAGAGAAGTCAGTTCGTAACTCACAGAGGGCTCTATTTATTAACATTATTTTTACTAAAATAAAGTGAAAAAGGGTGTTTTCACACCCTTTTCACATTATTTTAGTTTCACCTGTAGTTACTATAGGGCAATTGGAGTAGAATTAGTAAAATTCTACTCCAACCCCCAGTATCACTAATTTTTAGTAAAGCAGATCGCATTTCCCATAATTGTAATGGGAAATGTGATCCGACCTAAGTTACTAAAAATAAATTGTGAAAAAATACCGGGGGAAGCCCTGTGATAATAACGCCACCTGGAGGGGACCGGTGATCGGGCCTCCGGTGATGGCTCCTCTCCGGTCAGCTGGTCTCCCATAGTACACTGGGGCCCGGTCATCAGGCGATCGGGCCCCAGTGCAGTATGGGAGATCACCTGATCGGGAAGCCCGGAGAAGATCACCGGAGGCCAGGAGGATGCAGGTAAGTGTAATGAAGGCAGGGGGGGGTCGCGGGGGGGAGGGGGGGTCGCGGGGGTCCGTGATCGCGGGGGCGGGGCTTAACGCCGGGGGCGGGGCTTAGCATCGGTGGCGGGGGTAGTAGCGGTGGTCGGTCGGCGCATGCGCGGGCTCTTAGTCACGGTATTTTTTCCGAAAATACCGCGACTAGAGTGCGGATGGGATCCGCAGGGACAGAGCTTTATCGCAAGCTCTGTCCCTGCAAGGGATTTATAGTAAATCCCTGTGATATTGCCTGAATTTGCAATGCGAATTCACTCGGTAATATCACACTACAATCCGCATTCAATATGCGGATTGTAGTAAATAGAGCCCAGAGTGATCTTACAGTCGCAAAGCGGGTCTTAAAAGGTGGGAGAGGGAGGTCTGCAGTTATCAGGGCGAATTAAATGGGTTTAAAGACAAAAAGGTTGGTGTCTCCAATGAGTGTATTGGATTTTACAAGAGATGCATAAAGAAATGGTTGACATTGCATTATGCATATTACTACATGGGTAGCAGGGTTTGTTACGGCTGTATCATCCAAACATACCCTTGAATGCAGGGTAAATACTGGCTGCTTTTGCATGTAGCCCACATGTGCTGGATAGCTTTATTTTTACACTGCAATTTAGACTTGAGTTTTCACGGTTCCCATCAGGGACGTATTAAGAGAGTAGGGGGCCACGTTCAGGCTTCTTCCTGGCCCCCTCCTCTCTACCCAGCGGCCCAGCAGCGCACTGAGTGAGGCATTAGACTAGTAGACTCTAGCCCTGTGACAGAGTCTACTGTACATGTGCAGGTCACCGGGGAAATGGTGGGGCAGCCATTTTCACGGCTATTTCCCTACTGCGCATGCGCAAAACACTGGGAAAAAGACCGTTGTGCTATTTTGCTGATTTGTACAGCGCTGCTACCACTGACGCGGGACTCCGGAGCGGTACTGCGTATGGTAATGCAGACACAGGATGTGGGATGCCCCCGAAATGGTCGACACACGCCTGTGGTTTTAGACGACACACCCATTGGCCACTCTGAAACGCACCCTCCTCATCAATCACAACTAGGGTAATGGAACTCAGACGCATGGGCAGTGGCCAAAAAAATCGCTCTGAACCAGGCCTAAAATGACTCTCAGCATCTTATTTTTACTAGAAAAGAGCTTGATCATGTCTCACCTGAGAGACCAACATTCGCAGTCCAGTACATTGACAGTCGCTAAACAAAACAGAGTGCGGCTGATTCATTCTCCTTCATTGCCCATCAGTCTGTCCTCACTTACCAATATCGTGCCTCACTGTGGCATGTCCCGCTGCAAAAACTGACCCTGCAGGACTCATGCGGCCCATCTGCCGAGCATCTGCCAAAATGGTTGCGTGCTCTTCTACACATCTCTCAGAATCTAGTTCTAGAAATGTACATTTAGTTGTTTTACAAACTTCTAGTGGCACTTATTCCATGCTGAGCAAGAGGCGTCTTCACTTGGACCAACACTTCCAATCATCTGATGTAAACTGCCCCTCCTCCCCAACACCGACATCTTGAACCTCAAACGCTCGCCCTTTGGTGAAATCTCGGCCTGTTTGCTCTTCATATATAACCTCTATTGTTGCTATTGAACTATGGACTGAACTGAATTTATTGGTGGCTCTCCTACTTAAAGGTCTGATACGGCTTGGTTCACAATATATAAATATTTAATAATAAAAAAAATTACATAGAAATCAATACATAAAAAATCAAAAACATAAAAATTAAAGAGCAATAGCATTCTGATCCTGAATTGTAGATAAATTACCTCAGTCTATTAAAATCCATTGTCCGTGAAGAAATAAGTGTGTAAAAGTCACAATGACAAAGTCACATAATAAATAGCAGCGTTCATATGAAAGAGGATGGAGTCAAAAAACAGGGCAATCCGGATGATTGTCCAGCAATAGGTATATTACTAGCCTTGAGTAGTAGTCCATTTGATATTATCTCCTGTGCAGCAAATGGACAACAATGATGGTGGCTGAAAAGTTCAAGCTACTAACAAAGTTGTGGGGGCTTTCCACAATGAAACGCGTTTAGCACTCCTGGAATACCCTATTGGATTGGAGACTTTTACGGGAGGTTCCGGACCAGCATCTTTATACATTCCTTTTCAGCCACCGTCATTGTTATTATTATTGTGAACCAAGCCGTTCAGACCTTTAAGTAGGAGAGCCGCCAAAATTGATATGAGCATCAAGCATTATCTGATTGTTCTATGATATATGTGTATTAGTTGTTTCAGTGGAATCTATATTAACTTTGTTCCAGGGCTTTCTCAATAATATATTGTAATTGTCAAATGGCAGAAACAGTTTGTTTCAGTGCATTCTTAATGTATTTATCAAATGGCAGCAACAGTTTGTCTTAGTGCAGTGGTTCACAAACTTTCTTAAATCATGGCGCCTATAGTTTCACCATTTTTTCCGTGGCACCTCTTGTCTAAAAATTTGTTATTGAAAAATTCTGCAAAAATGATTACATTAAGTAGGTCAGTTATGTGGTGGTGGACATCGTTGAACTTCTGTTTGTCCACACATTTTATGATTGGCAGCCACTATCATTGGTTTTACCTATCACATTGACCATAAATATATTATGAGTTTGCACTGGACAATCAACCTGTGGCATCCCTGTAAGTGCCATACCATGGCACCCAGTTTGGGAACCACTGTCCCAGTACTTTCTTAATAATATACTTGTCAAATGGCAGCATCAGTTTGTCCCAGTGCTTTCTCTGCAATATACTGTACTTGTCAAATGGCAGCATCAGTTTGTCCCAGTGCTTTCTCTGCAATATACTGTAAATGTCAAATGGTAGCATCAGTGTGTCTCAGTGCTTTCTCTGCAATATACTGTACTTGTCAAATGGCAGCATCAGTTTGTCCCAGTGCTTTCTCTGCAATATACTGTACTTGTCAAATGGCAGCATCTGTTTGTCCAAGTGCTTTCTCTGCAATATACTGTACTTGTCAAATGGCAGCATCAGTTTGTCCCAGTGCTTTCTCTGCAATATACTGTACTTGTCAAATGGTAGCATCAGTGTGTCCCAGTGCTTTCTCTGCAATATACTGTACTTGTCAAATGGCAGCATCAGTTTGTCCAAGTGCTTTCTCTGCAATATACTGTACTTGTCAAATGGCAGCATCAGTTTGTCCAAGTGCTTTCTCTGCAATATACTGTACATGTCAAATGGCAGCATCAGTTTGTCCCAGTGCTTTCTCTGCAATATACTGTACTTGTCAAATGGTAGCATCAGTGTGCCCCAGTGCTTTCTCTGCAATATACTGTACTTGTCAAATGGCAGCATCAGTGTGTCCCAGTGCTTTCTCTGCAATATACTGTACTTGTCAAATGGTAGCATCAGTGTGTCCCAGTGCTTTCTCTGCAATATACTGTACTTGTCAAATGGCAGCATCAGTGTGTCCCAGTGCTTTCTCTGCAATATACTGTACTTGTCAAATGGCAGCATCAGTTTGTCCCAGTGCTTTCTCTGCAATATACTGAACTTGTAAAATGGCAGCATCAGTTTGTCCCAGTGCTTTCTCTGCAATATACTGTACTTGTCAAATGGCAACATCAGTTTGTCCCAGTGCTTTCTCTGCAATATACTGTACTCATCAAATGGCAGCATCAGTTTGTCCCAGTGCTTTCTCTGCAATATACTGTACTTGTCAAATGGCAAAATCAGTTTGTCCCAGTGCTTTCTCTGCAATATACTGTACATGTCAAATGGCAGCATCAGTGTGTCCCAGTGCTTTCTCTGCAATATACTGTACTTGTCAAATGGCAGCATCAGTTTGTCCCAGTGCTTTCTCTGCAATATACTGTACTCATCAAATGGCAGCATCAGTGTGTCCCAGTGCTTTCTCTGCAATATACTGTACTTGTCAAATGGTAGCATCAGTTTCCCCAGTGCTTTCTCTGCAATATACTGTACTTGTCAAATGGCAAAATCAGTTTGTCCCAGTGCTTTCTCTGCAATATACTGTACATGTCAAATGGCAGCATCAGTGTGTCCCAGTGCTTTCTCTGCAATATACTGTACTTGTCAAATGGCAGCATCAGTTTGTCCCAGTGCTTTCTCTGCAATATACTGTACTCATCAAATGGCAGCATCAGTGTGTCCCAGTGCTTTCTCTGCAATATACTGTACTTGTCAAATGGTAGCATCAGTTTCCCCAGTGCTTTCTCTGCAATATACTGTACTTGTCAAATGGCAGCATCAGTTTGTCCCAGTGCTTTCTCTGCAATATACTGTACTTGTCAAATGGTAGCATCAGTTTGCCCCAGTGCTTTCTCTGCAATATACTGTACTTGTCAAATGGCAGCATCAGTTTGTCCCAGTGCTTTCTCTGCAATATACTGTACTTGTCAAATGGCAGCATCGGTTTGTCTCAGTGCTTTCTCTGCAATATACTGTACTTGTCAAACGGTAGCATCAGTTTGTCCCAGTGCATTATCTGCAATATACTGTACTTGTCAAATGGCAGCATCAGTTTGTCCCAGTGCTTTCTCTGCAATATACTGTACTTGTCAAATGGCAGCATCAGTTTGTCTCAGTGCTTTCTCTGCAATATACTGTACTTGTCAAATGGTAGCATCAGTGTGTCCCAGTGCTTTCTCTGCAATATACTGTACTTGTCAAATGGCAGCATCAGTGTGTCCCAGTTGTTTCTCTGCAATTTACTGTACTTGTCAAATGGCAGCATCAGTGTGTCCCAGTGCTTTCTCTGCAATATACTATACTTGTCAAATGGCAGCAACAGTTTGTCAGTGCTTTCTCTATAATATACTGTACTTGTCAAATGGCAGCAACAGTTTGTCTTCATGCAGTGGTTCCCAAACTTTCTTATCTGTGCGGCACCTCTTGTCTAAAAATTTGTTATTGAAAAATTCTGCAAGAATTATTAGATTAAGAAGGTCAGTTATGTGGTGGTGGACATCGTTGAACTTCTGTTTGTCCACACATTTTATGATTGGCAGCCACTATCACTGGTTTTACCTATCACATTGACCATAAATATATTATAATTTGGCACTGGACAATCAACCTGTGGCATCCCTGTAAGTGCCCTACCATGGCACCCAGTTTGGGAACCACTGTCCCAGTACTTTCTTACTAATATACTTGTCAAATGGCAGCATCAGTTTGTCCCAGTGCTTTCTCTGTAATATACTGTACTTGTCAAATGGCAGCATCAGTTTGTCCCAGTGCTTTCTCTGCAATATACTGTACTTGTCAAATGGCAGCATCAATTTGTCCCAGTGCTTTCTCTGCAATATACTGTACTTGTCAAATGGCAGCATCAGTTTGTCCCAGTGCTTTCTCTGCAATATACTGTACTTGTCAAATGGCAGCATCAGTTTGTCCCAGTACTTTCTCTGCAATATACTGTACTTGTCAAATGGCAGCATCAGTTTGTCCCAGTGCTTTCTCTGCAATATACTATACTTGTCAAATGGCAGAATCAGTTTGTCCCAGTTCCTTCTCTGCAATATACTGTACTTGTCAAATGGCAGCAACAGTTTGTCCCCGTGCTTTCTCTGCAATATACTGTACTTGTCAAATGGCAGAATCAGTGTGTCCCAGTTCCTTCTCTGCAATATACTGTACTTGTCAAATGGTAGCATCAGTTTGTCCCCGTGCTTTCTCTGCAATATACTATACTTGTCAAATGGCAGAATCAGTTTGTCCCAGTTCCTTCTCTGCAATATACTGTACTTGTCAAATGGTAGCATCAGTTTGTCCCCGTGCCTTCTCTGCAATATACTGTACTTGTCAAATGGCAGCATCAGTGTGTCCCAGTGCTTTCTCTGCAATATACTGTACTTGTCAAATGGTAGCATCAGTGTGTCCCAGTGCTTTCTCTGCAATATACTGTACTTGTCAAATGGCAGCATCAGTGTGTCCCAGTGCTTTCTCTGCAATATACTGTACTTGTCAAATGGCAGCATCAGTTTGTCCCAGTGCTTTCTCTGCAATATACTGAACTTGTAAAATGGCAGCATCAGTTTGTCCCAGTGCTTTCTCTGCAATATACTGTACTCATCAAATGGCAGCATCAGTGTGTCCCAGTGCTTTCTCTGCAATATACTGTACTTGTCAAATGGCAAAATCAGTTTGTCCCAGTGCTTTCTCTGCAATATACTGTACATGTCAAATGGCAGCATCAGTGTGTCCCAGTGCTTTCTCTGCAATATACTGTACTTGTCAAATGGCAGCATCAGTTTGTCCCAGTGCTTTCTCTGCAATATACTGTACTCATCAAATGGCAGCATCAGTGTGTCCCACTGCTTTCTCTGCAATATACTGTACTTGTCAAATGGTAGCATCAGTTTCCCCAGTGCTTTCTCTGCAATATACTGTACTTGTCAAATGGCAGCATCAGTTTGTCCCAGTGCTTTCTCTGCAATATACTGTACTTGTCAAATGGTAGCATCAGTTTGCCCCAGTGCTTTCTCTGCAATATACTGTACTTGTCAAATGGCAGCATCAGTTTGTCCCAGTGCTTTCTCTGCAATATACTGTACTTGTCAAATGGCATCATCAGTTTGTCTCAGTGCTTTCTCTGCAATATACTGTACTTGTCAAATGGTAGCATCAGTTTGTCCCAGTGCTTTCTCTGCAATATACTGTACTTGTCAAATGGTAGCATCAGTGTGTCCCAGTTGTTTCTCTGCAATTTACTGTACTTGTCAAATGGCAGCATCAGTGTGTCCCAGTGCTTTCTCTGCAATATACTATACTTGTCAAATGGCAGCAACAGTTTGTCAGTGCTTTCTCTATAATATACTGTACTTGTCAAATGGCAGCAACAGTTTGTCTTCATGCAGTGGTTCCCAAACTTTCTTATCTGTGCGGCACCTCTTGTCTAAAAATTTGTTATTGAAAAATTCTGCAAGAATTATTAGATTAAGAAGGTCAGTTATGTGGTGGTGGACATCGTTGAACTTCTGTTTGTCCACACATTTTATGATTGGCAGCCACTATCACTGGTTTTACCTATCACATTGACCATAATTATATTATAATTTGGCACTGGACAATCAACCTGTGGCATCCCTGTAAGTGCCCTACCATGGCACCCAGTTTGGGAACCACTGTCCCAGTACTTTCTTACTAATATACTTGTCAAATGGCAGCATCAGTTTGTCCCAGTGCTTTCTCTGTAATATACTGTACTTGTCAAATGGCAGCATCAGTTTGTCCCAGTGCTTTCTCTGCAATATACTGTACTTGTCAAATGGCAGCATCAATTTGTCCCAGTGCTTTCTCTGCAATATACTGTACTTGTCAAATGGCAGCATCAGTTTGTCCCAGTGCTTTCTCTGCAATATACTGTACTAGTCAAATGGCAGCATCAGTTTGTCCCAGTACTTTCTCTGCAATATACTGTACTTGTCAAATGGCAGCATCAGTTTGTCCCAGTGCTTTCTCTGCAATATACTATACTTGTCAAATGGCAGAATCAGTTTGTCCCAGTTCCTTCTCTGCAATATACTGTACTTGTCAAATGGCAGCAACAGTTTGTCCCCGTGCTTTCTCTGCAATATACTGTACTTGTCAAATGGCAGAATCAGTTTGCCCCAGTTCCTTCTCTGCAATATACTGTACTTGTCAAATGGTAGCATCAGTTTGTCCCCGTGCTTTCTCTGCAATATACTGTACTTGTCAAATGGCAGCATCAGTGTGTCCCAGTGCTTTCTCTGCAATATACTGTACTTGTCAAATGGTAGCATCAGTGTGTCCCAGTGCTTTCTCTGCAATATACTGTACTTGTCAAATGGCAGCATCAGTTTGTCCCAGTGCTTTCTCTGCAATATACTATACTTGTCAAATGGCAGAATCAGTTTGTCCCAGTTCCTTCTCTGCAATATACTGTACTTGTCAAATGGCAGCAACAGTTTGTCCCCGTGCTTTCTCTGCAATATACTATACTTGTCAAATGGCAGAATCAGTGTGTCCCAGTTCCTTCTCTGCAATATACTGTACTTGTCAAATGGTAGCATCAGTTTGTCCCCGTGCTTTCTCTGCAATATACTATACTTGTCAAATGGCAGAATCAGTTTGTCCCAGTTCCTTCTCTGCAATATACTGTACTTGTCAAATGGTAGCATCAGTTTGTCCCCGTGCCTTCTCTGCAATATACTGTACTTGTCAAATGGCAGCATCAGTGTGTCCCAGTGCTTTCTCTGCAATATACTGTACTTGTCAAATGGTAGCATCAGTGTGTCCCAGTGCTTTCTCTGCAATATACTGTACTTGTCAAATGGCAGCATCAGTGTGTCCCAGTGCTTTCTCTGCAATATACTGTACTTGTCAAATGGCAGCATCAGTTTGTCCCAGTGCTTTCTCTGCAATATACTGAACTTGTAAAATGGCAGCATCAGTTTGTCCCAGTGCTTTCTCTGCAATATACTGTACTCATCAAATGGCAGCATCAGTGTGTCCCAGTGCTTTCTCTGCAATATACTGTACTTGTCAAATGGCAAAATCAGTTTGTCCCAGTGCTTTCTCTGCAATATACTGTACATGTCAAATGGCAGCATCAGTGTGTCCCAGTGCTTTCTCTGCAATATACTGTACTTGTCAAATGGCAGCATCAGTTTGTCCCAGTGCTTTCTCTGCAATATACTGTACTCATCAAATGGCAGCATCAGTGTGTCCCAGTGCTTTCTCTGCAATATACTGTACTTGTCAAATGGTAGCATCAGTTTCCCCAGTGCTTTCTCTGCAATATACTGTACTTGTCAAATGGCAGCATCAGTTTGTCCCAGTGCTTTCTCTGCAATATACTGTACTTGTCAAATGGTAGCATCAGTTTGCCCCAGTGCTTTCTCTGCAATATACTGTACTTGTCAAATGGCAGCATCAGTTTGTCCCAGTGCTTTCTCTGCAATATACTGTACTTGTCAAATGGCAGCATCAGTTTGTCTCAGTGCTTTCTCTGCAATATACTGTACTTGTCAAATGGTAGCATCAGTTTGTCCCAGTGCTTTCTCTGCAATATACTGTACTTGTCAAATGGTAGCATCAGTGTGTCCCAGTTGTTTCTCTGCAATTTACTGTACTTGTCAAATGGCAGCATCAGTGTGTCCCAGTGCTTTCTCTGCAATATACTATACTTGTCAAATGGCAGCAACAGTTTGTCAGTGCTTTCTCTATAATATACTGTACTTGTCAAATGGCAGCAACAGTTTGTCTTCATGCAGTGGTTCCCAAACTTTCTTATCTGTGCGGCACCTCTTGTCTAAAAATTTGTTATTGAAAAATTCTGCAAGAATTATTAGATTAAGAAGGTCAGTTATGTGGTGGTGGACATCGTTGAACTTCTGTTTGTCCACACATTTTATGATTGGCAGCCACTATCACTGGTTTTACCTATCACATTGACCATAATTATATTATAATTTGGCACTGGACAATCAACCTGTGGCATCCCTGTAAGTGCCCTACCATGGCACCCAGTTTGGGAACCACTGTCCCAGTACTTTCTTACTAATATACTTGTCAAATGGCAGCATCAGTTTGTCCCAGTGCTTTCTCTGTAATATACTGTACTTGTCAAATGGCAGCATCAGTTTGTCCCAGTGCTTTCTCTGCAATATACTGTACTTGTCAAATGGCAGCATCAATTTGTCCCAGTGCTTTCTCTGCAATATACTGTACTTGTCAAATGGCAGCATCAGTTTGTCCCAGTGCTTTCTCTGCAATATACTGTACTTGTCAAATGGCAGCATCAGTTAGTCCCAGTACTTTCTCTGCAATATACTGTACTTGTCAAATGGCAGCATCAGTTTGTCCCAGTGCTTTCTCTGCAATATACTATACTTGTCAAATGGCAGAATCAGTTTGTCCCAGTTCCTTCTCTGCAATATACTGTACTTGTCAAATGGCAGCAACAGTTTGTCCCCGTGCTTTCTCTGCAATATACTGTACTTGTCAAATGGCAGAATCAGTTTGCCCCAGTTCCTTCTCTGCAATATACTGTACTTGTCAAATGGTAGCATCAGTTTGTCCCCGTGCTTTCTCTGCAATATACTGTACTTGTCAAATGGCAGCATCAGTGTGTCCCAGTGCTTTCTCTGCAATATACTGTACTTGTCAAATGGTAGCATCAGTGTGTCCCAGTGCTTTCTCTGCAATATACTGTACTTGTCAATTGGCAGCATCAGTGTGTCCCAGTGCTTTCTCTGCAATATACTGTACTTGTCAAATGGCAGCATCAGTTTGTCCCAGTGCTTTCTCTGCAATATACTGAACTTGTAAAATGGCAGCATCAGTTTGTCCCAGTGCTTTCTCTGCAATATACTGTACTTGTCAAATGGCAACATCAGTTTGTCCCAGTGCTTTCTCTGCAATATACTGTACTCATCAAATGGCAGCATCAGTTTGTCCCAGTGCTTTCTCTGCAATATACTGTACTTGTCAAATGGCAAAATCAGTTTGTCCCAGTGCTTTCTCGGCAATATACTGTACATGTCAAATGGCAGCATCAGTGTGTCCCAGTGCTTTCTCTGCAATATACTGTACTTGTCAAATGGCAGCATCAGTTTGTCCCAGTGCTTTCTCTGCAATATACTGTACTCATCAAATGGCAGCATCAGTGTGTCCCAGTGCTTTCTCTGCAATATACTGTACTTGTCAAATGGTAGCATCAGTTTCCCCAGTGCTTTCTCTGCAATATACTGTACTTGTCAAATGGCAGCATCAGTTTGTCCCAGTGCTTTCTCTGCAATATACTGTACTTGTCAAATGGTAGCATCAGTTTGCCCCAGTGCTTTCTCTGCAATATACTGTACTTGTCAAATGGCAGCATCAGTTTTTTCCCAGTGCTTTCTCTGCAATATACTGTACTTGTCAAATGGCAGCATCGGTTTGTCTCAGTGCTTTCTCTGCAATATACTGTACTTGTCAAACGGTAGCATCAGTTTGTCCCAGTGCATTATCTGCAATATACTGTACTTGTCAAATGGCAGCATCAGTTTGTCCCAGTGCTTTCTCTGCAATATACTGTACTTGTCAAATGGCAGCATCAGTTTGTCTCAGTGCTTTCTCTGCAATATACTGTACTTGTCAAATGGTAGCATCAGTTTGTCCCAGTGCTTTCTCTGCAATATACTGTACTTGTCAAATGGCAGCATCAGTGTGTCCCAGTTGTTTCTCTGCAATTTACTGTACTTGTCAAATGGCAGCATCAGTGTGTCCCAGTGCTTTCTCTGCAATATACTATACTTGTCAAATGGCAGCAACAGTTTGTCAGTGCTTTCTCTATAATATACTGTACTTGTCAAATGGCAGCAACAGTTTGTCTTCATGCAGTGGTTCCCAAACTTTCTTATCTGTGCGGCACCTCTTGTCTAAAAATTTGTTATTGAAAAATTCTGCAAGAATTATTAGATTAAGAAGGTCAGTTATGTGGTGGTGGACATCGTTGAACTTCTGTTTGTCCACACATTTTATGATTGGCAGCCACTATCACTGGTTTTACCTATCACATTGACCATAAATATATTATAATTTGGCACTGGACAATCAACCTGTGGCATCCCTGTAAGTGCCCTACCATGGCACCCAGTTTGGGAACCACTGTCCCAGTACTTTCTTACTAATATACTTGTCAAATGGCAGCATCAGTTTGTCCCAGTGCTTTCTCTGCAATATACTGTACTTGTCAAATGGCAGCATCAGTTTGTCCCAGTGCTTTCTCTGCAATATACTGTACTTGTCAAATGGCAGCATCAATTTGTCCCAGTGCTTTCTCTGCAATATACTGTACTTGTCAAATGGCAGCATCAGTTTGTCCCAGTGCATTCTCTGCAATATACTGTACTTGTCAAATGGCAGCATCAGTTTGTCCCAGTGCTTTCTCTGCAATATACTGTACTTGTCAAATGGCAGCATCAGTTAGTCCCAGTACTTTCTCTGCAATATACTGTACTTGTCAAATGGCAGCATCAGTTTGTCCCAGTGCTTTCTCTGCAATATACTATACTTGTCAAATGGCAGAATCAGTTTGTCCCAGTGCATTCTCTGCAATATACTGTACTTGTCAAATGGCAGTAACAGTTTATCCCAGGGCATTTGCAACAAGCCACATGTCCTATTTAAAAAAACATCAGATCTTATAGCAGTATGTTGTAGTACCCAACAAAAGAGTTGTAGACAAAATGATGTTGAAGTTGAGTTTTGCTGGCCATTCATCAGCAATTAACTGGGGCATTTCCCTGTTTTGCCAATGACTAGGTCAAGCGATTGGCAAAACAGTTTGGACAATCTTAATTCGCCGATTCCAACCCAGAAATGATCGCTATCGGCCAGTCAGGAATTTTTATCCTGTATTTTGCTGATCCCCTGAGAAATCGCCGATCTGAGTCCCCAATGCCGATTAGAGGATCGGCATTGGTAAATCGGCGACTAGCCCGTTGTTTGGTCGTTTTTTCCAGTATTAAAAAAAAAAGCCCAGCAAGGATTGTAAGAAGGAGTATTAGATACAGAAGCATGATAATATGGGGAGAACACTTCTTCATTTGGGGATGTCTTCGCTCAATGTGGCTAGTCCATCATTAATTCAAAATGTGTTCCTCTATAGAGATAAGACTATACATGCCCTGTGCTGACGTACCACTCTTATACACTGGAATGAAGTGTCAGTTTGGTGATACAGTTTAGTAGTTTATGCTTTGAAAGGTTGCTGTAATGATCAGCTGTTGATTGGTTATCTCTTAAACGTGAGCAATGCAGTAACATTCAGTTAAATCAGCTTTAAGATTATGATCACCAGTGACCGTGGAGCAGGAAGTATTGAGGGCATACTGTAGTAATTGTCTACTCCTAGAAGGGTCATGAATCCGCCCAGTAAAACAATTATAAATTGAAAATAAATCTAGCTCTTTCCCTTAGAGCAGCCTGCACAGTGCTCCACACATCAGAGACTGCAGTGGGAAGGTTGCCTCAGGAAGGTGACATTAGACAAGGTACATTGCGTTGGGTAAATCTTCACTTTCTGCAGCCGAGCTGAGTGACTGTAACAAGAATAAACATATAAATCACAGGGGTCTATTTACTAAGCAGTGTTAGGAGAAGTGAAAAGTGATAAGGTGCCAGCCAATCAGCTCCTAACTGTCAATTTTCAAACACAGCCTATGAGATGGCAGTTAGGAGCTGATTGGCTGGCACCTTATCACTTTTCACTCTGTCTCCTAACACTGCTTAGTAACTGGACCCCACAGTGTTCTCAGGATGAATAGACCCAGTGCAGCCGCAGGGCAATCTGGTTGGACAACCAATGTCATCTTTTCCAATCAAGTTGCCCTAATAACGCTGCATTGATTTGCACAGTGGCACAGTGGTAAACATTGCTGTTGCACTAGGATCATGGGTTCAGCTCTGGCCAATGTCCTATCTGTGTGTATGTGTGTCCATGTAGTAAGGGGGGGTAAAGGTTGGGAGGGCACTTTCTCTCTAGGCTGCTCTGATTGGATGGTGTGTGCATACGTGTGGCATTCAAACACTGCAGAGAGATGCCGGGGGCAGACCCACAGCTCAGGGAGTGCTGGGCAGACCCCCAGCGATTTTAGCAATAGTGGCGTAATGTATGGTCATACCCACAACTTGACGCAAAATGAAGGCGCGTCATGGGGTTACATCCCATTATCATGCATGCGCCAAATTTCCTACTGCTCCCTCCCCATTGTGGGAGGTACGATATGTGTGTGCACTATATAAATAACTGGTATATAGCAGTGGGGCACACTACCCAGCTACCCATGTGCTACTAGCCCGGAGGGGTGAGTGTTAGGGTGGGTACACACTAGGACAATATCGGGACGATTTGTCCTATTGGAATGACAAATTGTCTACATCGTCTAGGTTGTATCCTCATTTGTGTACTCCCGCGAATGACATACAAGATCCTTTAATTGACATGCTGCACGGCCAATCAAACAATACCGTGTGCATTTTAAGAAAGGCCCAGAATGAGGTATTGTTCTGTCGATCACTCAGAAAAAAATGTGTATGTTGACTAGGGTTCACCGGCTCCGTCGTGCGCATGCGCGAGACCTGGATAGCGACGGGCAATCCGCCGCTCGGGGTCTCGCACCAAAGGGGGCATGCTGTCGATTTTGAGTGACAGCACGCCCCCTTTGGTGGGCGGGCCAGGGGGGGGCTGCCCAGACGGAGGCGTTCCCATGAGAACGCCTACCGTTTGGGGGCGGCCCCACTGACATCACAAGTGATGTCAGTGGGAGAGCTTTTGGCTCTGTTTGAGCTGAAAGCTCTCTGGGGCTTGCAGCCACGAGACCCTACCACAAGGGTCTCGTTGCAAGCCCGATGGTCGCGATGGTCTTCACCATCGCGACCATCATCCTGGCCGCTCGCATTAGCTGTGGGTGGCAACCAACAGCAATGCGAGCGGCCAGGAGGATGCTCCATGAAAAAAATAAAAAGACGCCCTGATTCAGAGCGAGCGTTCTGTCAGAGCCTCAGGCTCTGAATCAGGTCCTCAGTTCAGCAAGTGTTAGATAAATCGATAAATAGGGGCATGTGTATCAAAGCTTGATGGGCTCTATTTATTAACATTGGGCCTGATTCAGACCCACTCGCAAGCGGCTGTCCGCTCGCAAGTGGGTCGATGTTGTGCACTGCACATGCACACGACGGCGGGAGCTCCGTCGTGCGCATGCGCCAGACGCGACGAGTGAAGGACTTTCCTTCGCTCGTTGTGTCTGATCAAAGGGGGCGTGCTGTCGATGTTGATTGACAGCACGCCCCCTTTGGTGGGCGTGCCGGAGGCGTGCCTCCCTGACGGAGGCGTTCCCAAGGGAACGCCTACCGTCAGAAGCCGGCCCACTGACATCACTAGTGATAGTGGGAGTGATTTTGGCTCTGATAGAGCCAAAATCACTCCGGGCCTTGCGGTTGAAAACCTCAACCGCAGGCTCCGGCTCGCAGTGGCGATGGTCGCGATGGTCGAGACCATCGCGGCCATCAAACTGCACGCTCGTATAGGCTGTGGGTGGTGACCCACAGCTATACGAGCGTCCAGGAGGACGCTCCATAATTATGGAGGGCGGCCCTCAATCAGAGCGTGCGCTCTGCTCAGAGCGTACGGCTCTGAATGAGGGCCATTATTTTTACTAAAATAATGGGAAAAAGGATGTTTTCACACCCTTTTCACATTATTTTAGTATCACCTACAGTTACTAAAGGGCAATTGGAGTAGAATTCGTAAAATTATACTGCAACCCCTAATTATCACTTATTTTTAGTAATCAGATCGCATTTCCAATCATTGTAATGGGAAATGCAATCTGTCTGCAAGTTACTAAAAATAAATTGTGAAAAAATACCGGGGAAAGCCCTGTGACAATAACGCCACCTGGAGGTGGCGTTATCCAGGGTGTCCCCCGGTTGCCGGACTCCTGCTCCGCTCTAATGGACAGAGCAGAGCCTGGAGCTGGCCCCAGTGATCAGCTGTGTGGTCACTCTAAACAGACCACACGCTGATACACTGTAAAAAAAAAAGTAAAAAAAAAAATCAAACTTACCTGAGTCCAGGGACCGGAGTTCGGGGCTCCAGTGATGTCCTCCCTCCAGTCAGCTGGTCTCCCATACTGCACTGCGGCCCGGTCATCAGGTGACCCAGGGTCCCAGTGCAGTATGGGATGTCAGCTGACCAGAGCGACAGAGGACATCACCGGAGGTCCGATAACTGCAGGTAAGTGTAATTAAGGGAGGGGGAGTCGCAGGGGGAACCGCAATTGTGGGGGTGGGGCTTAGCAATGAGGGTGGGGCTTGGCGACTGAGGGGGTAGCAGCGGCGGCCTGTCGGTGCATGCGCGGGGCACTTGTCACGGTAAATTTTGCGAAAATACTGTGATAAGGCTGCGGAGGGGATTCGCAGGGACAGAGCTTTCTCGCAAGCTCTGTCCCTGCAAGGGATTTGTAGTAAATCCCGGTGATATTGCCTGAATTCGCAATGCGAATTCAGTCGATAATATCACGCTACAATCTGCATTCAATATGCGGATTGTAGTAAATACAGCCCCATGTGAGATAAAATTGTGAAATATATATCAGCAACCAATTAGCTCCAAACTATTTCTTGAGCCCATCCCCTGATTCACAATGGCGGTAATCTCGGCATTGTGTAGCGGTGGTGGAGCCACGATCACGCGGTCATGCTCCACTCCTCCCACAATGCCGTGAAACATCCCAGCCATGCCTCCTCCTATACCACGCCACGCCCCCGAGAGAGAGGCAGCCAGAATGTCAGCAACTATGTGTAACAGTGTAGAAATATCAATAATCCTATCACAGGAACTGTCCCAGAGCTATCTCCTGCAGCAAATAAAGACATGTTTCCAAGTACATATCTTTGCAAACGATGGATCTCTGCGTGCGCATAGCTGAACGCAAATGGAGATACCACTAAGATAGGTATAACTCGTAATCACCTATAGATGCGTGTGCTCATAAACTGGAAATTAGTGGAAATTAATGTTTTTGAGGTTAATAATAGCATAGGAGCAGAAAAATCAACACATTCTGTGATTTTAGCTGTTTTTATGCTTTTTAAAAAAAAAATACAGATCCAAAACACAAAACCCAGAACCCAAAACACCAAAGGGTGGTTTTGGCAAAACCAATCCAGATCCAAAACACGAAGAAAGATCCAGATCCAAAACCGAAACACAAAACACCAAGTACATATCTTTGCAAACGATGGATCTCTGCATGCGCATAGCTGAACGCAAATGGAGATACCACTAAGATAGGTATAACTTGTAATCACCTATAGATGCGTGTGCTCATCTATATGCATACACATATACACTCGTGGGAAAGATTTCTGGACTACACAACCTGACTATATATATAATGGGAGGTGCTACATGATGAGACTAATTGCAGGCACAGAAACAGACAAATCTCAGGTGCACAACTCCAAATTATTAATAATATATATAAATGCAATAAAATTTTGCAGTCAATAGAGGTTTTTAGCATAATCATGGCCAAGGTTATGGGCCCACCCACCATATCCAGGTAACCTCTTTCGGGTAGGTCTCTAACATACTAGGGTTCAAATCCAGGGCGCAGGACCCCCCAAAACCGGCCCAGCCTAGCCGCCCCAGGGCACCACCATAGTAAGAAAAGTGCAGTGTAAAGAGAAAGTTAGGAGCAGCTGCAGCTGCATATAAAGAATGAAAATAAAAAAGTGAAGTACATATATATTAAACACACACAGTGAAGGGTTAAAATGTGTTATAAAGGAAAATGTGTTAGAACTGTCCCAGAGCTATCTCCTGCAGCAAATAAAGACATGTTTCCAATAGGGGTGAGCGGGTTTGGATTTCTGAAATCCGAACCCCCCCGAGCCCCCCCGATCCGAGGCCGATCCGAGTCAGGCTCGACTTTTCCCACCTGACTCGGATCTGAAATCGAGGCAAAACGTCATCATCCCGCCTTCCGGGTCTCGCGGGTTTTGGATCCTATATAAGGTACCCGTGTCGGCTGTGGACAGTGAAGAGGGAGGGTGGGAGCTAGGGCTGGCTGAGCTGTGTAGTGTAGTGTAGTGCAGTGTAGTGTTGTGCTGTGCTGTGCTGCTGTTGTCCATAGGGGCTGTGTCCACTACTTCAAAGTCCATAGGGGCTGGCTGGACTGTGTTGTGCAGTCAGTTGTCCATAGAGGCTGTGTCCACTCCAAAGTCCTGTGCAGTGTCCCAGTCCTAAAGGGGTGCTGTAGTGTTGTCAGGGGTGCTCCCCCCAAGTGCTAAAAAAATATATATTTTCTGTGTTTGTGAATTGTGTGCACTGTGGCTGCACGTGCATCAACAAACGAGCAGCGCCAAGCGTGCGCCTGTGTCCCATTAGTAAAGGGCTGGCAGGCTTGTCCGTTAAAGGGTGCTGTAACCCCCAAAGTGCACTCCAAACAAAAAAAATATATATTTTCTGTGTTTGTAAATTGTGTGCACTGTGGCTGCACGTGCATCAACAAAGGAGCAGCGCCAAGCATGCGCCTGTGTCCCATAAGTAAAGGGCCGGCTGGCTTGTCCATTAAAGGGTGCTGTAACCCCCAAAGTACACTCCAAACAAAATAAAAAAATATTTTCTGTTTGTGAATTGTGTGCGCAGTAGCCGCACGTGCATCAACAAAGTAGTGCCAAGCGTGCGATGTGTCATAAGTAAAGGGCCGGCTGGCTTGACCGTTAAAGGGTGCTGTAACCCCCAAAGTACACTCCAAACCAAATAAAAAAATATTTCCTGTGTTTGTGAATTGTGTGCGCAGTAGCCACACGTGCATCAACAAAGTAGTGCCAAGCGTGCGCCTGTGTCATAAGTAAAGGGCCGGCTGGCTTGACCGTTAAAGGGTGCTGTAACCCCCAAAGTTCAATCCAAACAAAATAAAAAAATATTTTCTGTGTTTGTGAATTCTGTGCGCAGTAGCCACACGTGCATCAACAAAGGAGCAGCGTCAAGCATGCGCCTGTGTCCCATAAGTAAAGAGCCGGCTGGCTCATTTCTTAAAGGGTGGTGTAACCCACAAAGTGCACTACTCTCCAGCAAAAATAAAAAAATATTTTCTGTGTTTGTGTGCGCCTTAGCCGCACGTATATATCAATATAACATAAATGGAGGACCAAACTTTCTCCGATAAAAATAAAATAGGGAAAGATCAAGAACCACTTCCTCCTAGTGCTGTTGCTGCTGCCGGGAGTTGTTCATCATGCCAGAGAGGAAGTAGGAACACCACTACTTTTACTAAACAATTGACCCTCTAACAGTCCCTAGCGATGAGGATGAAGTACGACAGCAGTCATCCTGAAGCAAAACGTATAACTGAGGCCTTGACTGCTATGTTGGTGTTAGACGTGCATCTGGTATCCGCCATTAGTGCAGTGGGATTTAGATAATTGATGGAGGTAGTGTGTCCCCAGTTCCAAATCCCGTCTAGATTCCACCTGCATCCTCAAAGCAGCAGCGACAAGCGTGCGTCTGTCTGTTAAAGGGTGGTGTAACCCTCAAAGTGCGCTCCACAAACAATAAAAAAATTCTTCTTTTTTTTTCTCTTTGTGAAATGTGTGGGCTGTAGCCGCACCTGCATCCTTAAAGCAGCAGCAACAAGCGTGCGTCTGTCTGTTAAAGGGTGGTGACACCCTCAAAGTGTGCTCCACAAACAATAAAAAAATTCTTCTTTTTTTTCTGTCTTTGTGAAGTGTGGGCTGTAGCCGCACCTGCATCCTTAAAGCAGCAGCAACAAGCGTGCGTCTGTCTGTTAAAGGGTGGTGACACCCTCAAAGTGTGCTCTACAAACAATAAAAAAATTCTTCTTTTTTTTTCTGTCTTTGTGAAATGTGTGGGCTGTTGCCGCACCTGCATCCTTAAAGCAGCAGCGACAAGCATGCATCTGTCTGTTAAAGGGTGGTGTAACCCTCAAAGTGCACTCCACAAACAATAAAAAAATTCTTTTTTTTCTGTCTTTGTGAAATGTGTGGGCTGTAGCCGCACCTGCATCCTTAAAGCAGCAGCAACAAGCGTGCCTCTGTCTGTTAAAGGGTGGTGTAACCCTCAAAGTGCACTCCACAAACAATAAAAAAATTATTCTTATTTTTCCTGTCTTTGTGAATTGTGTGGGCTGTAGCCGCACCTGCATCCTCAAAGCAGCAGCGACAAGCGTGCGTCTGTCTGTTAAAGGATTACATCGGTGACAGCATCCAAGTAGGCATGTCAGACAGTCCGTACATGTACTGGCAGGAAAAAGAGGCAATTTGGAGGCCCCTGTACAAACTGGCTCTATTTTACCTGAGTTGCCCCCCTCCAGTGTGTACTCCGAAAGAGTGTTTAGTGCAGCCGCGAACCTTGTCAGCAAAAGGCATAGGAGGTTGCTTCCACAAAATGTGGAGAAGATGATGTTCATAAAAATGAATTATCAGCTTTTCCAGGGAGACCAGCCTCCAGAACGTACAGAGGGACCTGTGGTGGTGGATTCCAGCGGGGACGAATTAATACTCTGTGAGGATGAGGATGTACACAACACTGAAGAGGGTGAGGAATCGGTGAATGAGGAGGATGAGGACGACATCTTGCCTCCGTAGAGCCAGTTTGTGCAGGGACAGATTAATTGCCAGCTTGTTTTGTGGGGGCCCAAACGAACCAATCATTTCAGCCACAGTCGTGTGGCAGACCCTGGCGCTGAAATGTTTGGTTTGTTAAAGTGTGCATGTCCTGTTTATACAACATAAGGGTGGGTGGGAGGGCCCAAGGACAATTCCATCTTGCACCTCTTTTTTTTCTTTGCATTATGTACAGTTTGGGGCCTAGTTTTTCAAACTGCCATCTTGTCTGCCACTGCAGTGTCACTCCTAGATGGGTCACGTGTTTGTGCCGCCCACTCGTGTTGCTTAGCATAGTCATCCAGCTACCTCGGTGCAACCTTTTGGATATAAAAACACTATTGTGAGGTGTGAGGTGTTCAGAATAAACTGGAAATTAGTGGAAATTAAGGTTTTTAAGGTTAATAATAGCATAGGAGCAGAAAAATCAACACATTCTGTGATCTTAGCTGTTTTTATGCTTTTTTTAAAAAAAATACAGATCCAAAACACAAAACCCAGAACCCAAAACACCGAAGGGTGGTTTTGGCAAAACCAATCCAGATCCAAAACACGAAGAAAGATCCAGATCCAAAACCGAAACACAAAACACCAAGTACATATCTTTGCAAACGATGGATCTCTGCGTGCGCATAGCTGAACGCAAATGGAGATACCACTAAGATAGGTATAACTCGTAATCACCTATAGATGCGTGTGCTCATCTAAATGCATACATATATACACTCGTGTATATATATATATATATATATAAATATATATGTATATATACTGTATATATACACACATTTATTTTGAGGACAAATATAATTTCATATTGAGTCACATTCTACATAAACTTATTATTTTATATTAACAGATCCATGTCAGGGAATTCTGCGCCTAGTAGTTCCATGTTAGCTGAAGCCTAAGCCCCGTTATTAATATTAAGTATTAATAAAACAGTATTTACTGGTTGCTCTATCTCTGCCCTTTGCGTGTGTTGCTTGTTTGCCTGATACTTATTACCTTACAACTGCCGAAGATTGAAGAAAGAAATCATGTTTTCACCCTACGACTGGCCGGTCAGCCAGGATTAATGATAAACGCACTGAGAACTCTCCGACTTATTTATGTTTTTCATTTTATTTTGTTTTTCTCTTTTTTTTTTTTTTACAATTGTCTTTTTATTGTTGCAATAAATGTAGTAATGTGATTTCGTTATGCGTTATTGGACTGATAAATTTAATATTGATTTTGAGATAACAATGATACCAGGCTGAAAACAGAGAGATAGCCTGATACTGTATCTTTTTGCTCCCTGTTATATATTGCAGGATAGTAAAAACTAAAAAAAATCTACATTTCATATGTTGCAATAAATAGGTTTTGGACTATAAAACAAAATAAAAATAATAATAATAATATAAAACTGTAGTGACAGCGTTAGTAAAAGAGCTAAATAGAATTTCCTGGCAACCGGGTCCTAAAATCTGAGGATGTCAGTCAAAGTGTCCAAAACAAGCCTAATCCCTCTAATTAGGATTGCTGGGCAGAACAGCGCACCATGGACAAAGCCCAAATTCCGATTCAGCGTAACACGTGTTCCCAGTCTTTGGATTCCCGTGCTAGCTCTAGTCTGCTCTGTGAATAAACAATCGTTGACCTTTTCAGGCTGATGTGGACGCCGTGCGATGCCTGAGCCTCCTCATCCTCACGTGTCGGCCAAGACAAGATACAGTGTATCCCGCCTGTCGCTCTGCATTATATCTCGGGCTGATACAACTGACCATGTGTCTTCAATGAGAATGAATAATACTAATAGTTTCTGGGAATTCTAAATGTCTTGTTATTCCCCTGTCAAACAGTCTTTATTAACCGCTTCATCACCAGAAGGGGCCAGCAAATGGTACAACATAGTGGAGGAGGTGTATCAAACCGTTGAGAGAGGTGAAGTGGAGAGAGATTGAGGGGGTCTTAGCCTTGGAGAGAGATAAGGTGCAGTGTGATAAAGTACCAACCCATCAGCGCCTAACTGTCACTTTTCAAACACAGCCTGTAAAATGGCGGGAGCTGATTGGTTGGTACTTTATAAATCTCCAAGGCTAAGTACATCTAGTCCCCAGTGTGAGGTAGTAGGGGGATATGTATCAAACATTCTAAAGAAGACAAGTCCTTCCCATAGCAACCAATGATTGGTTCCTTCTCATAGCAACCAATCAGATTTTAGTTATCATGTATCATGTACATTCTATGATATGATAGCTAAAAACTGGTTGGTTGCAATGCAATCACCTCAAACTTGTCCTCCTTAGAAAGTTTGATACATCTCCCCCTGTGGATGCACAATTCTGGGCAATTGGAGACCATGCCATGGCACGTTACTTAGATAAGTGTTATGTGTAACATACTGTACGTCATTAACGTACTGTGTGTTACCGATGCCCAATAAAGATATCATTGTTTTAAGTCTCACACATCAGCCTCCAGTCTGCTCATTTGCACCAATCACCTGTTCACAGAGGGTGGGTACGATTGGTCGTCAGTGACCCTGTCGACATTCATCATGTCTATATGTATAATATGTCGACATGATGAACTGTCAACAACGGTCCTTGGGGGAGTCTAGCGGTGTCTTTTACTTGTCCCTCTGCAGCGGCTCCAACTTCTTCTTTTGGGCCCCAGCGGTCTCGTTAGGATCAGTTTCGGTGGCGATGTCTCAGCAGCAGGACTAGGTAAGAAGACCACCAGGAACCAGTGAGAATATTCCCCACTATCCCTAATCTTGATCCCTACCCCTAACACTCCCCCTAGTGCCTAACCTTACCCTCCTTGGCTACGATGTTGCAGCTAAGCGCCACCAAAGATGCCGCACACCAACCGCCTGTCTCCCAAGGCGGTAAGCAGCTGGGCACTGCTACCCAGTTTGAGGAGCATTACTATAGAATTTGGGGGGTGGACGTCTTCCTAGGGAACTTCCTTGGCTTGCACGGATACTGATAGGTGTGCATTACTACTTAACTTCGGGGATTTCTGTGTGTTAATAGAAGACTGCCCCCTAGTGACTGTTCTGCACCACTGCTTGATATAATACTGTCTTACGCACACAGGACTCATCAGAATCAGTATGATATACTGCCAGCCACGGTTCAAATCCCGACAGCGGAAGCCCGGCAGGGGTGAAGATCCCGAAGCTAAAATAGGTAAGTACAACTAACCCTATTTTACCCCCTAACCCTCCTTTAGGCATGCCTAACCCTAATCTCCACCCCAAATGCCTAACCCTAATCCCCCCTTCCCCTAGCCTAATCCTCCCGTGGGGGAGTTTCCTGACCCTAAGTCCCCCCCGAAAGCCCCTAACCTAACCCTCCCCCCTGCGGCTGTCGGCGCTCGGTTTACCTTCGATCTGTATGCCAGGAGTCGGGCTCCCGGCGCAGGTCTAATGACAGGCATCAGGATTTTGACGCCTGTCATTAGTACCTTGCTGGGATTAGACAGTCGGGAAGGTGGCGGTCGGCATTGCGACCATCAGCTTCCTGACTGCATCCCAGACTCATCAGAAGATAGTAAAATTCTTATAATGCACCATACAGACAGAGGGCCTAATTCAGAGCTGGACGCTATTTGCGCTCGCTCGTTCAGAAAAAGGGGCCGGCTATTTAAATTGAGCGCTCGCTCCTTGCGGTCCGTTGACGCCTCTATGTCTGAGCGAGCGAAGGAAACATGTGCTCGCTATTTTGTAAAGACGCCCCCTGGCCGCTCGCATCCTACGTCATCTCCGCTATTTATTTGATTAATTGAGTACATCGAAAGGCGTCTGAACTGCTCGCAGTGCTTGTGGTACGATTTTCCTACCGCAATCATGTGAACAGTTCAGGCTAAAAAACAACCAAGTGACGTGGCCGATGACGCTGCTTTGTTAATTATGCACACCGTTAAAACGCCCGTTTTGACCGTTTGGCACGCCTGCGTTCGGATCACCACTCCCCGTTTTCAAGCACCTTCCCCTGTTACCACCCACAAACGCCTCATCCTGTCACTCAAATTAGCAGGCCCTCGCTATTTTGCGAGCGCTCGATTTCCGACTGCAATGACTGGTTGGCGCATGCGCATTACGACCCATACGCATGCGCAGATGTGCGAACATCGCTCGGGGCGAACGAGCGGCCGCTTACGAGCGGCTCTGAATCAGGCCCAGAGTATTCTCATGTCCTTATCTGTTTGGGGTTATTTACGGATTCATGCCGGTTGGATCACAGTAAATCCAGCAGGCTTAAGTTGTGTGAGTTGGAGGAAGTGCTTGTATCAGTAATACAGTAGACAGAACAGGAAGGTGAAATGGCTTATTTTGGGTGTCATTATTTCAAATTGGATTCCTCATTACGTCCGCTTGAATATATCCTGATTGGAGATTAAGCAAAACGAGTGGATTGGGATCAGTAGAAATTGATTTTCATCATGCTGTGAGCAAGTGTTTGGCTTCACTTTCAAAGCATCACAAGTCAGTCAAGGGCTAAATCCTCTGTGTCTTTCAGCCGCTACAGGTAGGTTCAATTGAAGATGTTCAACAGACAGGAAACCTAAATCTATATTATAATGATAATGACAAGGAACCATTTGTCAGGTCAGCGCAGTCTCACTAATACATCAGCCCCGTAGAATTCATAAGACGCACCCACAGGTTTTCCATCCCACTACACTGAGGGCCTTATATACACTAGTGCACTGCTGAACGCAGATTCCCGACGGTCAGTAATCTGCGCAGACGCCCGACCCGTATTGCGCTTGTGCAGTACAGGTCCTGCGTGATCGCACGCAGTCCGGCAGCAAAATGTCAGTGATTGATAGTCTGCTGGCGTTTGTGGGCGGGAGGGGTCAGAGACTTCCTCCATTTCCCAAAACGGAGGTGTGTCGCTGTTGTTGGGGGGAGGGAAGAGGATTTCCTGGCCTCTTTCAATCACTTGCGGTGGCCAGCTAGGCTGACCCCATGAGTCACTTAGCCATACTTACCTACCATAAAATCGGGTGCTGCTTCCGACCTCCCGGGAAGGCAGGCAAGTCTCCCGGCTGCCGCCGACCCCTCCTGCAAAGGGGGTCGGTGACGCGATTTGCGTCATTTTGGCACCGCCCCCTGCATCACACTGCCTGTAATATCGGCAGTGTGTAGCGGGGGCGGGGCCAAAATGATGTGCTCGCATGGCTCCGCCCCCGCTCCGCCCACAAAACGTGTCATCTGGCCGCCCCCGCCCCCGTTTGCTGGCCACGCCCCCCAGTAATGCCAATCTGGCTGCTCCCTCCCGGAAGGGGCAGCCAGATAGTCGGCACGTATGCACTTAGCCAGCCAGTGTTCTTGCAGATTATCCGATGCTGTGTTGTACAACAGGAGAAGTGAAGCCTCCTCCTGAATTTCCATTATGGCAAGCACGGAATTGCAAAGCTGCTTGCGTGCAGTTTTGCAATTCTGTCCTAATCTGAATCATGCCCTGAGGATACTAAGGGGTCTATGTACTAGGGGCCTGATTCAGAGCCGCTCGCTGCTGGTTAGCGCTCACTCTGAATCAGGACTGGGTTTTTTTTTTTTTCTTCAGGCCGCTCGCTAAGCTGTGGTTGACAACCCACAGCTTTTGCGAGCGGCCTGGAGATGGTTGCGATTATCGCGACCAGCGGGCTTACAAGGAGACCCTGTTGTAGGGTCTCAGCTCTCGCAAGCCCGAGTGGACTTCCTGCTCTAATAGAGCAGGAAGACCACTACTTACATCACTAGTGATGTCAGTAGGGCCACCCAGAAACGCCAGGCGTTCCTAAGGCAATGCCTGCGTTTGCTCAACCACCCCCCCTACCCGCCTACAAAACGGGGTGAGCTGTCAATCAACATCGATAGCCGTCCCGTCTTGTAGCGAGCCCCGGAGCGACTGAACTTCAGTTGCTCGCTGGGGCTCGTGCATGCGCATGATGGACGCGGCGCATGCGCAGGGGGCAAACATCGACCTGCTTGCGAGCGTTGTGCGCTTGCGAGCGGGTCTGAATCAGGCCCTAGGTCTTGGAGAGAGATAAAGTGGATGGAGATAACCAATCAGCTCCTAACTGTCATTTTCGAAACACAGCCTGTGAAGTGATTGGTTGGTACTTTGGACCTGATTCAGACCCGTTCGCTTGGCTGCATTCGCACGTAGCCTGCTGATGTTTGTAATGTGCGCATGCATGTAAAACGCAGTGCGTGTGCGCAAACTAGCCCATGCGATCGGGAAGCGTTCGTACCCTGTACATAGACGCCTCGAATGAGTGACAGGACGAGCCGTTTGAGGGTGGTGACGGGGGAGTGGTGGTGCGAACGCAGGCGTGTCTGTGCGTCCTAACGTCGTTTCAAGGGCATGCATAATTAAGATGCAGCGTCAGCATACACGTCACATGGCTGATTTACACACTGAAGCACTCGCAGTGCTTGCGGTAAGGTATGGTCAGTCAAAAGTGCTGCGTATGGGTCCGATGTTACTCGATTCTACCTATTGTTCAATACACTTCCTGGAGATGACGTATGTTACTAAAGGAAAGTGGGCGTCTTGTGACAGGCTGGTGGGCGTCTAAATTAGGGGTGAGCGGGTTCGGATTTCTGAAATCCGAACCCCCCCGAGCCCCCCCGATCCGAGTCCGATCCGAGTCAGGCTCGACTTTTCCCGCCTGACTCGGATCTGAAATCGAGGCAAAACGTCATCATCCCGCCTTCCGAGTCTCGCGGGTTTTGGATCCTATATAAGGTACCCGCGTCGGCGCCATTTTCTCACTCGGCTGTGGACAGTGAAGAGGGAGGGTGGGAGTTAGGGCTGTGTAGTGTAGTGTAGTGTAGTGCTGCTGTTGTCCACTACTTCAAAGTCCATAGGGGCTGGCTGTGTTGTGCTGTGCTGCTGTTGTTAATAGGGGCTGTGTCCACTACTTCAAAGTCCATAGGGGCTGGCTGGACTGTGTTGTGGAGTCAGTTCTCCATAGGGGCTGTGTCCACTCCAAAGTCCTGTGCAGTGTCCCAGTCCTAAAGGAGTGCTGTAGTGTTGCCCAGGGGGTGCTCTGTCCATCAGGGGTGCTCCCCCCAAGTGCTAAAAAAATAATATATTTTCTGTGTTTGTGAATTGTGTGCGCAGTAGCCGCACGTGCATCAACAAAGTAGTGCCAAGCGTGCGCCTGTGTCATAAGTAAAGGGCCGGCTGGCTTGACCGTTAAAGGGTGCTGTAACCCCCGAAAGTACACTCCAGTCCAAACCAAAAAAAAATTATTTTCTGTGTTTGTGAATTGTGTGCGCAGTAGCCGCACGTGCATCAACAAAGTAGTGCCAAGCGTGCGCCTGTGTCATAAGTAAAGGGCCGGCTGGCTTGACCGTTAAGGGTGCTGTAACCCCCGAAAGTACACTCCAGTCCAAACCAAAAAAAAATAATATATTTTCTGTGTTTGTGAATTGTGTGCGCAGTAGCCGCACGTGCATCAACAAAGTAGTGCCAAGCGTGCGCCTGTGTCATAAGTAAAGGGCCGGCTGGCTTGACCGTTAAGGGTGCTGTAACCCCCGAAAGTACACTCCAGTCCAAACCAAAAAAAAAATTATTTTCTGTGTTTGTGAATTGTGTGCGCAGTAGCCGCACGTGCATCAACAAAGTAGTGCCAAGCGTGCACCTGTGTCATAAGTAAAGGGCCGGCTGGCTTGACCGTTAAGGGTGCTGTAACCCCCGAAAGTACACTCCAGTCCAAACCAAAAAAAAAATTATTTTCTGTGTTTGTGAATTGTGTGCGCAGTAGCCGCACGTGCATCAACAAAGTAGTGCCAAGCGTGCGCCTGTGTCATAAGTAAAGGGCCGGCTGGCTTGACCGTTAAAGGGTGCTGTAACCCCCAAAGTACACTCCAGTCCAAACCAAAAAAAAAATTATTTTCTGTGTTTGTGAATTGTGTGCGCAGTAGCCGCACGTGCATCAACAAAGTAGTGCCAAGCGTGCGCCTGTGTCATAAGTAAAGGGCCGGCTGGCTTGACCGTTAAAGGGTGCTGTAACCCCCGAAAGTACACTCCAGTCCAAACCAAAAAAAAATTATTTTCTGTGTTTGTGAATTGTGTGCGCAGTAGCCGCACGTGCATCAACAAAGTAGTGCCAAGCGTGCGCCTGTGTCATAAGTAAAGGGCCGGCTGGCTTGACCGTTAAAGGGTGCTGTAACCCCCGAAAGTACACTCCAGTCCAAACCAAAAAAAAATTATTTTCTGTGTTTGTGAATTGTGTGCGCAGTAGCCGCACGTGCATCAACAAAGTAGTGCCAAGCGTGCGCCTGTGTCATAAGTAAAGGGCCGGCTGGCTTGACCGTTAAAGGGTGCTGTAACCCCCGAAAGTACACTCCAGTCCAAACCAAAAAAAAATTATTTTCTGTGTTTGTGAATTGTGTGCGCAGTAGCCGCACGTGCATCAACAAAGTAGTGCCAAGCGTGCGCCTGTGTCATAAGTAAAGGGCCGGCTGGCTTGACCGTTAAAGGGTGCTGTAACCCCCGAAAGTACACTCCAGTCCAAACCAAAAAAAAATTATTTTCTGTGTTTGTGAATTGTGTGCGCAGTAGCCGCACGTGCATCAACAAAGTAGTGCCAAGCGTGCGCCTGTGTCATAAGTAAAGGGCCAGCTGGCTTGACCGTTAAGGGTGCTGTAACCCCCGAAAGTACACTCCAGTCCAAACCAAAAAAAAATTATTTTCTGTGTTTGTGAATTGTGTGCGCAGTAGCCGCACGTGCATCAACAAAGTAGTGCCAAGAGTGCGCCTGTGTCATAAGTAAAGGGCCGGCTTGCTTGACCGTTAAAGGGTGCTGTAACCCCCAAAGTACACTCCAGTCCAAACCAAAAAAAAAATTATTTTCTGTGTTTGTGAATTGTGTGCGCAGTAGCCGCACGTGCATCAACAAAGTAGTGCCAAGCGTGCGCCTGTGTCATAAGTAAAGGGCCGGCTGGCTTGACCGTTAAAGGGTGCTGTAACCCCCGAAAGTACACTCCAGTCCAAACCAAAAAAAAATTATTTTCTGTGTTTGTGAATTGTGTGCGCAGTAGCCGCACGTGCATCAACAAAGTAGTGCCAAGCGTGCGCCTGTGTCATAAGTAAAGGGCCGGCTGTCTTGACCGTTAAAGGGTGCTGTAACCCCCGAAAGTACACTCCAGTCCAAACCAAAAAAAAATTATTTTCTGTGTTTGTGAATTGTGTGCGCAGTAGCCGCACGTGCATCAACAAAGTAGTGCCAAGCGTGCGCCTGTGTCATAAGTAAAGGGCCGGCTGGCTTGACCGTTAAGGGTGCTGTAACCCCTGAAAGTACACTCCAGTCCAAACCAAAAAAAAATTATTTTCTGTGTTTGTGAATTGTGTGCGCAGTAGCCGCACGTGCATCAACAAAGTAGTGCCAAGAGTGCGCCTGTGTCATAAGTAAAGGGCCGGCTGGCTTGACCGTTAAAGGGTGCTGTAACCCCCGAAAGTACACTCCAGTCCAAACCAAAAAAAAAATTATTTTCTGTGTTTGTGAATTGTGTACGCAGTAGCCGCACGTGCATCAACAAAGTAGTGCCAAGCGTGCGCCTGTGTCATAAGTAAAGGGCCGGCTGGCTTGACCGTTAAAGGGTGCTGTTACCCCCGAAAGTACACTCCAGTCCAAACCAAAAAAAAATTATTTTCTGTGTTTGTGAATTGTGTGCGCAGTAGCCGCACGTGCATCAACAAAGTAGTGCCAAGCGTGCGCCTGTGTCATAAGTAAAGGGCCGGCTGGCTTGACCGTTAAAGGGTGCTGTAACCCCCGAAAGTACACTCCAGTCCAAACCAAAAAAAAATTATTTTCTGTGTTTGTGAATTGTGTGCGCAGTAGCCGCACGTGCATCAACAAAGTAGTGCCAAGCGTGCGCCTGTGTCATAAGTAAAGGGCCGGCTGGCTTGACCGTTAAAGGGTGCTGTAACCCCCGAAAGTACACTCCAGTCCAAACCAAAAAAAAATTATTTTCTGTGTTTGTGAATTGTGTGCGCAGTAGCCGCACGTGCATCAACAAAGTAGTGCCAAGCGTGCGCCTGTGTCATAAGTAAAGGGCCGGCTGGCTTGACCGTTAAAGGGTGCTGTAACCCCCAAAGTACACTCCAGTCCAAACCAAAAAAAAATTATTTTCTGTGTTTGTGAATTGTGTGCGCAGTAGCCGCACGTGCATCAACAAAGTAGTGCCAAGCGTGCGCCTGTGTCATAAGTAAAGGGCCGGCTGGCTTGACCGTTAAAGGGTGCTGTAACCCCCGAAAGTACACTCCAGTCCAAACCAAAAAAAAATTATTTTCTGTGTTTGTGAATTGTGTGCGCAGTAGCCGCACGTGCATCAACAAAGTAGTGCCAAGAGTGCGCCTGTGTCATAAGTAAAGGGCCGGCTGGCTTGACCGTTAAAGGGTGCTGTAACCCCCGAAAGTACACTCCAGTCCAAACCAAAAAAAAAATTATTTTCTGTGTTTGTGAATTGTGTACGCAGTAGCCGCACGTGCATCAACAAAGTAGTGCCAAGCGTGCGCCTGTGTCATAAGTAAAGGGCCGGCTGGCTTGACCGTTAAAGGGTGCTGTTACCCCCGAAAGTACACTCCAGTCCAAACCAAAAAAAAATTATTTTCTGTGTTTGTGAATTGTGTGCGCAGTAGCCGCACGTGCATCAACAAAGTAGTGCCAAGCGTGCGCCTGTGTCATAAGTAAAGGGCCGGCTGGCTTGACCGTTAAAGGGTGCTGTAACCCCCGAAAGTACACTCCAGTCCAAACCAAAAAAAAATTATTTTCTGTGTTTGTGAATTGTGTGCGCAGTAGCCGCACGTGCATCAACAAAGTAGTGCCAAGCGTGCGCCTGTGTCATAAGTAAAGGGCCGGCTGGCTTGACCGTTAAAGGGTGCTGTAACCCCCGAAAGTACACTCCAGTCCAAACCAAAAAAAAATTATTTTCTGTGTTTGTGAATTGTGTGCGCAGTAGCCGCACGTGCATCAACAAAGTAGTGCCAAGCGTGCGCCTGTGTCATAAGTAAAGGGCCGGCTGGCTTGACCGTTAAAGGGTGCTGTAACCCCCAAAGTACACTCCAGTCCAAACCAAAAAAAAATTATTTTCTGTGTTTGTGAATTGTGTGCGCAGTAGCCGCACGTGCATCAACAAAGTAGTGCCAAGCGTGCGCCTGTGTCATAAGTAAAGGGCCGGCTGGCTTGACCGTTAAAGGGTGCTGTAACCCCCGAAAGTACACTCCAGTCCAAACCAAAAAAAAATTATTTTCTGTGTTTGTGAATTGTGTGCGCAGTAGCCGCACGTGCATCAACAAAGTAGTGCCAAGCGTGCGCCTGTGTCATAAGTAAAGGGCCGGCTGGCTTGACCGTTAAAGGGTGCTGTAACCCCCGAAAGTACACTCCAGTCCAAACCAAAAAAAAATTATTTTCTGTGTTTGTGAATTGTGTGCGCAGTAGCCGCACGTGCATCAACAAAGTAGTGCCAAGCGTGCGCCTGTGTCATAAGTAAAGGGCCGGCTGGCTTGACCGTTAAGGGTGCTGTAACCCCCGAAAGAACACTCCAGTCCAAACCAAAAAAAAATTATTTTCTGTGTTTGTGAATTGTGTGCGCAGTAGCCGCACGTGCATCAACAAAGTAGTGCCAAGCGTGCGCCTGTGTCATAAGTAAAGGGCCGGCTGGCTTGACCGTTAAAGGGTGCTGTAACCCCCGAAAGTACACTCCAGTCCAAACCAAAAAAAAATTATTTTCTGTGTTTGTGAATTGTGTGCGCAGTAGCCGCACGTGCATCAACAAAGTAGTGCCAAGCGTGCGCCTGTGTCATAAGTAAAGGGCCGGCTGGCTTGACCGTTAAGGGTGCTGTAACCCCCGAAAGTACACTCCAGTCCAAACCAAAAAAAAATTATTTTCTGTGTTTGTGAATTGTGTGCGCAGTAGCCGCACGTGCATCAACAAAGTAGTGCCAAGAGTGCGCCTGTGTCATAAGTAAAGGGCCGGCTGGCTTGACCGTTAAAGGGTGCTGTAACCCACAAAGTACACTCCAGTCCAAACCAAAAAAAAAATTATTTTCTGTGTTTAGCATCACGTATATATCAAATCGATATAACATAAATGGAGGACCAAACTTTCTCCGATAAAAATAAAATAGAGAAAGATCAAGAACCACTTCCTCCTAGTGCTGAAGCTGCTGCCACTAGTCATGACATAGACGATAACATGCCATCAACGTCGTCTGCCAAGGCCGATGCCCAATGTCATAGTAGAGGGCACATACAATCCCAAATGGCAAAGTTCAGGAAAATGACCTTGAAAAAGACATTTAAATCAGCTGAAGAGAAACGTAAACTTGCCAATATGCCATTTACGACACGGAGTGGCAAGGAACGGCTAAGGTCGATCCCTAGTATGTTCATGACTAGTGGTTCAGCTTCACATGACGATGGAAGCCCTCCTCCCACTAAAAAAATCAAAAGAGTTAAGCTGGCAAAAGCACAGCGAAGAACTGTGCTTTCTAAGAAGATATCACAAATCCCCAAGGAGAGTCCAAGTGTGGTGGTGGTTGCGATGCCTGACCTTCCCAGCACTGGACGGGAAGAGGTGGCTCTTTCCACCATTTGCACGCCCCCTGCAAGTGCTGAAAGGAGCACCCACAGTCCACTTGCTGATATGCAAATTGAAGATGTCACTGTTGAAGTACAACAGGATGAGGATACTGGTGTAGCTGGCGCTGAGGAGGAAGTTGGCGAGGAGGATTCTGATGGTGATGTGGTTTGTTTAAATCAGGCTCCGGGGGAGACAGTTGTTGTCCGTGGGATGAAAAAGCCCATCACGGTCATGCCTGGGCAGAAGACCAAACATTCCACCTCTTTGGTCTGGCAATATTTCTATCCAAATCCGGACAACAACTGTCTTGCCATATGTACCATATGTAAAGGTGAAATAAGTAGGGGTAGGGACGTCAACCACCTAGGAACATCCTCCCTTATACGGCACCTGCAGCGCGTTCATAAAAAGTTACTGTCAAGTTCAGAAACTTTGGCTAAGACCGTAAGCAGTCCAGGGACACCTAAATCCTGTTGTCCTGTTGTATCCAAGCGCCTGCAAACCACACCGTCAACTCCCTCCTCGTCAATTTCCTCCTTAGTCAGGATCGGAAGTAGTCCTGCAGGCCATGTCACTGGCATGACTGACTCTCCTATCCGGGATTCCTCTGGAGGATCCTGCATTGCTACGCCTACTGCTGCCGCTGCTGCTGTTGCTGCTGCAGGGAGTCGTTCATCATCCCAGAGAGGAAGTAGGAACACCACTACTTTTACTAAACAATTGACCCTCCAACAGTCCTTAGCGAGGAGGATGAAGTACGACAGCAGTCATCCTGAAGCAAAACGTATAACTGAGGCCTTGACTGCTATGTTGGTGTTAGACGTGCGTCCGGTATCCGCCATTAGTGCAGTGGGATTTAGACAATTGATGGAGGTAGTGTGTCCCCGGTTCCAAATCCCGTCTAGATTCCACTTCACTAGGCAGGCGATAACGAGACTGTACAGAAACGTCAGAAAAAGTGTCCTCAGTGTCCTGAAAAATGCCGTTGTACACAATGTCCACTTAACCACGGACATGTGGACAAGTGGAACAGGGCAGACTAAGGACTATATGACTGTGACAGCCCACTGGGTAGATGTATCACCTTATGCAGCAACAGCAGCAGCGTCACCAGTAGCAGCATCTCAGAAACGCCAGCTCGTTACAAGGCAGGCTACGCTGTGTATCACCGGTTTCAGTAAGAGGCACACCGCCGACAACCTCTTAGAGAAACTGAGGGAAATCATCGCCCAGTGGCTTACCCCACTTAGACTCTCCTGGGGATTTGTGATATCTGACAACGCCACCAATATTGTGCGGGCATTACATCTGGGCAAATTCCAGCACGTCCCATGTTTTGCTCACACAATAAACTTGGTGGTGCAGAATTTTCTGAAAAGCGACAGGGGCGTGCAGGAGACGCTTTGGGTGGCCCGAAAAATTTCTGGCCACTTTCGCCATTCAGCGACTGCGTGCCGAAGACTGGAGCGCCAGCAAACACTCTTGAACCTGCCCCGCCATCACCTGAAGCAAGAGGTTGTGAAGCATATAGAGGGAACTCAACCCTCTATATGCTTCAGAGGATGGAGGAGCAGCAAAAGGCCATACAAGCCTATACATCCACCTATGATATAGGCAAAGGAGGGGGTATGCACCTGACTCAAGCGCAGTGGAGAATGATTTCCGTGTTGTGCAAGGTTCTCCAGCCCTTCGAACTTGCCACACGTGAAGTCAGTTCAGACACAGCCAGCTTGAGTCAGGTCATTCCCCTCATCAGGCTTTTGCAGAAGCAGCTGGAGAAAGTGAAGGAGGAGCTAAGACGGAGCGATTCCGCTCGGCATGTGGGACTTGTGGATGAAGCCCTTCATTCGCTTTGCCAGGATTCCAGGGTGGTCAATCTGTTGAAATCAGACCACTACATTTTGGCCACCGTGCTTGATCCTAGGTTTAAAGCCTATGTGGTGTCTCTCTTTCCGGCCGACACAAGCCTGCAGAGGTGCAAAGACCTGCTGGTGAACACACTGTCAGCTGAAGCGGAACGTGACACGTCAACGGCTCCTTCTTCATTTTCTACCGCAACTGGGGCTGCCAGGAAAAAACGTAGGTATCCTAAGCAACCCGCTGGCGGTGATGCAGGGCAGGCAGGACCAAGTTTGGACATCTGGTCCGGACTGAAGGACCTGGCAACAATTTCTGACATGTCTACTGTCACTGCATATGATACTGTCACCATTGACAGAATGGTGGAGGATTACATCGGTGACAGCATCCAAGTAGGCATGTCAGACAGTCCATACCTGTACTGGCAGGAAAAAGAGGCAATTTGGAGGCCCCTGTACAAGCTGGCTCTATTTTACCTGAGTTGCCCCCCCTCCAGTGTGTACTCCGAAAGAGTGTTTAGTGCAGCCGGGAACCTTGTCAGCGAAAGGCGTAGGAGGTTGCTTCCACAGAATGTGGAGAAGATGATGTTCATCAAAATGAATTATCAGCTCTTCCAGGGAGACCAGCCTCCAGAAGGTACAGAGGGACCTGTGGTGGTGGATTCAAGTGGGGACGAGTTAATACTTTGTGAGGATGAGGATGTACACACTGAAGAGGGTGAGGAATCGGTGGATGAGGAGGATGAGGATGACATCTTGCCTCCGTAGAGCCAGTTTGTGCAGGGACACATTAATTGCCAGCTTGTTTTGTGGGGGCCCAAACGAACCAATCATTTCAGCCACAGTTGTGTGGCAGACCCTGGCGCTGAAATGATTGATTTGTTAAAGTGTGCATGTCCTGTTTATACAACATAAGGGTGGGTGGGAGGGCCCAAGGACAATTCCATCTTGCACTTCTTTTTTTTCTTTGCATTATGTACAGTTTGGGGCCTAGTTTTTCTAACTGCCATCCTGTCTGCCACTGCAGTGTCACTCCTAGATGGGTCACGTGTTTGTGCCGCCCACTCGTGTCGCTTAGCATAGTCATCCAGCTACCTCGGTGCAACCGTTTGGACATGAAAACACTATTGTGAGGTGTGAGGTGTTCAGAATAGACTGGAAATGAGTGGAAATTAAGGTTATTGAGGTTAATAATAGCATAGGAGCAGAGAAACCAACAAATTGTGTGATTTTAGCTGTTTTTATGCTTTTTAAAAAAAAAATACAGATCCAAAACACAAAACCCAGAACCCAAAACACGGAAGGGTGGTTTTGGCAAAACCAATCCAGATCCAAAACACGAAGAAAGATCCAGATCCAAAACCAAAACACAAAACACGAAAAGTGGCCGGTGCACACCCCTAGTCTAAATACATACCGCGGTCGCATGGCAAGACATAGTGGGCGTACTAATGTCTTGCTAGCGATGGCGGGATTTGCATACTTTGGCAGCTGACGGCTGCGTGCGAACGCACCCTAGCGAGCGGGTCTGAATCAGGCCCTTTGTCTCCATCCACTTTATCTCTCCCAAAGAATTAGTACATAGACGTCGAGTATCATATAACAGACTTGCCGACATTTAGCTCCCTCCTTCCGGGAGGGAGCTGTCGGGCTTACAGAGCAGGGGGGCGTGGCGAGTCAAAGGGGGCGGGACCTGGCAGCGATTCGTCATTGGGGGCGGAGCATGGGGGCATGACAGCGCGTCTGCCCCCTCTTCACAATGCCGATATTAATGGCATTGTGGAGCAGGGGGCGGAGCCACGATGACGCGATTCAGCGCGAATCGCGTCACCGGCCCCCCCCGCTGCCGGGCTTTATACTTACAAGTCCGTGGGTTGCAGACACGTCGCCGGAGGTCGGGAGACTTGCCTGCCTTCCCGGGAGGCCGGGAGCGGCACCCGATTTTCGGGAGGCTCCCGACCAAATCGGGAGGGTAGGCAAGTATGTCCTATAATGCTCTTTGGTTACTGAGAATTCTGCGAATAGTGAGAATTCCCGCACACAAGTCTGGAACGTAGTTTTGCAGGCCTTGTATATTACCTTTAATTACCGGGATTAAAAAGAGTTCATCTCTGCAAGAGCTTGCGCACACATATATTGCTGTCTGTCGCGTGCTTCCAGCGTATAGTTCAGGTGTCTCTGGGCCCTCACCCTGCTCCCATACAGCAACACTAACCGAATTTGTATTCACTTTACAGGTTTCCTGAGGTGACGGCTGCTGCTTTATCTGCCCCGATGCTCCAGGGAACCTTTAGAAGAATGCTAATAATAAACACAGTTAAATCTGTTATCTACGGCAAGATTAAAAGGCCTGCGAAATTCAAAACCGCCCTTGGCGAGCCTGTAAAATATGGATGACTTACACATAGTAGAGGACTCTGCATATGGACCTCTCCAAACAGTAATAAAATGACTCTCTGCCATATTTGTGCTGACACCAGGCGATGACGGTGAAAATATTGTTACGCATCAGCTGGGAAACGTGGAAAATTGGAGACGGCTGGTGGACTCAGAAGACCTTCGCTGCTGCAGTGCGTTCTGGGTAGTGGCAGAGCGAATAGCAATAAGCCAGAATTATGTGTTTGTTGTCCTTGTTCTGAAATAGCTTGGTGTTTTTATTCCAAATATTAAATGTACTGTATGTGTATATAGACAGTATATAGTCCTGTGTATAAAAACACGCAGGAGCATAAAACATTAAACCCAATTAGAACTTTTGAATGTTTAATTACGTGCACGGGCACCGAGGGGGCGGGGGGTACTAGTTACCCAGGCTAGGACTTGTTGGAGGGACCTGGGTCTGCCCTGACCACCACCACTATCTTCCCTGCTGCTGTATCTACCCAGGTAGAGTGGTGTAGACATGCCTTTATAATTAGGTTACGCCCCCTACGGTACTTGAGCCCGGCCCGGCTTTCTATGGTCCTGATTATGTGCCCATATATTGGCGTGTGTGGCAAAACTGGAAAAATGTGGCCATTTGCAGGATACTATGGGCACCAATAGTATTGTTGGACCGTGACCATATATATGAACTAGGGGTGTGCACCGGCCACTTTTTGTGTTTTGGTTTTGGATCTGGATCTTTCTTCGTGTTTTGGATCTGGATTGGTTTTGACAAAACCACCCTTCCGTGTTTTGGGTTCTGGGTTTTGTGTTTTGGATCTGTATTTTTTTGAAAAAAAGCATAAAAACAGCTAAAATCACAGAATTTGTAGGTTTTTCTGCTCCTATGCTATTATTAACCTCAATAACCTTAATTTCCACTCATTTCCAGTCTATTCTGAACACCTCACACCTCACAATAGTGTTTTTATGTCCAAAAGGTTGCACCGAGGTAGCTGGATGACTATGCTAAGCGACACGAGTGGGCGGCACAAACACGTGACCCATCTAGGAGTGACACTGCAGTGGCAGACAGGATGGCAGTTTGAAAAACTAGGCCCCAAACAGTACATACTGCAAAGAAAAAAAAGAGGTGCAAGATGGAATTGTCCTTGGGACCTCCCACCCACCCTTATGTTGTATAAACAGGACATGCACACTTTAACAAACCAATCATTTCAGCGCCAGGGTCTGCCACATGACTGTGGCTGAAATGATTGGTTCGTTTGGGCCCCCACAAAACAAGCTGGCAATTAATGTGTCCCTGCACAAACTGGCTCTACGGAGGCAAGATGTCATCCTCATCCTCCTCATCCACCGATTCCTCACCCTCTTCAGTGTGTACATCCTCATCCTCACAAAGTATTAACTCGTCCCCACTGGAATCCACCACCACAGGTCCCTCTGTACGTTCTGGAGGCTGGTCTCCCTGGAAGAGTAGATAATTCATTTTATGAACATCATCTTCTCCACATTTTGTGGAAGCAACCTCCTACGCCTTTCGCTGACAAGGTTCCCGGCTGCACTAAACACTCTTTCGGAGTACACACTGGAGGGGGGGCAACTCAGGTAAAATAGAGCCAGTTTGTACAGGGACCTCCAAATTGCTTCTTTTTCCTGCCAGTACAGGTACGGACTGTCTGACATGCCTACTTGGATGCTGTCACCGATGTAATCCTTTAACAGACATACGCACGCTTGTCGCTGCTGCTTTGAGGATGCAAGTGCGGCTACAGCCCACACAATTCACAAAGACAGAAAAAAAAAAGAATATTTTTATTGTTTGTGGAGCGCACTTTGAGGGTTACACCACCTTTTAACAGACAGACGCACGCTTGTCGCTGCTGCTTTGAGGATGCAAGTGCGGCTACAGCCCACACAATTCACAAAGACAGAAAAAAGAAGAAGAATATTTTTATTGTTTGTGTAGCACACTTTGAGGGTGTCACCACCCTTTAACAGACAGACGCACGCTTGTCGCTGCTGCTTTAAGGATGCAGGTGCGGCTACAGCCCACACATTTCACAAAGACCGAAAAAAAAAGAACAATATTTTAATTGTTTGTGTAGCACACTTTGAGGGTGTTACCACCCTTTAACAGACAGACGCACGCTTGTCGCTGCTGCTTTAAGGATGCAGGTGCGGCTACAGCCCACACAATTCACAAAGACAGAAAAAAGAAGAATATTTTTATTGTTTGTGTAGCACACTTTGAGGGTGTCACCACCAAATTAACAGACAGACGCACGCTTGTCGCTGCTGCTTTGAGGATGCAGGTGCGGCTACAGCCCACACATTTCACGAAGACCGAAAAAAAAAGAACAATATTTTAATTGTTTGTGTAGCACACTTTGAGGGTGTCACCACCCTTTAACAGACAGACGCACGCTTGTCGCTGCTGCTTTAAGGATGCAGGTGCGGCTACAGCCCACACAATTCACAAAGACAGAAAAAAGAAGAAGAATATTTTTATTGTTTGTGTAGCACACTTTGAGGGTGTCACCACCCTTTAACAGACAGACGCACGCTTGTCGCTGCTGCTTTGAGGATGCAAGTGCGGCTACATCGCACACAAGTCACAAACACATTAAAAAATTTTTTTATTTTTTGGAGCACTTTGAGAGTTACAACACCCTTTAACAGACAGACGCACGCTTGTCGCTGCTTCTTTGAGGATGCAGGTGGAATCTAGACGGGATTTGGAACCGAGGACACACTATCTCCATCAATTGTCTAAATCCCACTGCACTAATGGCGGATACCGGATGCACGTCTAACACCAACATAGCAGTCAAGGCCTCAGTTATACGTTTTGCTTCAGGATGACTGCTGTCGTACTTCATCCTCATCGCTAGGGACTGTTGGAGGGTCAATTGTTTAGTAAAAGTAGTGGTGTTCCTACTTCCTCTCTGGGATGATGAACAACTCCCAGCAGCAGCAACAGCACTAGGAGGAAGTGGTTCTTGATCTTTCCCTATTTTATTTTTATCGGAGAAAGTTTGGTCCTCCATTTATGTTATATTGATATATACGTGTGGCTAAGGCGCACACAAACACAGAAAATATTTTTTTATTTTTGCTGGAGAGTAGTGCACTTTGTGGGTTACACCACCCTTTAAGAAATGAGCCAGCCGGCTCTTTACTTATGGGACACAGGCGCACGCTTGGCGCTGCTCCTTTGTTGATGGACGTGCAGCCACAGTGCACACAAGTCACAAACACAGAAAATATATATTTTTTTGGTTTGGAGTGTACTTTGGGGGTTACAGAACCCTTTAACGGTCAAGCCAGCCGGCCCTTTACTTATGACACGGGCACACGCTTGGCACTACTTTGTTGATGCACGTGCGGCTACTGCGCACACAATTCACAAACACAGAAAAAATATTTTTTGGGGGTTTGGACTGGAGTGTACTTTCGGGGGTTACAGCACCCTTTAACGGTCAAGCCAGCCGGCCCTTTACTTATGACACAGGCGCACGTTTGGCACTACTTTGTTGATGCACGTGCGGCTACTGCGCACACAATTCACAAACACAGAAAATAATTTTTTTTTTGGTTTGGACTGGAGTGTACTTTCGGGGTTACAGCACCCTTTAACGGTCAAGCCAGCCGCCCCTTTACTTATGACACAGGCGCACGCTTGGCACTACTTTGTTGATGCACGTGCGGCTACTGCGCACACAATTCACAAACACAGAAATTAATTTTTTTTTTGGTTTGGACTGGAGTGTACTTTCGGGGGTTACAGCACCCTTTAACGGTCAAGCCAGCCGGCCCTTTACTTATGACACAGGCGCACGCTTGGCACTACTTTGTTGATGCACGTGCGGCTACTGCGCACACAATTCACAAACACAGAAAATAATTTTTTTTTGGTTTGGACTGGAGTGTACTTTGGGGGTTACAGCACCCTTTAACGGTCAAGCCAGCTGGCCCTTTACTTATGACACAGGCGCACGCTTGGCACTACTTTGTTGATGCACGTGCGGCTACTGCGCACACAATTCACAAACACAGAAAATAATTTTTTTTTGGTTTGGACTGGAGTGTACTTTGGGGGTTACAGCACCCTTTAACGGTCAAGCCAGCCGGCCCTTTACTTATGACACAGGCGCACGCTTGGCAGTACTTTGTTGATGCACGTGCGGCTACTGCGCACACAATTCACAAACACAGAAAATAATTTTTTTTTTGGTTTGGACTGGAGTGTACTTTGGGGGTTACAGCACCCTTTAACGGTCAAGCCAGCTGGCCCTTTACTTATGACACAGGCGCACGCTTGGCACTACTTTGTTGATGCACGTGCGGCTACTGCGCACACAATTCACAAACACAGAAAATATATTATTTTTTTAGCACTTGGGGGGAGCACCCCTGATGGACAGAGCACCCCCTGGACAACACTACAGCACCCCTTTAGGACTGGGACACTGCACAGGACTTTGAAGTAGTGGACACAGCCCCTATTAACAACAGCAGCACAGCACAACACAGCCAGCCCCTATGGACTTTGAAGTAGTGGACAACAGCAGCACTACACTACACTACACTACACAGCCCTAACTCCCACCCTCCCTCTTCACTGTCCACAGCTGAGTGAGAAAATGGCGCCGACGCGGGTACCTTATATAGGATCCAAAACCCGCGAGACTCGGAAGGCGGGATGATGACGTTTTGCCTCGATTTCAGATCCGAGTCAGACGGGAAAAGTCGAGCCTGATTCGGATCGGACTCGGATCGGGGGGCTCGGGGGGGTTCGGATTTCAGAAATCCGAACCCGCTCACCCCTAATATGAACCCTCTCCAGTGTCGAACTGGGGCATGAAGGGTCCACCGGGGGAATCAGTGGTAGGGGCCCATGCTTAAGGGGTGTGATCGTCCAACAGAAGGGGTGTGGCCAGCCACCGTATACCCTTGGCTAACCATTATGCCTATCTTGGTGTAGTTTCTATAGAAGGGAAGCAAACCCCATGTTGACCAGTGGTCCTGCTCCACCAGGTAACTCACTGTCTAATAGAGGTATAGATATAGAATATAGATAAAATATAGATATAAAATATAGATAACAATCTATAATTTGAGGTCTAAAACCTGACACCTAGAGGAGGGGGATGGGCCCACAGGCAGTGGGGCCCACCGGGGATTTCCCCTGTACCCCTGTGTGCCAGTCCAACCCTGACCCTGTCTCTAATAGATCACAATTGTCATGGCAATTCTGTATTACTGTAGACTTGCCCAATTTTCCACTCATGTTCCAGAAAAGTCCTGAGTTCAGGGAAGTTCTCCCAGCTTCCAGGTGAGTGGGCAACCCTCCCGCATACCTCCACTTCTACAGTGGGAGGGTGCGATGATGCCATTTCCTAAAACTGGCGACACCGTGGTCTTTCCCCCTGGAGTTTCATGCAAAAAGTCGACAATGAAAAGGTCGACAATTTTTGGTCGACACAGTAGGTCGACATGGAAGAAGGTCGACGTAACAAAAGGTAGGCAGGTACAAAAGGTCAGCAGGTTCAAAAGGTTGACATGGAAATGGTCGACACAGAAATGGTTGTTTTTTTTAGGGTTAGAATTAGGTTTAGAGCTAGACACTTATCTGAGGATTAGGGGTTAGGCTGCGGAAGGGACAGTCAGATTTACCAAACTCCGGAAAGGCAAAGATTGCATTAGCCTATAGTAACCTTTCAAAAGGTCGACAATGAAAAGATCTGCAATATTTGGTCTATACAGTAGGTCGATATTGAAGAAGGTCGACATGACAAAAGGCATACAGTACAGAAGGTAGACAGGTACAAAAGGTCAGCAGGTTCAAAATGTTGACATGCAAATGGTTGACACATTTTTGTTTTGTTTTTTAGGGTTAGGTTTTAGAGTTAGACACTTATTGGAGGATTAGGGTTAGGCTGCGGAAGGGACAGTCAAATTTACCAAGCTCCGGAAATGCAGAGATTGCATTAGCCTATAGAAGCCTATGGGCTACTGTATCAGGGATTTTTTCGGAGAGGGATCCACCGGATACCGACACATGTCCCCTCACTGATACACGTGCCGGCTGATGGTCGCACCTGCCAGTGTGAGCCAAGGACCCAAACCAGGAAGCAGAGTGACAGTGTAAGTAACCTTGGGAGTACCCCCATTGGAATACTGGGCCTGATTCAGAGCTGCTCGTAAGCGGCCGCTCGTTCGCTCCGAGCGATGTTTGCACATCTGCGCATGCGTATGGGTTGTAATGCGCATGCGCCAACCAGTCAGTGCGGTCGGAAATCGTGTGCTCGCAAAATAGCGAATGCCTGCTAATTAAAGTGACAGGATGAGGCATTTGTGGGTGGTAACAGGGGAAGGTGCTTGAAAACGGGGAGTGGAGATCCGAACTTAGGCGTGCCAAACGGGCGTTTTAAGGGTGTGCATAATTAACAAAGCAGCGTCATCGACCACGTCACTTGGTTGTCTTTTAGCCTGAACTGCTCGCATGATTACGGTAGGAAAATGCTACCACAAGAATAGCGAGCAGTTCATACGCCTTTCGATGTACTCGATTAATCAAATAAATAGCGGAGATGACGTATGATGCGAGCGGCCAAGGGGCGTCTTTACAAAATAGCGAGCGCATGTTTCGGACGCTCGCTCAGACATAGAGGCGTCAACAGACCGCAAAGAGTGAGCGCTCAATTTAAATAGCCAGCCCCTTTTTCTGAACGAGCGAGCGCAAATAGCGTCCGGCTCTGAATCAGGCCCACTGTTTCCTCTTTTTGTGTGTGAAGGAAACCGCCCAACTGCAGCAGACCGAAAATAGGACAGTGTTACCCAAAATGGATATTTCTGGAAGGATCAGGGCAGATATTGCTAAAGCCCCTTTCATAGGTAATTTAGTTCATTGTTACTCCTAGAGATTCCGAGAGTGCAAATGACAATTGATTCAAAGTGGTTCCTGCACCAATTTTCTGAATAGGTTCTAAATTTGAAAATTTGTGACAATTTTTTATTGTTTATATAAACTAAAACAATCAACCCGTTTAGAGCTGGCTTGGGCTTAAATTGCAACATGTTATCGTATCTTTAACGGTTTCCCTTGGAGACGAAACGATGAGTTCAAAAATCGGACCTCAGCACAATGTTTTTCTGACTTACAAAAGGCTAAAAATACTGCAGCATGAAGCCACTTAAACACGAGCAGACAGAAAATGTCACTTTCTATAGTTTGTTTTATCATCTTTTAACTCTGAGCACAAACTTTCAACTCCAGCGGTGAATTCAGGTTACCGACATAGCGGTGATAACACAAACAGCCTAGTGGAGGAGACAGAGATGAATTTCAATACTTTCCAGACTGATGCGACGGAAAGTTGCAGGTCATCGAGCAAGGGCTGGTTTGATTGAATTCTGAAATGGCTCAAATAATTCAAGCATCTCGATTCAAGAGGCAGAGAGAACAAGTGCAGGGTGTATAGTTTGGCGTGGGTTAAAGAAATAAACAGCCGTCAATTGAAGAAGAAAAAATGATATATTGCAGTCTTAAGGTGGTCTCTAAGATTCGGGTCATGTTATGTATAACTACTTAATTTATGTAGAAGTCTTCACTATTATAGGAACACAGAAAATGTAATTCCGATGTAACTCTATAATGTGCTGAGGTTGGATGCGCACTGTGAGGATACCGGGTTTATACGTGCATTATTTTTGCGCTATTGCCCTTCAGCTCCACGGGAGGTTTCTGTCCTCCCTGAGCTCGCCTTAGGACAGTGGACCTCATTCAGAGTCGGTCGAAGCGGCCGCACGGTCATACGCCACCGATGTTCGCTATACGGCGCATGCATAAAGTTCGCAATGCGTGTGCGCAAACTAGCCGCTACGATCAGAAATTTCCCTCTCCTTGAACACAGCCAGGTCGGTAGCTTGAGTGACAGATTGAGGCGTTTGTGGGTGGTAACAGGAGAAGGTGCTTGAAAACGGGGGAGTGGAGATCCGAACGCAGGCGTACCTAATTATGCGAACGACGTTTTATGGGAGTGCATACGGTTTATGGGAGTGCATAATTAACAAAGTAGCGTCATGGCACATGTGACATGGGAGGTTTTTACACGGACATGATCGTAGAGCTTAAGAGAGGGTATGGTCAACCTACAACCAGTTCCGATGGTTCCTGATTAATCCTTATATGCCCGGAGATGACGTGCAATGCGTACGAAAAGGGGGCGTATTTTTTTAATTCCGGCCGCTTCCTCCCCTTGGTCGGCCAGCTACCGATCCGAACTTAGGGACGCAACTTGCGAGGGAATCATTTGCTTATCCGGCCCCTTTTCCCGTACGACCGTGCGGCCGCTTCGACCGACTCTGAATGAGGTCCAGTATCCCAATTCCTTTCTGAGTCCCTTTTAGATCGCACAGGAAATGACACAATAGCAAAGGTACAACGTTGCCTTTATTTCACCTACACACTAATTCTACATGAAAAAAACAGCAGCTACAAACTATTATACAATATATACAGAAATGCCAGTAGTAGCTAAACTTTGGGGACCCCACACACATGTCCCTACAGCAGAAGCCCCTTAGTAGTAGAAGTGGGAACACTTACTGCATCACGCTTACCCTCCTGGGCTGGGGAAAACTACGCTTGTGAGAAGCTGCTGTGTGACTCCACGCTTCTCAGGGAATTGGCTTATCCGTCCGTGACACGGGCGTTTCTAGAGAGGAGGGGGCCCGTGTGCAGTCTCCGACATGGGCCCCCTCCTCTCCGCCCAGCGGCCAGCAGCGCACTGAGCTGTACGCGGCCAGCGCCGGAGTTATGTATTGCGCATGCGCAAACAACGGGAAAATGGCTGCTGCGGCCAGTTTTCAGTCGTTTTACAGCGCCGGAACACTGCGCCGATGTGGGACTCCGGAGAGGTAAGTAATATTATGGGTGCAGGGTGTGCGGTGCGGGGTCCCCCTGGACCCAGGGGCCCATGTTCCCCGCACACCCTGCACCCATTATAGATACGCCCCTGTGTCCACAGTCACATGCGATGCACTCACACTCCATCTGCATTATAATGGGCCACTCGTACACAGTGTGATCTGCATCAGCTGAGCCCTCTCCTGATTATCTGTCCTTCCTGCCCTTATACACTGGAAAGCAGGAACAGGCTGTAAAAAGTACACAATTTTGGGACAGGGTTAGGGGACCTAGATTGCACACCCTAAGCACAATGGCCCTCATTCAGAGTCGATGGCAAGAAGCGATCGCTCACTCTGAATGAGGACGGGCACTTCTTGTTTTGAAGTGCTGCCTCCAGGTCGCAAGCTAAGATGTGGGTTACCACCCACAGCTTAGCTTGCGATCAGGGTGATGGTCACCATGGTCATCACCATCGCGACCATCGGGACTTACAACCAGACCCTAAGGTTGGATCTGGGCTCTCGTAAGCCCCAGGGAACTTCCTGCTCTGTTTGAGCAGGAAGTTCCCCACTGACATCATCAATGATGTCAGTGGGGCCGCCCCCAAACGGCAGGCGTTCCGACAGGGGCGAGCTGTCACTCAACATCGACAGCTCGCCCCGTCTGCTACGAGACCCCTAGCGACGGAGTGCCTGTCGCTAGCCGGGTCTCACGCATGCGCACGACGGAGCCGGCTCCATCGTGCGCATACTCTGTGGGGACCATCGACCCGGTTGCAAGCGCATCGGCGCTTGCGACCGGGTCTGAATGAGAGCCCATGTGAGGTGCTACCTACTGAGACTTGTAGTGCTGCAAGCATAAAGAGACAAATGCAAGTGCACACTCTAACCATGCTGAACCTAATAATAATACTGCTAAATAGCATCAAAGAGGTTCTATGCATAATAATGGCCATAATTATGGGCCTGCCCACCGCGTCCAGGTGACCTCTATCAGGCAGGTCCCTAACACTCCCATGGAACAAATATAGGGCACAGGACCCCCCAGGCCAACCCAGCAGGACCGCCCCATGGCATCACACTAGTGTGAGATTTAAAGTGAGGGTTAAAGAATAATAAAGAAGAAAGCCTATGTGTTAAGTCCTACATAAGTAGGAGGTTATAATAAAAAGTGTATAAAGTGCTACATATATATATATATATATATATATATATATATATATGCTCGTACCGTGCACACAGAATTTATTTCATAATGCTGATTTACTGTACTCTGAAATACAATACCCAAACACCCACGGGTGGTAAGCTGATTTAGTGGCACTTTTATCTACAGTAAATATAAAACTTGGGAGCGATATAAAATTAGATGAATTAGTATTTTTTGGGGGGGACCCTGGAACCATGGAATTTTTGGGGGATCACAAAGCAGATGGCCTAGATCCCCATAGAATCGGTGAATCATAAAGTGGCTGAAATAGTGGAAATATCAGCTATTATTCAGGTGTACAGTATAACAGAGGGTGACACTGCGTGCTTTCTCACAGATTTAGCAGGGCTCCATTCAGAGTGTTGAAATAACACTTATGAGCCTATGTACTAAAAATGGCTGAACTGCCGCGATTATTATGGTTCCGTTTTGCGGAGGATATTTTAATTTTTAATGAAAATATCCCCACTATGTACTATGGGAAACTCGCAGAGACAGCGGTTGCAGTAACAGCTGTCCCTGCGAGTTATGGGTCTGATTGAGCAAGGATCGCTATTACGACCGTGGTAGCAATTGCGCATGCAGTTCTGCTGCAAAAGTATGCTAATAATTGCGATCGCAAAGCGCTCTCAGTGTCAACATGCAGACACCCACTTCCCCTCTCGCACATCCGTAATACCTTGCAATCCAGCCAAAACATCGGTAACATCGAAGTACATCGGAGCCACTCGCACATTTAAGGCAGGTCTGACCCTACCACTAAATTGCTAACTTTCCTGCACGCAGTGAGAGCTCAGGCTGTGTATGGCATCGCTGTAGCTAATATATGCACGCCACTGCAACGGCGTTCCAACGCACTGGCACGCCTGTGTTTCTCCAACCACCCACTGTCACCACTGGTGCTTCCTGTCAATCACTCTGCGATGTCACTGCGATCGCAGTCCCGATCGTAGTGGCTGGTTTGCGCACTGCGATGCATATGCATGCGCAGTACGCAAGAATCGGCCGCCTGCGTACGCTTTAGCCTTGCAGAATCAGGCCCTATATCCACGGCATTTTGTAGAGGTTCGTGAAAGTGTCGGTTTCCTCCGCAGGCTGATTGGAAGATATCTCTCCTGTGTGTACAGCCTCCATACTCCAAACTCCTCCACTTTTCGGAGTTTGGTACATACATAGGGGTCAGATCATTGTCCCCATTGATATTAGGACTGTGGGCCTGATTCAGAGCCGGACGCTATTTGCGGACGGTCGTTCCAAAAAAGGGGCAGGCTATTTAAATTGAGCGCTCGCTCATTGCGGTTTGTTGACGCCTCTATGTTTGAGCGAGCGAAAGAAAAATGCGGTCGCCATTTTGTAAAGACGCCCCTTTGCCGTTCGCATCACACGTCATCTCCGGTATTTATTAGATTAATCGGGTACATCGAAAGGCATCTGAACTGCTCGCAGTGCTTGTGGTAGGATTTACTTCCCGCAATCACTGCGAGCAGTTCAGGCTAAAAGACAACCAAGTGACGTGGTCGATGACGCTGCTTTACTAATTATGCACACCCTTAAAATGCCCGTTGTGACTGTTTGGCACGCCTGCGTTCGGATCTCCACTCCCCCGTTTTCAAGCACCTTCCCCTGTTACCACCCACAAACGGTACATTCTGTCACTCAAATTAGCAGCCCCTCGTTGTTTTGCGAGTGCACGATTTCCGACCGCAATGACTGGTTTGCGCATGCGCATTATGACTCATACGCATGCGCAGTTGTGCGAACATCACTCAGAGCGAACGAGCGGCCGCTTACGAGCGTCTCTGAATCAGGCCCTGTGATCTGCAGATTTCTGTGAAATCTCCTACATTGTGCTAATAGTACATAGCAACAATTCATACAATTATGCAGATACTGCAGCAGTTTCTACATAACTTTTATGAAAAAACCTTGATAAATAGGCCCCATAAACATCTGACTTTGGGGTGTTTTCATAGTATTTTGAGAAATACTCTGGTGTAGATAAAAGGATAATAATTGTTGCTGGGCGTTATGTGCCACTGTTGTGATAAAGGGCCTGATTCACCACCGTACGCAACTGCGATTACACACGCAGTCGGCTGCGTACGGCGCATGCATATGCATTACAGTGCGCATGCGCAAACTAGCCACTGCGATCGGGACTGAAATCGCGGTGACTATGCAGACCCATCGCAGAGTGACTGACAGGAAGTGCCATTTGTGGATGGTGACGAGGGTGGTCGGGCGAACGCAGGCGTGCCAGTGCGTTTGAACGCCATTGCAGGAGCGTGCATGAATTATCCACTGCGATGGCCTACGCAGCCTGAGGCCTCATTGCGTGCGAGGAAGTTAGCAATTTCTGAGTAAGGTCAGAGTTTGTGCAAGTGTGCGTGAGGCTGTGATGGTACTCGATTGTACCGATGGTTTCGCAGTCTTGCTAAACATTACGGATGTGTGGAAGGGAAGGTGGGCGTCCTTATGTAGTGCTGCGTATGGCATTGCGATGGCAATGGATTAGCTTACTATCGCAGGTGCATTCGCAGTTGCGTTCCGTAGTGAATCAGGCACAAAGTCTTTATTACACTGATATGGGGATAGACTACATTTCCATAACGGCAGAAATGGAAGGCGCTAATTGTAATCCCGTTAAAGTTACGAGACACAGGGCTGTATTCAGAGGCGGCCATATGGTCTACAACCACACGGCCGCCTCGATGTTTGTCTAGTGCGCATGCGCACGAGGGAGCCGGCTCCTTTGTGCGCATGCGTGAGACCCGCTACGACCGTCAGCGCTGGTTGTAGCGGGTCTCTTTCCAAAGGGGGCGAGCTGTCAATGTTGATTGACAGCTCGCCCCGTTTGGAAGGCGGGCCGGGGGGGGTGGCAGCCCAAACGGAGGCGTTCCCATGGGACGCCTACCGTTTGGGGGAGGCCCCACTGACATCACTAGTGATGTCAGTGGAGAGCTTCCGGCTCAGACAGAGCCAGAAGCTCTCCGGGACTTACGACAATCACCCTAGTGGTCGTTAGAGCTGTGGGTGTTAACCCACAGCCTAACGACCGCAACAGAGGCGTGCGGTCAGGATGCAAGTGGCCGCCCACTTTCTGAACGACCGCTTGCATCCTCCGACCGCCTCTGAATGAGGCCCACAATCTCCGCCACCTCTAAGGACTTGGAACAGGAAATTGCCCCCTTAAATGTGGAAACTCTACATCTTTTTATTTTGCGAGGAGAAAGTGAATGAATTACAGAATGGCAGAGAAACAAGTAATTAGCAGAACAATGGATTCTAATTATCACCAGGCCAATTATGGGGTCTATGTACTAAGCCTTGGATGTAGTTACAGTACCAGCAAATCAGCTCCTAACTGCCATGTTAACCGGCTGAGTTTGAAAAATGACAGTTAGGAGCTGGTTGGCTGGTACTTTATCTCCATCCAAGGCTTAGTACATAGACCCCTTTAACTTTTTTATTCCAACTTAGGCCCGTATTCAATTTGAAGCGAAAAGCCGTTTTCACGTATTTTTGGCGAAAACTTTTTGCCGATGACATAATTTTCGCCTGTTTTGATTTTACTCCGTTTTCAATTTGCTTTCCACCTAAGCGGGAAAGTAAACGCAATGTACTGTAATAGGTGAAAAAGTTTCGCCTATGAATAGCAGGTGGAAAAAAATGCAGAATTGGGGTTTTGGGGTGCAACGTTGCGGGAACCCCCGTGCAGCCTTCAGACAGTACCCCAAAGGTAAACTGTGTCAATTTAAAAAAAAAAAAAACACTTAAGGACACCCCAAAAAATGACTTTGAATTTGGGGGCGAAAAAAAAAATGTTGGGGGACAAAGATAAAAACTAGCGAACTTGACTCTGGAGGGTCCCCAAGTACGCCCCAAGTGTTTTTTACATTACAGGGGCTTGCTGTAGGTGGATTTTTCACAATTTTTTCAACTTAACTTTAGCAATTTTAAAATATACTGACCCCATTTTCAAGTACCCCAAATTTGCTGGGATCAGTTATTTTCTGCAAAAAAACTCCTGTATACTATTCTGCACCACGTATACAAAAACGCTATTTAGCCGCTATTGAGCCCGTTTAAAAACAACAAATACCTTCAGCAAGCCAAATCGGGGGTAACCATAGCTTACCCCCATGTCAGAGCATCTCTTGGGGGGTGTCAGTCTGATTTCCCCAAATCTGACAGGACTTTCCGCCTGTTCAAGTTTCGCCGGGTCCCGTTTTCGCCTACTTCCATATTGAATACGGGGTAAACCGGGCACGGCCGCGATACTTTTCCACCTACAAAAGACGCCATGTAGGCGAAAAGTCTGGGAGGCGGAAAAGCATCGCGGATCCACTCTAATTGAATACGGCTCTTATTGTGAAACCTCACAATGTCGCCATGAATAAGGTTTTACTCTTGTCCCAGTAAAACAAAAGTAATAGGGAATCAGACTGCGCTTGCTGCTAGTGGTTCTTTAAGAGAAAGGTCGGACTTAACCTACTGTATGTAGATCAGCGCACTCCTGTGTATCATATAAACTGTCATCTGGTAACAGACATGAAGTAACTGCTTGCCCCCCTCCTCTCCCCTCCTCGCCTTCCCTTTACTTCTCCTGTTTTTATTTAAATGTCAAAGCGCAGACTGGAAAAGGTCAACATTTCTGCAGACTGACACTATACTATACAAAGAAGATGACTGCACTAGAGGGACACAGTGTTGTTACTGTATCTAATAATCAAATTATCTTTGATTGTTTGCCATACATTGTGTCTGGCAAGCTGTGTGTCTGTACCAAGTAGTATTATGTTATTAATGATAAGAATCTCTGTCTATACAAGACAGGCGTACAGTGATACCACCCTCACACTGCTTATGACTAGTATGCCGTGCTGAATGCTCGCTGAGCATGGTGCCATCATTCACACAGTATTTCTGTGCTGGGGAATAGTACCATTTCTATTATTACTATGATTAGCGATGAATGCAATGGTAGGGGCCCAAGTTTAAGTGGTGTGGCCAGCCTCCAAAGAGGGTGAGGCCAGGTACCACCAAGGGACTTGGCCAACTATTACATAGGACATGCAAAGAACAGGGCCCCTTTATAATGGAAGGGGCAGGAGTGTGCCAGGGATTGGCAAGAGGACTAATATTAGTGTAGTTTACATAGAAATAAACCAAGCACCCAAAGTCACCTTGATACTAACCCCAAGAGGAGGGGTAGGGCCCTCAGGTATTGGAGCCCACCGGGGATTTCCCCTTTACGCCTGTGGGCCAGTCCAACCCTGACCGTGATTGTGGAGGACCGCAGATATACATATGGCCAAAAGTGCCTTGGATATATATAAATGTATAGTGAGTAGTACAGGTATTGGTATTATGGTGTAACCGGACAGAGTGCTACAGTATGCTCGTGGACTGAGCTGTCCATGATTCGTCAGCAGACAGTGGTTATGATGTGGTCCATGTACACAATGAACAATATCACAAGAAGTAGGAGATGGCTTAGTGAAGGTAAGTGTCTGGTAAACCTTACAAGATGGCATCAAGGGTCTGGCAATAACAAGACCAGATATTTGTGACAAAGGGCCATGTTCAATTTGAGGCAAAAAATCTGAGGTTGCTTTTTGCAGTAATAAAGTATCTGGTGCATGCCATTATTATCCCCATATTCAATTAGGAATCAGCACAAACGGGACCCGGCAGAAAGGTAAGTATCGAAAAGTCCTGTCAGTTTTGGAGAAATCAGCCTGGCAGTCCCTAGAAGATGGTCTGGCATGGGGGATCACTATGGGTACCCCCGATTTGGCCTGCTGAAGGTAATTGGGGTTTTTAAATAGCCGCGGCAGTTGCATAAACGCAGCTTTGTAGAAGTGGTGAAGAATAGCACTTAGCTTTTTTGGGGGGGAAAAATAACTAGTCCCATCAAATTTGGGGTACATGAAAATGGGTGCAAGCATATTTTTAAGTCCCTAAAGTGATTTTTTTAAATTCTTCAAAAACCCACCTGCCGCAACCACCCGCATTCTAGAAAACACCTGCAGCATACATGGGGACCCTGCCGGAGTTAATTTCGCTAGTTTAGAAGTTTGTCCCCCAATATTATTCTTTTCGCCACCAAAATGAAAGTTCCTTTTTTGGGTGTCCAGAGGGGTTTTTTTTAAATACTTTTTTGACACACAATACCTTAGGGGCTACTTTTATTACTTTGTACCCAAAAACCCCAATTCTGCACTTTTTTTCGCCATGTATTACATGGTGAAAACTTATCCCCGTTTTTTAACAAAGACTTTTCGCACCGGCGGAAAGTCTTTGAAATTGAATATGGGGATAAGTGAAACAGGCGAAAATTACGTCATCGGCGATAAATTATCGCCAATAACGGACTTTTCGCACCAAACTGAATATGGCCCAAGTCCGGTACACCGTATAGTCAGCAGTAAAAGGGAGAAGGCAGAAAACAAGTCAGGAATCACAGCCAAAATGGGTACTCAGGAGATAAAGATGGAGCATGGTGAGCAGTAGCAAAAGAACGCTGGCAATCACCTAGTACTGAATGCCAGGTCTGACTCTGCTTTACAGTGCTAGGTGGAGGAGATACAAGTCCGTAAGAGACTACTGGCAACTTGTGCTTGCTCGATTTGAGTTCCATAACTCACATGTGTAGTTTGATTTCCAAAACACTGGGGATTGCATGCATATGCTATATGCACACTACCTGTTGGTGAAGCCAATATGTAGTGGTGCCTATCAGGGTTATCCTGATGTCCCAGTGGGCCAGTCCAACATGGGCCGTTCATCACCTATAGAAAACCCTTTCCAAAATCTGAGAAATAATAAAAAAAAAAAATTATATTTGTATAATTTATTTTAAATAGTCCTCTATATATCTATATACTTTAATGTGCTTTCCCCCTCAGGGCTGGGTACAGGATGCCATGCTCAGGATCTCGGGAGTCAAAATCCAGGCACCGGCATCCTGACAGGGCTAAGATACCAACACTTGTCAGTAAGTATCCTAACCCTACCCCTAAACCTAACCCGCCCTCCCCGCAGCCTAACCCTCCCCCTCCCCCTCCCTGCAGCCTAACCCTAACCCTCCTCCTAGTGCTTAACCCTCATCGGTCCGTTTGCTTGCGCTGGGATTCTGACTGGTGTAGGAATTTTGGCACCGCGGCATTCTGAGAGCCAGCATCCCGCCTGACAGGATATAATCTACATCCCCCACCTCATTCATATGTTCTGTATTGTGCACATCTCCTCCCCTCCTGTCTATATCATCTTTATTGCGCCCCATTATATGTTGTCTACTGTGCCCATCCGGCTCAGTGGTTAACTTACTTTACTCGCTATATTTTAGCCCTTCGTTCTTCTATCGGCTTCACTCCTCTGACAAGCAAACGCTATGACATCAACGACCATGACATCACTTCTGCGACACTGCCAGGAACAGGTGCCACCAGGGAGCAGGGTTCCAGGTGCCTCTTCAGAGCCTGCCCCTCATCACAAAGCGCTAGGCCCAGGTGATCTGACTGCGTTACCTTCACCCCCAGCCACAATACTCACAGCGGGCAGTGCTGCTTACTCACAATAGAACATGAGACGTGCGGAGCCTGCATGGCCCACTGTAAGTCTGACACTTGTAGGAGCCCCTCAGGTGCGGGACCCTAGTAGGCTGCCTATTCCTCCTATGCCTGGGGTTCCCTCTGCAGCTCCAGCCTCCTATTTTCATTGAACATATTATTCTAGTGAATTCAAATGTCTGGATTCTCTGACTTTGGGGTCGGCCCGGGTTCTGCTGGTGCTGGGCTCTGTTGTGGCTGGCCCCTCCAGAGGGTAACGCCATCTTTAGATGGCATTAACCAATAGAAGCCTAGGGGATCCCTCCCAGCACCCCCCGTATGCACAGAGGGACTTCTGGGACATAAACCCAAAACTCCTTCTATCGCAAAGGGTAGCTCTTATCGGGAGAGCTGTTCTTTGCAAATTTCTTCATGCATACCAGCGTTATCAACGCCGCTCATCGCATGCATGATGATCCATCCCGCCCTGTGTTTGAAAAATGGCAGTTAGGAGCTGATCGGTTGGTACTTTATCTCTCTCCACTTTATATCTCTTCATGGTATAATACTGTGGACCCCATTTATAAATGAACGTAAAAATACCAGCTGCATCTTTCGTTTAGTATCACTGTGATTCAAACGAAAAGGCCACTAGTATTTATCAATACTCACCTCTCCGGCGAGGTCCAGCGAAGTCCTCCTCCTCGCCGAGGTCCTCCACTCAGCTGCTGGCAGCCTAACGCTGCTCTTATTTAATGGCGCAGACCCAGTGCTGCTCTTCCGGCTTCAGCGAAGCTTACCAGGCGCTGTCGGGTCTCCGTGTCTCTGTGTCATGCATATGCGCAGACGGACCATTAGTGGGCGCCGAATCGCCCTCGCCATCTAAAGATGGCGAGAACGATGTTGTGGCAAACAGCGGTAATCTTAGATTACCTTTGTTTGTTAAATACAGAAAGGAAGTCATAACCCCTTTAGCGAGCACTAAAAGGGTTATGCTTCGTTAATAAATGGGACCCTGTATATGTCCCGCACAGTAAGCAGGGGGGGGGGGGGAAGGATAAGCAAGAAGTGATCACTTATTGTAGGAGAAGCAGAGACCAGGGAGGCGCAGCATTTGCACAGTAAGAGCTGAGCCCCCTCAGGATACAAAGTGAGGCCAATTGGCACCTTCCCACCAGGGCGTTTCTAGAGAGGAGGGGGCCCATGTGCAGTCTCTGACACCGGCCCCCTCCTCTCCGCCCGGCGGCCGGCAGCGCAATGAGCTGTGCGCGGCCAGCGCCGGAGTTATAGTCTCTGGGCACTACAGTATGCCCAGAGTCTATAGTGTATGCACAGATCACCTGCGGCGGCCATTTTCCCTGTACTGCGCATACGACAGGAAAATGGCCACCGCGGCCATTTTCCAGTCGTATTACAGCGCCGGACCCCCGTGCCGACGTGGGACTCCGGAGAGGTAAGTATAATTATGAGTGCAGGGTGTGCGATGCGGGGCCCCCCTGGACCCCGGGGTTCCCCGCACACCCTGTACCCATTATAGATACGCCCCTGCTTCCCACGCCGTACGACCGGGGGCCAGACGACAGCCCCAGGCTGCCTAATAATTCCTTTAGCAAAAAAATTTGCAAAAATTAGTTTAAGAGATATACAAAACTTTGCCTCTCCCCCGATCACAGGCTGTCTTACTCTTAGGGGCAAATTTACTAAGATGGGCGTTCTATTAAGAAGTGATGTTGCCCATAGCAACCAATCAGATTCCAGGTATTATCTTCTATAAGGTGCTAGATAAATGAGAAGTAAAATCTGATTGGTTGCTATGGGCAACATCACTTAAGGGGGTCTATTTACTAAGCAGTGTTAGGAGACAGAGTGATAAGTGATAAGGTGCCAGCCAATCAGCTCCCAACTGTCATCTCACAGGCTGTGTTTGAAAAATGACAGTTGGGAGCTGATTGGCTGGCACCTTATCACTTTCCACTCTGTCTCCTAACACTCCTTAGTAAATAGACCCCTCAAATATAAATCCCATCTTAATAAATTTACCCCCTTATTCTTCACTAACCTTAAAACAATTGGAGCTGTCAAGCCAATCGGAAAATTGTGAGTAGCAATAACTGTAAAATACATCCAATATGATGGTGAGTGGATTGCTGTGTGTCAGTGGAGGGAAAAGTCAGACACTAACCCCCCTGGGGTCATTTCCGTTCCCCTGCAGAAATTAGATGGCTTGAGAACAGGGGAGCAAGCGAGCGCCAGGAGCTGGAAGTTTGAATGATTCGAAAATCAAAACCTGATTTAAAATTTAAAACCAATTTCAAACTTTACACTCAATTAAGATAGCGCCCAGGAAGAGATTACAATTTTTAATACACTCTTCAAGTTACGAAAATGAATTACAAAGCTATATGCTGGTATAATGGGAAATGATGATGAAGTGGAGCCTTCGCTAAAATACATTCCACTTTCACTCTCTCTAATCCGTGCACACTGGCCGAGTGAGCAAATTGCTATCTACAAAATGTGCGGATTGATGGAGGGCGGTTAATCCCGGTGGATTTTAAAAGCCTATTAACCGGTGGGCCCAATATATGCTGTAATTCCTTTTATCAACAATAAGTTTTAATTTAGATAGGATTTGTTAGCTTTAGAAGACGGAAACCAAGACTTGATTCTCTTAACTAATTGGACTAATATCTCAAACTCTTAACCCCCGTAGAAGAAGTCAATATAATAGATTATGAAAAGTTTTATGCTCTGAGAAGTCGGCGATTCGGGTAAAGTAATACAGAACACTTTTGCTGTGTAATAGTTGATGATCCCATTCTACAGAAGCGTAGCTCTCTAACTGAGAACGCATTTTCTTTAAAACATAGGGGCCTATTCATCATACCTAAACTTTCCCTGGAGGTAATTAGGTTTAGAACTGGCATGGAGTTCTACCTAATTACTGGAGGAATTCATCATTCCTCCTCCCTATAACTATTCCGAAAAGCTGTCATTTTTGCGATGACAGCTTTTCGGGAAATGGATATTTTTCCCTGCCTACACTAACTTACCGCAACTGTAATCAGTGCTGGGCATGCGCTGTTACATTCGTTAACCCAGCACTACCTACAGCTGCGGTAATTTTGTGTGCCCCCTCCCCCCACCTGCCCCCCCTCCCCCCTCCGCTCACCTCCCCCCTCTCCCCCCTCCGCTCACCTCCCCCCCGTCCCCGACTTACCTGCTCGCGCAGCAGCCTCCGGCTCTGTCTGCTGTGCTGTCATGTGATCTCCCCAGCAGAACTCAGTACTAGTTTAGAAAGAAAAAAAATTTTTTTTTTTTCTAATCTTTATTGTTCTCTGCTGGTAGAACACATGACAGTATAGCAGACGGAGCCAGAGGAAACTCCAGAGCGATGGAGGGAGACGCCGGGGGACATGCCCAGCTAAAAGCAGGTAAGTGTTACCTACTATACGCCACCTCACAGTGGCATATGGTAACACCATCAAATTCCGAAAATACGTAATTTTCGGAATTTGATGAATAGCCTAATTTCCATATCCCCATACTAATGTACTAATGTACTAATATACGGGGAGTGTGGAAATTAACGCAGGGGGACTTAGCAAGGAGATATCAGTGGTAGTTCCTGTGCTAAGTGTGTTCATGAATACTAAAATAACGTTAATTAAAGAAAATCTCCTTAAAAACGTTATTTTAGTGTTGATGAATAGAGCCCTTAGTTTTAGTAAAGTAGATCTGTGCGAATCGATGTGATGAACACTTTTTTTTAGGCAGTTTAGTAATCTAGAAAGCGGCCGGGTACGGGATGCCGGTGGTCAAAATTTCGACATTGGCATCCAGACAGTCACAATCCCATCCCAACTAGGTAAGTACCCTAACCCCACAGCCTAAGCCTGACTGCCCCCCCCTGCAGCCTATACACAGTAAATCCCCTAGAAGCCTAACCTTAAAAGGGGATTGCCCCAGGCCATGTCAATAAAGTTCAAGCCCACCTGGATGTTTATTAGCGCAAGATATAAAAATATTTATTTATTCTCTTTTTTTACTTTTAGCCCAATTCATCCAAAGAGTGTTCGTTTTATAATTTTCCATGGGGCGCCGACCTTTTCATCCATCTTTGCAGTTGGATGCCGCTGTAGGTTTTTGATAGGACAGGGGGGAAAAAAGGATGAAATTCGCCAATGGGTTCAGGGCCGATTTAAGAGAGGTGGCAGCTCGTATGCCGTCTCCGGCTAGGCCGCCTTCCGTGCCAGAGTCTACTGCTGTAATAGGAGAGCAGCTGGGTCCTGTGAAGTACAATCGGCTCTGGGAGGTTTTTTTCACCTGCAAAGCTGGAGAAACTGAACTGGTTTTATATAAATATACAAATAAAACTAATAAACAACCTTTGGCCCATTTTGAATGACCTGCAACATGAATATTTTTCGGAGCTGGGCACCAATGTTTTGCCATCTGAACACATGCCCATAAGGACGGGTCCTATCAGGAAACAATTAGATCACTGAGGAGTAACTATGGATATCGGTTCTACCTATCTCATGACTGTCACTAGAGTTTGGCGCCTCAGGGATGTCATTGATTCATAAAGAATTGATAATCACATAAACATCGCTTCAGTCACAAAATGTCTTATTTAGCTACGTTTCAACGGTTCTAATCTCTATCCATCAATATTTACTCCATTCGGCTCGATAACTCCACGTGAAGCACTCTGAGCCGACGGCTGGGACTATACATTAGGGGTTGAGCGGGTTTGGATTTCTGAAATCCGAACCCCCTCGATCCGAGGCCGATCCGAGTCAGGCTCGACTTTTCCCGCCTGACTCGGATCTGAAATCGAGGCAAAACGTCATCATCCCGCCTTCCGAGTCTCGCGGGTTTTGGATTCTATATAAGGTACCCGCGTCGGCACCATTTTCTCACTTGGCTGAGGACAGTGAAGAGGGAGAGTGGGAGTTAGGGCTGGCTGGGCTGTGTAGTGTAGTGCAGTGTAGTGTTGTGCTGTGCTGTGTTGCGCTGTGCTGTGCTGCGCTGTGCTGCTGTTGTCCATAGGGGCTGTGTCCACTCCTCCAAAGTCCATAGGGGCTGGCTGTGTTGTGCTGTGCTGCTGTTGTCCATAGGGGCTGTGTCCACTCCTCCAAAGTCCATAGGGGCTGGCTGTGTTGTGCTGTGCTGCTGTTGTCCATAGGGGCTGTGTCCACGCCTCCAAAGTCCATAGGGGCTGGCTGTGTTGTGCTGTGCTGCTGTTGTCCATAGGGGCTGTGTCCACTCCTCCAAAGTCCATAGGGACTGGCTGGAGTGTGTTGTGCAGTCAGTTCTCCATAGGGGCTGTGTCCACTCCAAAGTCTTGTGCAGTGTCCCAGTCCTAAAGGGGTGCTGTAGTGTTGTCCAGAGGGTGCTCTGTCCATCAGGGGTGCTCCCCCCAAGTACAAAAAAATATATATTTTTTCTGTGTTTGTGAATTGTGTGCGCAGTAGCCGCACGTGCATCAACAAAGTAGCGCCAAGCGTGCACCTGTGTCATAAGTAAAGGGCCGGCTGGATCGTCCGTTAAAGGGTGCTGTAACCCCCAAAGTGTACTCCAAATAATATATATTTTATTTCTGTGTTTGTGAATTGTGTGCACTGTGGCCGCACGGTTATCAACAAAGTAGTGCCAAGCGTGCGCCTGTGTCATACGTAAAGGGCCGGCTGGCTTGACCATTAAAGGGTGCTGTAACCCCCAAAGTGCACTCCAAACAAAATAAAAAATTATTTTCTGTGTTTGTGAATTGTGTGCACTGTGGCTGCACGTGCATCAATAAAGGAGTAGCGCCAAGCATGCGCCTGTGTCCCATAAGTAAAGGGCCAGCTGGCTTGTCCGTTAAAGGGAATGGGTATGATTCCCGTCAGCGGCAGCCCGACAAGAGCAGAGTTAGAAGCAGCGGAAGCCTGACAGCGCTGGAAATCCCGATCGTGGATAGGTAAGTATGTACTAACCTAACCTAACACCCTTAACCCCATCCGTATGGGTGCCTAACCCTAATTTCCCCCCCAAGTGCCTAACCCTAATCCCCCCTCTAAGTGCCTAACCCTAACCACCCCCTTCCCCGCTGCCTAAAACTAAGTTCCCCGGGGGGTGCCTAACCCTGAGTCCCCCCCGGGGGTGCCTAACCCTAACCCTCCCTCCCCCTAGCCTAACCTTAACCCTCCCGGGGGGTGCCTAACCCTAAGTCCCCCCTGGGAGCCCTAACCCTAACCCTCCCCCCCCCGCAGCTGTCCGCTCGCGGCGCCCGGCATCACTACGATCGGGATGCCGAGCGCTGGTCTCCCGGCGTCGGGGAAATGCGGGCGTCTACATCAAGACGCCCAGCATTTCACCCTTGCCGGGATATGACAGTCGGGAAGCCGGCTGCCGGTATTTAGGCATTCGGCTTCCCGATTGCTTCCCCATTAAAGGGAGCTGTAACCCCCAAAGTGCACTCCAAACAAAATAAAAAAATATTTTCTGTGTTTGTGAATTGTGTGCACTGTGGCCGCACATGCATCAACAAAGTAGAGCCAAGCGTGCGCCTGTGTCATAAGTAAAGGGCCGACTGGCTCGTCTGTTAAAGGGTGGTTAACCCCCAAAGTGCACTCCAAACAAAATAAAAAATTATTTTCTGTGTTTGTGAATTGTGTGCACTGTGGCTGCACGTGCATCAACAAAGGAGCAGCACCAAGCATGCGCCTGTGTCCCATTAATAAAGGGCTGGCTGGCTGGCTTGTCCATTAAAGGGTGCTGTAACCCCCAAAGTGCACTCCAAAAAAAATAAAAAAATATATTTTTTTGTGTTTGTGAATTGTGTGTGCAGTAATCGCACGTGCATTAACAAAGTAGCACCAAGCGTGCGCCTGTGTCATAAGTGAAGGGCCGGCTGGCTTGACCGTTAAAGGGTGCTGTAACCCCCAAAGTGCACTCCAAACAAAATAAAAAAATATTTTTTGTGTTTGTGAATTGTGTGCGCAGTAGCCGCACGTGCATCAACAAAGTAGCACCAAGCGTGCGCCTGTGTCATAAGTGAAGGGCTGGCTGGCTTGACCGTTAAAAGGTGCTGTAACCCCCAAAGTGCACTCCAAACAAAATAAAAAATTATTTTTTGTGTTTGTGAATTGTGTGCACTGTGGCCGCACGTGCATCAACAAAGTAGCGCCAAGCGTGCGCCTGTGTCATAAGTAAAGGGCCGGCTCGCTCATCTGTTAAAGGGTGGTGTAAACACCAAAGTGAACTCCAAACAAAATAAAAAAATATTTTCTGTGTTTGTGAATTGTGTGCACTGTGGCTGCACGTGCATCAACAAAGGAGCAGCGCCAAGCGTGCGCCTGTGTCATAAGTAAAGGGCCAGCTGGCTCATCTGTTAAAGGGTGGTGTAACTCCCAAAGTGCACTCCAAACAAAATAAAAAAATGTTTTCTGTGTTTGTGAATTGTGTGCACTGTACGTGCATCCTCAAAGCAGTAGCGCCAGGCGTGTATCTGTGTGTTAAAGGGTGGTGTCACCCTCAAAGTGCGCTCCACAAAAAATAAAAAAAAAATTTTTTCTGTCTTTGTGAATTGTGTAGCTGCACGTGCATCAACAAAGGAGCAGCATCAAGCGTGCACCTGTGTCCCATAAGTAAAGAGCCGACTGGCTCATTTCTTAAAGGGTAGTGTAACCCACAAAGTGCACTAGTCTTCAAGAAAAATAAAAAATTATTTTCTGTTTGTGTGCATCTTAGCCGCACGTATATATCAATATAACATAAATGGAGGACCAAACTTTCTCCGATAAAAATAAAATAGGGAAAGATCAAGAACCACTGCCTCCTAGTGCTGAAGCTGCTGCCACTAGTCATGACATAGACGTTAACATGCCATCAACGTCGTCTGCCAAGGCCAATGTCCAATGTCATAGTAGAGGGCACATACAATCCCAAATGACAAAGTTCAGGAAAATTACCTTAAAAAAAACATTTAAATCATCTGAGGAGAAACGAAAACTTGCCAATATGCCATTTACGACACGGAGTGGCAAGGAACGGCTAAGGTCTTTCCCTATGTTCATGACTAGTGGTTCAGCTTTACATGACGATGGAAGCCCTCCTCCCGCTAAAAAAATCAAACGGGTTAAGCTGTGCGTTCTAAGAAGATATCACAAATCCCCAAGGAGAGTCCAAGTGTGGTGGCGGTTGCGATGCCTGACCTTCCCAGCACTGGACGGGAAGATGTGGCTCTTTCCACCATTTGCATGCCCTCTGCAAGTGCTGAAAGGAGCACCCACAGTCCACTTGCTGATATGCAAATTGAAGATGTCACTGTTGAAGTACAACAGGATGAGGATACTGGTGTAGCTGGCCCTTTGGAGGAAGTTGGCGAGGAGGATTCTGATGGTGATGTAGTTTGTTTAAATCAGGCACCGGGGGAGACAGTTCTTGTCTGTGGGATGAAAAAGCCCATCACGGTCATGCCTGGGCAGAAGACCAAACATTCCACCTCTTTGGTCTGGCAATATTTCTATCCAAATCCGGACAACAACTGTCTTGCCATATGTACCATATGTAAAGGTGAAATAAGTAGGGGTAGGGACGTTAACCACCTAGGAACATCCTCCCTTATATGGCACCTGCAGCGCGTTCATAAAAAGTTACTGTCAAGTTCAGAAACTTTGGCTAAGACCGTAAGCAGTCCAGGGACACCTAAATCCCGTTGTCCTGTTGTATCCAAGCGCCTGCAAACCACACCGTCAACTCCCTCCTCGTCAATTTCCTCCTTAGTCAGGATTGGAAGTAGTCCTGCAGGCCATGTCACTGGCATAACTGACTCTCCTATCCGGGATTTCTCCGGAGGATCCTGTATTGCTACGCCTACTGCTGCCGCTGCTGCTGTTGCTGCTGGGAGTCGCTCATCATCCCAGAGAGGAAGTAGGAACACCACTACTTTTACTAAACAATTGACCCTCCAACAGTCCTTAGCGAGGAGGATGAAGTACGACAGCAGTCATCCTGAAGCAAAACGTATAACTGGGGCCTTGACTTCTATGTTGGTGTTAGACGTGCGTCCGGTATCCGCCATTAGTGCAGTGGGATTTAGACAATTGATGGAGGTAGTGTGTCCCCGGTTCCAAGTCCCATCTAGATTCCACTTCACTAGGCAGGCGATACTGAGACTGTGTAGAAACGTCAGAAAAAGTGTCCTCAGTGTCCTGAAAAATGTGGTTGTACCCAATGTCTACATAACCACGGACATGTGGACAAGTGGAACAGGGCAGACTAAGGACTATATGACTGTGACAGCCCACTGGGTAGATGTATCACCTTACGCAGCAACAACAGCAGCGTCACCAGTAGCAGCATCTCAGAAACGCCAGCTCGTTCCAAGGCAGGCTACGCTGTGTATCACCGGTTTCAGTAAGAGGCACACCGCCGACAACCTCTTAGAGAAACTGAGGGAAATCATCGCCCAGTGGCTTACCCCACTTAGACTCTCCTGGGGATTTGTGATATCTTACAACGCCACCAATATTGTGCGGGCATTACATCTGGGCAAATTCCAACACGTCCCATGTTTTGCTCACACAATAAACTTGGTGGTGCAGAATTTTCTGAAAAGCGACAGTGCATGCAGGAGACACTTTGGGTGGCCCGAAAAATTTCTGCCCACTTTCGCCATTCAGCGACTGCGTGCCGAAGACTGGAATGCCAGCAAACACTCTTGAACCTGACCTGCCATCACCTGAAGCAAGAGGTTGTGACGCGGTGGAACTCAACCCTCTATATGCTTCAGAGGATGGAGGAGCAGCAAAAGGCCATTCAAGCCTATACATCCACCTATGACATAGGGAAAGGAGGGGGTATGCACCTGACTCAAGCGCAGTGGAGAATGATTTCTGTGTTGTGCAAGGTTCTCCAGCCCTTTGAACTTGCCACACGTGAAGTCAGTTCAGACACTGCCAGCTTGAGTCAGGTCATTCCCCTCATCAGGCTTTTGCAGAAGCAGCTGGAGACAGTGAAGGAGGAGCTAAGATGGAGCGATTCCGCTCAGCATGTGGGACTTGTGGATGAAGCCCTTCATTCACTTTGCCAGGATTCCAGGGTGGTCAATCTGTTGAAATCAAACCACTACATTTTGGCCACCGTGCTCAATCCTAGGTTTAAAGCCTATGTAGTGTCTCTCTTTCCGGCCGACACAAGCCTGCAGAGGTGCAAAGACCTGCTGGTGAAAACACTGTCAGCTGAAGCGGAACGTGACACGTCAACAGCTCCTTCTTCATTTTCTCCCGCAACTGGGGCTGCCAGGAAAAAACTTAGGTATCCTAAGCAACCCGCTGGCGGTGATGCAGGGCAGGCAGGACCAAGTTTGGACATCTGGTCCGGACTTAAGGTCCTGGCAACAATTTCTGACATGTCTACTGTCACTGCATATACTGTCACCATTGACAGAATGGTGGAGGATTACATCGGTGACAGCATCCAAGTAGGCATGTCAGACAGTCCGTACCTGTACTGGCAGGAAAAAGAGGCAATTTGGAGGCCCGTGTACAAACTGGCTCTATTTTACCTGAGTTGCCCCCCCTCCAGTGTGTACTCCGAAAGTGTTTAGTGCAGCCGGGAACCATAGTCAGCGAAAGACGTAGGTGGTTGCTTCCATAAAATGTGGAGAAGATGATGTTCATAAAAATGAATTATCAACTCTTCTAGGGAGACCAGCCTCCAGAACATACAGAGGGACCTGTGGTGATGGATTCCAGCGGGGACGAATTAATATGTGAGGATGAGGATGTACACAACACTGAAGAGGGTGAGGAATCGATGGATGAGGAGGATGAGGACGACATCTTGCCTCCGTAGAGCCAGTTTGTGCAGGGACAGATTAATTGCCAGCTTGTTTTGTGGGGGCCCAAACTAACCAATCATTTCAGCCACAGTCGTGTGGCAGACCCTGGCGCTGAAATGATTGGTTTGTTAAAGTGTGCATGTCCTGTTTATACAACATAAGGGTGGGTGGGAGGGCCCAAGGACAATTCCATCTTGCACCTCTTTTTTTTCTTTGCATTATGTACTGTTTGGTGCCTAGTTTTTCAAACTGCCATCCTGTCTGCCACTGCAGTGTCACTCCTAGATGGGCCACGTGTTTTTGCCGCCCACTCGTGTCGCTTAGCAACCTCGGTGCAACCTTTTGAACATAAAAACACTATTGTGAGGTGTGAGGTGTTCAGAATAGACTGGAAATGAGTGGAAATTAAGGTTATTGAGGTTAATAATAGCATAGGAACAGAAAAACCCACAAATTCTGTGATTTTAGCTGTTTTTATGCTTTTTTAAAAAAAAATACAGATCAAAAACACAAAACCCAGAACCCAAAACACGGAAGGGTGGTTTTGGCAAAACCAATCCAGATCCAAAACACGAAGAAAGATCCAGATCCAAAACCAAAACACAAAACACGAAAAGTGGCCGGTGCACACCCCTACTATATATACATTGCTTTTATCCTCAATATCTGTCAAATAAAGAAATCAATATGCAGCTAGACTGATGGCGATATCGGATACAAGTGTTTTATCCGGGTTCAAAGCATGAGCTTCTCCGAAACGCGTTGACAGTACCACGAGTGTGAACAGCCTTTTTTATCCTGATATATCAGATTTGCATCCATTTTTAATTTTTTTATCTGTGGGACCTTTTGTCCATTTTTGTGTGTTTTTTTTTATTTATATGTATATTTGGCCATTATACTTGCATCATATATAATCACTTTTCTGAGTGATTTTTTGTAATAAATATTGGACTTTTATACTTACATGGATATGAATAATTTTTTTCGGGAGTAATCTATAACACCTTGTGGAGAAAATATTTTGACATGTAGGAGTTAATCTGCAAGGATCACTGATAAAGAAACCTTTATATGCCTGATGTCTCCTATATTCACCGTGAGTGGGGTACGCTTATTACCTATGGAACTCATATAAAGATACCTTGATTTGTTTGAATTCTGCACTCTTATATTGAACAGAAGCGACATATTCTCTCTAAATATGGAAGTTAAAGCTATAAAGATACCTTTTGATATATGATATTGCACCGTTGAGTGTGAGTTGGGGTACGCCTGCACCCTTTTGCATGAACTTTTTTCACTACAAGGAATTGTTTTCTATATATTTCTGGATATAAAAAACTGTACTACACATATGTATATTTTTTCTTTCATGTCTGTATGATATCACATTTTTCATTGGAGGACAAAGAGGAAAAGAAAATTCGGACCATCATCACGAATATCATCCATCCTTAAGGAATGTAATTTTTTCTATTTTTTCACGTGTTTTATTATATAGATTTTGAAGCGCCTTGTTTTTTGAGTCACATAATTTTTTTGTTTGCACATTTATGTTGAAATTTGGCGAGATTTCACATGTTTGAATCACTTTTTAGGCTGCTATATTTTGCGCCTTTCACTAAGGATACCCACAATTTTTTCTCTTGTATTATTCTTTACCTGTGGTGGGCAATGTTTTTATTTATTTTTTTCTTTGGGGGACAATGTGTTTGTTTTTTTCTTGTGGAGGCCAATATATGTGGGGGTTTTTTTCATTGTGGGGGTCTATGTGTGGTTTTTTTTTCCATGGGGGACAAGGTGTGTGTGGTTTTTTTTGTCCTTTTTTTTTTCCTGTTGGGGCCAATGTGTGTGTTTTTTTTTTCCTATGGGGGCCTACAGTGTATATATTTTTTTCCTGTAAAGGCTTATGTGTGTGTGTGTTTTTTTTATCCATGGGCGACAATGTGTGTTTTTTTTCTCCATGGAGGACAATGTTTGTGTATTTTTTTACCCTTTGGGTACATTGTTTTTAAAATAATAATATTCAAAATAATAATGAAAGTATTAATGATGGCCCTGGTTGCTTTGGGGGTTGCTCCAAAATTTCTTGCACAGGGTGCTAGTAGACCTGGGGCCGGCCCTGGTTCCTAGCTATGTACTTTTCATTGTACTCTATTTCTGGATGGAAAACCAGTATGGCTGCTGCAGGGTCACCAGTCTCAGCATGTCATGTGATGGCAAAAAGGGAAGAAGGACATGGAAGAAATCACACAGTCAGACATTTTGTACGACTGCTAAATATAGACACAGGGTAGGATGCACTATCCTTAAAAGTTAGGGATTAGTCTGCGGGAGGGTTGGGTTAGGGGGAGGGTTAGGGTGAGGGCTAGGCACTAGGGGGAGGGTTAGGGTTAGGCTACGAGAGGGGAGGATTAGAATTAGTCTGCTGGAGGGTTGGGCTAGGGAGAGGGCTAGACACTAGGGGGAAGGTTAGGGCTAGACTACGAGAGGGGAGGATTAGGATTAGTCTGCGGGAGGGTTGGGCTAGGGAGAGGGCTAGGCACTAGGGGAGGGTTAGGGCTAGGCTACGAGAGGGGAGGATTAGGATTAGTCTGCTGGAGGGTTGGGCTAAGGAGAGGGCTAGGCACTAGGGCGAGGGTTAGGGCTAGGCTGCGGGAGGGGAGGATTAGGATTAGTCTACGGGAAGGTTGGGTTAGGGTAAGAGTTAGAGTGCTTACCTAAATCCATCAGGATGCCACTGTCAGGATTCTGACCAGCCCACGGTAAGCATCGCATCCCAAATGCAATACTTGATGCATCCCGCTCACAGTCAATCTGCTACACATATACCTGGGCACAGCTCCCGTTATGTCAGGCGCTGGCAGAGGGAGTAGAGGGAGGAGAAAGATCTTACAGAACACAGAGCAGATAGAGGTCAGAAGAGCGATCCAAAGCCTCTATGATCAATACATTGCATGCCATGTGACTGTGGTTGCCATGGTTGTCACATGATGATCCTGCACAGGATGACATATCATTATTACCAACCTGGGGAAAAAAAAAAGAAAGAAAAACAAGGATAAATTGTAAATATTAAGATTCTTTTTATAGCTTGCAGTGTATTATGTAACTTGCGACTGCTGTTAACACAGGCATACTGTCCAAAATTAGAGGGGTATTCACGTCCCCCACCAGGAGACTGTCTTACAGATGTCAGAGCCTCAGAGGTGCAGCAGCCTGCAATGGAGAGGGGAGGTAATGCTGTGGTTTCGTAAGACCGAAGGCTGTCAATTGAAGCCTAAGGGACATTAAACCACGAGTGTTTTGAGTGTTGCCAGCTTAATAACGTGTTGGGATATTGCCCCTTTAAGTGTAGCTGGTCTTATGCAGCCAATGAATATTTCATGGGGAGTGGTCTAAGAGTATATAATGGAGTGATGTATGCAAATCTGCCTCTTTGTTACAGTTTTTCCCACCCTCCCTCCCTCTTTTATGTTTTGTTTGTTGAATATCTGATGGTGTTTGTGATGGTGTTTGTGTTTGCGGAAAAGAACGACACTTGGAGTTAGTTTATGTTAATAGTTAGGCTTAGTGGGTGCGCTCTCATTGAAGTGGAGTAAGGCGACCTGGACCGGTGGTTGGAGGTAAAGGAGAGTTGATCACCAATGCTTGGCTTGTGTGTGTGTGTGTTTGTATGGAGCCATTTGGTTGTTATTGTTCTGTGCGTTCTTTTTGTGCCATCACCATTATTAGTATTAACTTATAGTCTAAAAATGTAATGACTGGTCAAAAACAAATTTGACAAAATATTTAAACGCCAACACTGTTGTCTGTGTCTTTATTTTAGAAGATAAGTTACATTGTATTTAAGAAGGTATTATATGGTAACACGATAATACACGTTAGTGAGTTTATAACAGAGGTGCTGTGAGTGACGTAAAACACCCTCATGGTTTAATGGGTTTTTTTCTGGGGTGTTGTGTTCCATCTGGACAGTAGCATTATGCAACTGCACATTTACATATATGGCTAATGGCCCCCATACATCAGAGATTGATTGCAGCAATCGTGCAATTTGCAATCGATTGTGTATAAAAATCTTTCCCTTTTTCAATCGATTGTGGCAATTCTGCAATCTGCAATGGGGCAATGGTCTGATTACCATAAGCCACACCTCCTACGTGACGTTATTTGGAGGCGTGCCCGCATGGCACGCCTCCAAACAATGTCAGGCTGAGGGGGGGAGCCTCACTAGCTGGGCTTCCCCCAGCCTCCTTCATGTACTGAATGGATGCCACGCGCATGCGTGCAGCATCCATTCAGACTCCGGAGCCTGGCACCGCTGCACAGCTGCGGCGATGGGGGTCCCCAACCTCACGATTTGACCACCTGCGGGCCACTTCTAAAATCGGGATGTTGGGAAGGGGTACGGCCTCTATGGGTGGCGTCCCTGTTCAACCGCACTGGTCGAACACCCCTAGAGCCGGCCCTAGTCCCCACACGCGGAGTGATCTGGTGGTCGAACGCCCGATATGCCTGCACCCCCCTCCCCCACCCGCATAGCGCTGCATGGGATCGTTCGTCGATCCCCCAGATCAATTGAACATGCAGAAAGATCTGGAGGAGTGACAGACGACCCCCTACGGGAGCGCACAGAGGACGATATCATGCCCACATTAGGAACGATATAGCGTCAGATCGGCCGCTATATCGCTCCGTGTGCGGGGTCCTTAAAACTTACAGCAATTGCAAGCAAATTTGAGTCAGCTGGATCTCCGGAGCTTGTCACATATTGCTGAATATCACAACAAGTGGGGAGCTGGGGAACAGTGCGGTCACATAGATGCCTAAAACTCAGAATACAGGCGGATGTTCACATGGGGTTTCTGATTGCTGTAAGCATACAAAATGGCCACCGCATTGTGAATCAGGCCTTTAACCTCCTAGCCCCACGGCGATCAGGGTCCCACGTGGGTAATAATTATAAGCCCCCCCTATAAACAAACCTTTCTTTGTCGTAAAGTCGGGGTTACCCTTTGCCCTCCATCGAGAATTGGGTGACTGTGAAAAGTGTAATAGTTTGTGTTGTCCCTAGACAGCCAGATCATGTGTGTTAAAGACCATTGTTACAATTAACAAAATTCTATATATTGTTCAGACCTCATCCAGCTGTATGTCACATTTGATGCATAAGTAAATTTGTCAACAAGACTTGAAAGACTTGTCCAGCTGACTCCTACATTATTGTGTTTTTACATCGGGTTTGTCTATAAAACGCTGCACCTGCTCTTGCTGCTATATAGGAGTACTCAGCCGCGTACGCATCTGCGAGATAAACACAAAAGCTGGCTGGTGAGGAGTGTCACTGTATTTGCCCATTACCTGAAAGTCACCTGGCGGCATCTGACACAATGCTGGCTACACGTGAGTGACAACGTACACACACATCCATTGTATCAGGCGGCTGGCTGCATAATCAGGTGCAGAGAGGGCGGCTTACCTTGGGCAAAAACACAGCTGCAGCCAAAGTGTTATTTCATAGGAGGATTACACTGTATGCAGCACAGGGTTATCACCAATTGTTTGATTACAACAGGCGACGTTTTGGGGATGACTGAAAAAGACGCTGTCTCCAAAAATTTTTTACCAATGAATAATTTTTTTTTTTTTTTATGTGCTCTGTATTATATTTGTACTTGTTCATTGTTAGACTAAATAATCGTACATATTGGAGCTGCTGTTATTATGTGCCTCAATCAGAGATGTACGCAAACCAGGTGGGTTGGGTACGTCTATAATTTTAGAAGACGGTCGGCCCATGCGCAGGATCTGTACTGCGCATTCACCAGTCTTCTACTGCGAGATCACTCCCGGGGGCCTGATTCAGCAAAAATCGCTATTCTGTTTATACGCACACAGCGCAGCTGCTAATATCAGCGGTGATATGCAAATGTTTGCATTCACATTGCGATTGCAGCCTAACATAAGGACGCCCACTTCCCCTTACTCACATCCATATACTTTGTCAACACAGCGAAACAATCGGTAACATCGAGTAACATCGGACCCATGCGCACGGTTAAAGAAGGTCAGACCTCACTCAGGAATTGCTTACGTCAGCGCACGCTTCGAGGCCTCAGACTGCGTACGGTATCGCAGTGGATAATTTATGCACGCCCATGCAACGACATACCCAACGCACTGGCACGCCTGTGTTCACACAACCACCACCCCCGTCACCCCCTACAAATGGCACTTCCTGTCAATCACTCTGCCAGGGTCTGCGTATCCTTCTTTGATCGCTTTCCCGATCGCAGTGGCTAGTTCACATACTGCGATGTATGCACAGTATGCAACAATTGGCCGATTGCGTGTGCATAAGCAACTGCGTTCGTTTGTAAATTAGGCCCACAGCTCTCCAAAGTCGCAGCCTGATTGACAGTGCGGAGCCATTTGAGGCAGGGAGTGGGTGGAGCCGGTCTGAGTTCCCGGAAACGGGGGCATGTCGCCCTCATTTCCTGGGAGTACCGAGGCCAGTGTCTTCGTCTTCCGAAACAGACTTCCTGACCCCGGCTGAACAGTTCCCTTGTCCATTCTAAGTAAACTCAAACTAACTCAGATGGGCGATTACATCTGCAGTAGTTGTGATAATAAGCAGTATCCAAGTGTATCCAAGTTACAGCTCACAGTCACACTTTTACTTAATAAAGATTGTAACAAGCGCCATAGAACTCCATAACCAGCACTTGAATGTTACCGATTCCTTGCAGAGTCCCTAGCAAAGAGTCCACGGTGGGGCTATGTAGCTGAGACGGAGTGGCAGGGGGGCGAGTCACAACCTCCACACCTCTATTTGCTACAATCCGCATATTGAATGCGGATTGTAGTGTGATATTACCGAGTGAATTCGCATTGCGAATTCAGGTAATATCACAGGGATTTACTATAAATCCCTTGCAGGGACAGAGCTTGTGATAAAGCTCTGTCCCTGCGGATCCCATTCGCACTCTAGTCGCGGTATTTTCGGAAAAAATACCGCGACTAAGAGCCCGCGCATGTGCCGACCCACCGTCGCTGCTACCCCCCACCGATGCTAAGCCCCGCCCCCCGTGATCGCGGACCCCCGTGACCCCCCCTCCCTTCATTACACTTACCTGCATCCTCCTGGCATCCGGTGATCTTCTCCGGGCTTCCCGATCAGGTGATCTCCCATACTGCACTGGGGCCCGATCACCTGATTACCGGGCCGCAGTGCACTGTGGGAGACCAGCTGACCGGAGAGGAGCCATCACGGGAGGCCCGATCACCGGTCCCTGGATTCAGGTAAGTAAAAAAAAATGTTAACATTTTTTTTTTATTTTTTTTACAGCAATCAGCTTGCAGTCTGTTTAGATCACATAGCTGATTACTGGTACCGGCTCCCGCCTCTGCTCTCCCCGTTAGAGCAGAGTGGGAGCCCGGTAACCGGGGGAGATCCTGGATAACGCCACCACCAGGTGGCGTTATTATCACAGGGCTTCCCCCGGTATTTTTTTACAATTTATTTTTAGTAACTCTGGTCGGATCACATTTCCCATTACAATTATGGGAAATGCGATCTGCTTACTAAAAGTAAGTGATACTGGGGGTTGGAGTAGAATTTTACTAATTCTACTCCAATTGCCCTGTAATAACTACAGGTGAAACTAAAATAATGTGAAAAGGGTGTGAAAACACCCTTTTTCACTTTATTTTAGTAAAAATAATGTTAATAAATAGAGCCCTAGGAGAGATATAGGGCCTGATTCAGACCCGGTCACAAGCGCTGGCCGCTCGCTGTAAATGTGGGCGTATTATTATTTTTTTTTTTCCTCAGGCCGCTTGCAAAGCTGTGGCAGCCCACCCACAGCTTGTGCGAGCGGCCAGGAGACCATCGCGATAATCGCGACCATCGACCTTGTGACGTAGGGTCTAGGCTGCTGCAAGGCCGAGTGGACTTCCTGCTCTAATAGAGCAGGAAGTCCACTAATGACATCAGTAGTGATGCCAGTTAGACCTCCCTACCAAAGGTAGGCGTTCCTAAGGGAACGCCTGCGTTTGTCCAGCCACCCCCCTCCACCCGCCCACAAAACGGGGCGAGCAGTCACTCACCATTGACAGCCGTCCTGTCTTGTTGCGAGTCGCATAGCGACTGAACTTCAGTCGCTCGGCGGGGCTTGCGCACGCACAGTGCTGAAACATCGGGCCGCTTACAAGCGCACAGCGCTTGCGAGCGGCTCTGAATCAGAGCCAATGTCCTTCTCACAAGTCTCAAGTCTTCCAAATACTGCAGGTAGGTGTTAGACGTATTTAAGTGGGTCCAATGTTGTCCTAAAGCTGTTTATAGCCAATTTGTGAAGTGTAGGCTTCATTTCATGCCGCTCCTCTCTCTATATATATATTAACAAGCGCAGAGGTCTATTTCTAAATTTGTGTTATACCTGTTTATAAGGTTATTTTATGTGCAACCACAAGCACATTTTTTCCTCTTTGCTGCTGGGTTTGACAGTTTAATTGATATTATTAGCATTACATTTACATATCAGCGCTGGGCTTCCTTTTTTCTTTCATACTGTATGTTAGCATCGCTGCTGTATCCATCTCTGAATCAGGACCTACATCCATAACTGTCCTCCCAGCTTCTCAATGATTTCTGATTTAATTATCCCTTTTCAGAAATCTCTCTGGGGGGTTTCAAAACATGGCTGGCAGTTACACAGACACTTTGGGAAGTGTAGTAGTAGTAAATCTACTCCTAAATGCAGTAACAACAACTTGTGTGTGGACCGTGCACTGCATAGCTATGCAAGACTAGGGGGTATACATTTACTATAGTGTGGGTTTATAGAATTGCCCATAGCAACCAATCAGATTCTAGCTATTATCTTCTAAAAGGTGCTAGATAAATGATAAGTAGATTGATTGATTGGTTGGCGTGCAAACTGTTCAGCATGTACATTTTGCGTAGAAGGATGAAAAAAAACCTATATGGTAATGGTATACAGATGTTCTTCACTGCTGTAATATGCTGAGTGTAAAACACGATTTCACTTTGTTGGTTGAGATATCTAAATAAAATGACAGGTGCAGATTTTAAAGGCATTCGTGACATGATGTGGTGCTGCAGAGCCACATAAAATTACCACTGACTGTCACCATCTCAGGTGATGGATATTGGCCCTGATTCAGAGCCGGACGCTGTGACCAGAGCGCTCGCTCTGAATCAGGGCCCACCTCCATTAATATAGAGCGTCCTCCTGGACGCTCGTATAGCTGTGGGTCACCACCCACAGCATATACGAGCGTGCAGGATGATGGTCGCGATGGTCTTGACCATCACGACCATCGAAACTGTGAGCAAAAGCCTGCGGTTGAGTTTTTCAACCGCAAGGCCAGGAGTGATTTTGGCTCTATCAGAGCCAAAATCACTCCCACTGACATCACTAGTGATGTCAGTGGGGCCGGCTTCAGACGGTAGGCGTATGTAAGGTACCTCTGAAGCAGTGGTGGTTCCAGGCGTTCCCTTGGGAACGCCTCCGTCTGGCAGGCACGCCCCCGGCACGCCCACCAAAGGGGGCGTGCTGTCAGTCAACATCGACAGCACGCCCCCTTTGATGAGACACTCCGAGCAAAGGATAGTCCTTCGCTCATCGCGTCTCGCGCATGCGCACGACGGAGCTCCCTCCGTCGTGCCCATGCGCAGTGCAGACCATCGACCCACTTGCGAGCGGACAGCCGCTCGCGAGTGGGTCTGAATTAGGGGTGTGCACCGGCCACTTTTCGTGTTTTGTGTTTTGGTTTTGGATCTGGATCTTTCTTCGTGTTTTGGATCTGGATTGGTTTTGCCAAAACCACCCTTCCGTGTTTTGGGTTCTGGGTTTTGTGTTTTGGATCTGTATTTTTTTTAAAAAAAGCATAAAAACAGCTAAAATCACAGAATTTGTAGGTTTTTCTGCTCCTATGCTATTATTAACCTCAATAACCTTAATTTCCACTCATTTCCAGTCTATTCTGAACACCTCACACCTCACAATAGTGTTTTTATGTCCAAAACGTTGCACCGAGGTAGCTGGATGACTATGCTAAGCGACACGAGTGGGCGGCACAAACACGTGACCCATCTAGGCGTGAAACTGCAGTGGCAGACAGGATGGCAGTTTGAAAAACTAGGCCCCAAACTGTACATAATGCAAAGAAAAAAAAGAGGTGCAAGATGGAATTGTCCTTGGGCCCTCCCACCCACCCTTATGTTGTATAAACAGGACATGCACACTTTAACAAACCAATCATTTCAGCGCCAGGGTCTGCCACACAACTGTGGCTGAAATGATTGGTTCGTTTGGGCCCCCACAAAACAAGCTGGCAATTAATGTGTCCCTGCACAAACTGGCTCTATGGAGGCAAGATGTCATCCTCATCCTCCTCATCCACCGATTCCTCACCCTCTTCAGTGTGTACATCCTCATCCTCACAAAGTATTAACTCGTCCCCACTTGAATCCACCACCACAGGTCCCTCTGTACCTTCTGGAGGCTGGTCTCCCTGGAAGAGCTGATAATTCATTTTGATGAACATCATCTTCTCCACATTCTGTGGAAGCAACCTCCTACGCCTTTCGCTGACAAGGTTCCCGGCTGCACTAAACACTCTTTCGGAGTACACACTGGAGGGGGGGCAACTCAGGTAAAATAGAGCCAGTTTGTACAGGGGCCTCCAAATTGCCTCTTTTTCCTGCCAGTACAGGTACGGACTGTCTGCCATGCCTACTTGGATGCTGTCACCGATGTAATCCTCCACCATTCTGTCAATGGTGACAGTATCATATGCAGTGACAGTAGACATGTCAGAAATTGTTGCCAGGTCCTTCAGTCCGGACCAGATGTCCAAACTTGGTCCTGCCTGCCCTGCATCACCGCCAGCGGGTTGCTTAGGATACCTAAGTTTTTTCCTGGCAGCCCCAGTTGCAGGAGAAAATGAAGAAGGAGCCGTTGACGTGTCACGTTCCGCTTCAGCTGACAGTGTGTTCACCAGCAGGTCTTTGCACCTCTGCAGGCTTGTGTCGGCCGGAAAGAGAGACACCACATAGGCTTTAAACCTAGGATCGAGCACGGTGGCCAAAACGTAGTGGTCTGATTTCAACAGATTGACCACCCTGGAATCCTGGCAAAGCGAATGAAGGGCTTCATCCACAAGTCCCACATGCCGAGCGGAATCGCTCCATCTTAGCTCCTCCTTCACTTTCTCCAGCTGCTTCTGCAAAAGCCTGATGAGGGGAATGACCTGACTCAAGCTGGCAGTGTCTGAACTGACTTCACGTGTGGCAAGTTCGAAGGGCTGGAGAACCTTGCACAACACGGAAATCATTCTCCACTGCGCTTGAGTCAGGTGCATACCCCCTCCTTTGCCTATGTCATAGGTGGATGTATAGGCTTGTATGGCCTTTTGCTGCTCCTCCATCCTCTGAAGCATATAGAGGGTTGAGTTCCACCGCGTCACAACCTCTTGCTTCAGGTGATGGCGGGGCAGGTTCAAGAGTGTTTGCTGGCGCTCCAGTCTTCGGCACGCAGTCGCTGAATGGCGAAAGTGGCCAGAAATTTTTCGGGCCACCCAAAGCGTCTCCTGCACGCCCCTGTCGCTTTTCAGAAAATTCTGCACCACCAAGTTTATTGTGTGAGCAAAACATGGGACGTGCTGGAATTTGCCCAGATGTAATGCCCGCACAATATTGGTGGCGTTGTCAGATATCACAAATCCCCAGGAGAGTCTAAGTGGGGTAAGCCACTGGGCGATGATTTCCCTCAGTTTCTCTAAGAGGTTGTCGGCGGTGTGCCTCTTACTGAAACCGGTGATACACAGCGTAGCCTGCCTTGTAACGAGCTGGCATTTCTGAGATGCTGCTACTGGTGACGCTGCTGCTGTTGCTGCGTAAGGTGATACATCTACCCAGTGGGCTGTCACAGTCATATAGTCCTTAGTCTGCCCTGTTCCACTTGTCCACATGTCCGTGGTTAAGTGGACATTGTGTACAACGGCATTTTTCAGGACACTGAGGACACTTTTTCTGACGTTTCTGTACAGTCTCGGTATCGCCTGCCTAGTGAAGTGGAATCTAGACGGGATTTGGAACCGGGGACACACTACCTCCATCAATTGTCTAAATCCCACTGCACTAATGGCGGATACCGGACGCACGTCTAACACCAACATAGCAGTCAAGGCCTCAGTTATACGTTTTGCTTCAGGATGACTGCTGTCGTACTTCATCCTCCTCGCTAAGGACTGTTGGAGGGTCAATTGTTTAGTAAAAGTAGTGGTGTTCCTACTTCCTCTCTGGGATGATGAACGACTCCCAGCAGCAGCAACAGCAGCAGCGGCAGCAGTAGGCGTAGCAATGCAGGATCCTCCAGAGGAATCCCGGATAGGAGAGTCAGTCATGCCAGTGACATGGCCTGCAGGACTACTTCCGATCCTGACTAAGGAGGAAATTGACGAGGAGGGAGTTGACGGTGTGGTTTGCAGGCGCTTGGATACAACAGGACAACGGGATTTAGGTGTCCCTGGACTGCTTACGGTCTTAGCCAAAGTTTCTGAACTTGACAGTAACTTTTTATGAACGCGCTGCAGGTGCCGTATAAGGGAGGATGTTCCTAGGTGGTTGACGTCCCTACCCCTACTTATTTCACCTTTACATATGGTACATATGGCAAGACAGTTGTTGTCCGGATTTGGATAGAAATATTGCCAGACCAAAGAGGTGGAATGTTTGGTCTTCTGCCCAGGCATGACCGTGATGGGCTTTTTCATCCCACGGACAACAACTGTCTCCCCCGGAGCCTGATTTAAACAAACCACATCACCATCAGAATCCTCCTCGCCAACTTCCTCCTCAGCGCCAGCTACACCAGTATCCTCATCCTGTTGTACTTCAACAGTGACATCTTCAATTTGCATATCAGCAAGTGGACTGTGGGTGCTCCTTTCAGCACTTGCAGGGGGCGTGCAAATGGTGGAAAGAGCCACCTCTTCCCGTCCAGTGCTGGGAAGGTCAGGCATCGCAACCACCACCACACTTGGACTCTCCTTGGGGATTTGTGATATCTTCTTAGAAAGCACAGTTCTTCGCTGTGCTTTTGCCAGCTTAACTCTTTTGATTTTTTTAGTGGGAGGAGGGCTTCCATCGTCATGTGAAGCTGAACCACTAGTCATGAACATACTAGGGATCGACCTTAGCCGTTCCTTGCCACTCCGTGTCGTAAATGGCATATTGGCAAGTTTACGTTTCTCTTCAGCTGATTTAAATGTCTTTTTCAAGGTCATTTTCCTGAACTTTGCCATTTGGGATTGTATGTGCCCTCTACTATGACATTGGGCATCGGCCTTGGCAGACGACGTTGATGGCATGTTATCGTCTATGTCATGACTAGTGGCAGCAGCTTCAGCACTAGGAGGAAGTGGTTCTTGATCTTTCTCTATTTTATTTTTATCGGAGAAAGTTTGGTCCTCCATTTATGTTATATCGATTTGATATATACGTGCGGCTAAACACAGAAAATAATTTTTTTTTTGGTTTGGACTGGAGTGTACTTTGTGGGTTACAGCACCCTTTAACGGTCAAGCCAGCCGGCCCTTTACTTATGACACAGGCGCACGCTTGGCACTACTTTGTTGATGCACGTGCGGCTACTGCGCACACAATTCACAAACACAGAAAATAATTTTTTTTTGGTTTGGACTGGAGTGTACTTTCGGGGGTTACAGCACCCTTAACGGTCAAGCCAGCCGGCCCTTTACTTATGACACAGGTGCACGCTTGGCACTACTTTGTTGATGCACGTGCGGCTACTGCGCACACAATTCACAAACACAGAAAATAATTTTTTTTTTGGTTTGGACTGGAGTGTACTTTCGGGGGTTACAGCACCCTTAACGGTCAAGCCAGCCGGCCCTTTACTTATGACACAGGTGCACGCTTGGCACTACTTTGTTGATGCACGTGCGGCTACTGCGCACACAATTCACAAACACAGAAAATAATTTTTTTTTTGGTTTGGACTGGAGTGTACTTTCGGGGGTTACAGCACCCTTAACGGTCAAGCCAGCTGGCCCTTTACTTATGACACAGGCGCACGCTTGGCACTACTTTGTTGATGCACGTGCGGCTACTGCGCACACAATTCACAAACACAGAAAATATATTATTTTTTTAGCACTTGGGGGGAGCACCCCTGATGGACAGAGCACCCCCTGGACAACACTACAGCACTCCTTTAGGACTGGGACACTGCACAGGACTTTGGAGTGGACACAGCCCCTATGGAGAACTGACTGCACAACACAGTCCAGCCAGCCCCTATGGACTTTGAAGTAGTGGACACAGCCCCTATTAACAACAGCAGCACAGCACAACACAGCCAGCCCCTATGGACTTTGAAGTAGTGGACAACAGCAGCACTACACTACACTACACTACACAGCCCTAACTCCCACCCTCCCTCTTCACTGTCCACAGCCGAGTGAGAAAATGGCGCCGACGTGGGTACCTTATATAGGATCCAAAACCCGCGAGACTCGGAAGGCGGGATGATGACGTTTTGCCTCGATTTCAGATCCGAGTCAGGCGGGAAAAGTCGAGCCTGATTCGGATCGGACTCGGATCGGGGGGACTCGGGGGGGTTCGGATTTCAGAAATCCGAACCCGCTCACCCCTAGTCTGAATGAGGGTCTTTAACTTCTGTTTGTGAATTTTAATCAAGTCCCATGCGCCATTCAGGCACAAAATTCCTGCAAGTACTCACACTAGACCTCGTATAGTATTTCATACTGAAGGGGAGATGTAGCAAGCCTTAGGGCTCTATTTATTAACATTATTTTTACTAAAATAAAGTGAAAAAGGGTGTTTTGTGTTTTCACACCATTTTCACATTATTTTAGTATAGCATTCGTAAAATTTTACTCCAAGCCCTAATTATCACTTATTTTTAGTAAACAGATCGCATTTCCCATAATTGTAATGGGAAATGTGATCTGGCCAAAGTTACTAAAAATAAATTGTGAAAAAATACCGGGGAAAGCCCTGTGATAATAACGCCACCTGGAGGTGGCATTATCCAGGATCTTCCCCGGTTACCGGGCTCCTACTCTGCTCTAACGGGGAGAGCAGAGCCCGGAGCCGGCCCCAGTGATCAGCTGTGTGGTCTAAACAGGCCGCAAGCTGATTACTGTAAAAAAAAGAAAAAAATCTTAGTGAAAAAAAAAAACTTACCAGAGTCCAGGGAGCGGAGATCGGGGCTCCGGTGATGTCCTCCCTCCGGTCAGCTGGTATCCCATGCTGCAGTGGGACCCGGTCATCAACTGACAGGGTCCCAGTGCAGGTTGGGAGATCAGCTGCCACGTAGGACATCACCAGAGCACCGATCACCGGAGGTAAGTGTAATTAAGGGAGGGGGGGTCGCAGGGGGGGAGCGGAAGGATCACAGAGGGGGTCGCAGGGGTCGGGGCTTAGCGGCGGCGCATGCACGGGCACTTGTCACAGTATTTTTTGTGAAAATACTGTAATAAGTGTGCGGAGGGGATTCGCAGGGAGAGCTTTATCACAAGCTCTCTATGTACTACAATTCACAATGCGAATTGTAGTACATAGAGCCCTTAAAGAGAGATGTACTGTAGTAGAGCAGTTGACCAAAGCAACCAATCAGTGTCTAGCTGTCATTTTACAGACTGTGCCAGATAAATGACCGTTAGAAGCTGATTGGATGCTTTGGGTAACTTATCCACTCTATCTTTCTCCAAGGCTTGATGCATCTCTCCTTAACAATGATCATGGGCCTAACTTATGCAGAGTTTAAGAGATCGGGCAAGTGCACCTTCAACGCAGTGTAGTAGGCTCACGTTTCTACTGCTGTGCCTATACGGTATAACCCCCCGGGAATCACATTAATGTTTCGCACGCCTTTATGTAGAAGAGTGCGTGGCTCAGCTTGCAGTCACGCTGTACAGACTGCTGGGATGAGTGCCATGAAAGTCAATATGCTGGCAATCAATGGCGGTGTCGTTAACAGCCCTGAGTCAGAGTAGTGACTCTTTGTTCATGCATAGATCATGCTGAGCAGCCAGGAACATTTTTAGGTTTCATTTACTTAATGACGCGCAAATTAATTCAGCTTCAAAAGGCCCTGCGCCATATTCTGCTTGAAACATTAATCCTCCGTGGCTTGTTCTGTATCAGTGTTCTGTAGATCACAGGGCTCCTCTGGATCATATTAGGGTACCCTCCCTTACCTACACTTGCTTAAACCATCACCCCCCCCCCCCCCTGTATTCTCTGTGCCTTGCAGCTCAGGAGGTGCAACGATCTAGCCTGGAAAAATGAGGTGTGCAACGAAGGGAGCATTTTTTTTTTTGGCTGTCCTCGGTGCCATATTTGGATAATTTTGTGGATTGCGCCCCCCCCCACCCCACCACGGTTCTCTCCTCTCTCTGGCACCTGATTATCTTTTATGGACCCTTTGCATTACACTACAGTGACTCCACAGGACCTCTAACAGTTCACATTATCCAGACCACCTAGGCCCCTATATCTTATTAACAGGGTGGCGTGGCCAGTAGCAATGTTTCAGTGCTGCTTTGAGCATTGGAAGGACGCTTCGAGCACGCACCCTGCAGTGCGTAGAGCCGCCCGGAGCAGCTCTCCGTTTTCTCCTGACGGTGGCACAACTCCTCATGTGATGTCATGTGTTGGGGGCGGGGCTGGCACAGGGAGGCAGTGAGTCCTGCTCGGGCGCTGTGCACTCCGTCCACACTGTTATATCATTACAGTAATCTTACGGCCCCATAAATTAAGGCACACCGGTGCACTTACTTTGTACTTTGCTATGAACGGGCGTATTTGCGGAGGAGCAGAATTTTGCTCAAGAATGGGCAATGGGTTGGGCAGACTGGAGGCCACTCTGCCCAACCCATTGCCCATTCTTGAGCAAAAATCTGCTCCTCCGCAAATATGCCCATCTACCTCCGCAGTCCTGCAAGCCTGGGCGCCAATCTCGGTGCATTTGTGCTGCCCGGCTGCCGTTTGGTGCTTTGTAAATGACCTTCACGTAATCTGCATCTCTCTCTCAGCGGATGGGGATTTGCCTCGCCTGTCTCCTTAATGCACTTTATGAAACTATAATTGCAGCCTTTCAAGTGGGCAAAGAGAAAAAAAAACCAAGGAAAGAAATAATTATGTATATTTAATGTGCGCTCCAGAAGTAATTACTTGTGTACTTTATTTGTTCATTATAATGCAGAACATTCAGCACCACATGTAAAGGCAGCATCTACTGGGTTCAAATATTAATGAGGAATATTTCCTTCTCACAGAAAAGACTGCAAAGTACAATTCTCATCAGTTAGATGTCCAGCGGTCGGAGACAGGAGGGGCTCATTCTGAGTTTAATCCAGTAAGTTCGCAAGAGCCGGAGCAAGGTCTGTGGGGGTCTTTGGGCAACAAACATGTGGGGGCCCCTATTAAATATGGATGCGATGGGGGTATATGCAATGGGGACCATATCGCTCATAAGCGGTACATTGACAAACAGCAATAAGCTAAGCTTAGCGCTGTTTATTAAATACTGAAAGGAGGACATAAGCAGGTGCTAAAGGGGTTAAGTCTCATTGTGAAATGGGGCCCATGGGCTCCACATGAAAATAAAACACAGACACACACACGAAAAAAACACAATATACACCCACAGTGCCCTTAGTAGTGGCAGTGCCCACAGTGGTAGTGCGTCTTATGCAGAGCCCACAGTAGCGGTGCCCTTTATGCAGTGCCCCAAGTAGTAGTGCCCTCAGGAGTGGTGCCCCTTATGCAATGCCCCCATTAGTGCCCCCAGTAGTAGTGCCCCCAGTAGTAATGCCACCTGTGGTAGTGCCCCCAATAGTAAAGCCCCAGTAGTGATGCCCCCTGCTGTAATGCCCCCTGTAGTAATGCCCCCTGTGGTAGTGCCCTCAGTAGTAGTGCCCCCAGTGGTAGTGCCCCAGCAGTAATGCCCCCAGAAGTAGTGCCTCCTATAGTAGTGCCCCCTGTAGTAGTGCCCCATAGTACTGCTCCAGCAGTAACGCCCCCAGTAGTAATGCCCCCAGAAGTACTGCCCCTGAAGTAATGCCCCCTGTAGCAGTGCCCCCTGTAGTGAAGCCACTTAAAAAAAACAAAATAACCAATACTTACTTTAAGCCCCGCTTCCGCGTTTGCGTCCGTCTGGCTGGCCGCTCCTTGGAACTATGGGAGAGATGTCATGACACGGCGGGAGGCTTGTCAAAAAAATTATATATATATAATTGTTTTTCTATAGCTCCACCCACATTTCCTGAACCTATTTTTCCCAAAAAATAGCCCTGTCTATATCAATGGTTTCCTGCAGTGCAAATTATGTTTCCTGACACTGGTGGACTCATTTTTGTACAGCAATATTATTATTATTATTATTATTATTATTATTATTATTATTATTATTATTATTAGAGATGTGCGCCGACCCTCGTGTTTTGGTTTTGGCTTTAGATCTGGATCCCCCTGGTTTTGGATCTGGATTGTTTTTGTTTTGGATCTGGATTTTTTCTTAAAAAATCATAAAAACAGGCCAAATCACATAATTTGGGCCAATTTTTGTTCCTACAGTATAATTAACCTCAATAAAAAAAATTGCCAGTAATTTCCAATCAATTTTGACCACCTCACAAAGTCACAATATTATTTTTTTCATCTAGTTAAGGCCAAAAGGTTGCATACAGCTAGCTGGCTGGCTAAGCTAAGTGACACAGTGGGCGGCACTAACATGTGGCAGTTCAGCTTCTAATTTCCAACACGGATACAGTGTTTTATACAGTGTGGGTTGGATACACCAATAGTGCACTTACTGTGACAGCAGTGTCGGCAGAGCGGAGTTGCTGACGGTGTCCTCAGTACATGGAATGGCAGTGCTGCGGTGCTGGCAGTGTCCTCAGTGAAGGGTACCAGTGATGTCGGCAGTGCGGGGGTGCCAGCAGTGTCTTTAGTGCAGGATTGCTGGCTGTGTCGGCAATGCGGAGGTTGCTGGTGGTGTCCTCAGTACATAGAATGGCAGTGCTGCGGTGCTGGCAGTGTTCTCAGTGAAAGGTACCGGCGGTGTCGGCAGAGTGGGGGTGCCAGTGGTATTCTTAGTGCAGCTTTGCTGACTGTGTCGGCAGTGCAGGGGTGTTCTCAATGCAGGGTGACAGTGGTGGCGGCAGAGCAGGGGTCCTAGCAGTGTCCTCAGTGCATGTGTGCTGACATTGTTGGCAGTGCAGGGGTGCTGGTGGTGTCCTCAGTATGGGAGTGTCGGCAGTGTCGGCATTGTGAGGATCGCTGACGGTGTCCTCAGTACGTGGGGCAGCAGGGCAGGGTTGCTGGCAGTGGCAGCAGCAGGGGTTGCCGACGGTGTCAGGCGGCGGGGGATGGCGGACGCCATCTTCTTCAGTGTTCATTTTCATTGGGCTCAACACTAATTGGCTGAGAGATGTGACAGACGACTCTCTCAGCCAATCAGCATTAAGCTCGCTCAATGCAAAACCTCACGACCCGACAGCGGGGTCACAAGGTTTTGCCTCGGGTGAGGGATCGGGGGCAGGCAGGGAGATCCGAGCGTCGCTCGGATCGCCCCGGATCCCTGAAATTCGGGTGGGTTCGGATCTCTGAGAACCAAACCCACTCATCTCTAATTATTATTATTATTATTATTATTATTATTATTATTAATAATAATAATAATAATAATAATAATAAAAATAATAATAATAATAATAAAAAAATAAACATTGCCTACATAGCATCAGCATATTCCGTTCCGCGCTTTACAATTGGGAACAAAGCAGTAATAAAGCATGACTGGGTAATAACAGACAGAGAGGTAAGATGGCCTTGGTGACAAGCTCACAATCTATATGGATTCCTCTGTTCCTGTACCTTACCATGCATTATTCTCACTGTATACAGGACACACCTGGATTCTTCGGAGGTGGTAATGAGACGAATAGAGCGTATCATTAGATATTACAAGACGGTGACAGAATCACCTTCGGTTCCTTGACAAAATGATTTACGACACCGAAGCCAAAAGCAACTCATGTTGAAATTCCTTTATTACCCGCGAAAACAAATATAATAATGTTTTATAGGTATGTAAAAGTTTTTAATCTTGGCACACGTTCAGTTTGTAGCTGTTTTTTTTTTTTAAATAACTTTAATTACATTATGGATTAATTTTTTTTTACCAAACAAATGTTTTACCGGTATCAGTAATGAGAACTCCAGAAAAACCAAAGCTGTAACAGTAAAACACATCGGGGTCTGGGGGCCTGATTCATTACCAATCGTAACTGCGATTACGCACGCAATCAGTGGATTGTTGCATTCTGCACATGTGTATGAAGTGCGCGGACCAGTCACTGCGACCGGGACTGAGATTGCAGTGACTACGCAGACCCATCGCAGAGTAATTGACAGGAAGTGCCATTTGTGGGTGGTGAGGGGGGGTGGTCGGCAAAATGCAAGCGTACCAGTGAGTTTAAATGGCGTTGCATGGGCGTTCAGAAATTATCCACTGTGATGCCCTACGCAGCCTGAGGCCTCATAGCGTGCGACAAAGTTAGCAATTCCTGAGTATGGTCAGAGCTTGTGCAAGTGTGCGTGAGGCTGCGATGGTACTCCATGTTACCGATGGTTTCGCAGTCATGCTAAGGATTACGGATGTGCGTAAGGTAAAGTGAGCGTCCTTATGTTGTGCTGGGAATGGCATAGCGATCGCAGTGGATTAGCATACTATCGCAGTGAGAATGCGTGCGTAATCGCTATTGCAATCGCAGAATGAATCAGGCCTAAATTTTGGATGGAGGTAAAATGAATGGAGATAAGGCATACCTGCCAACTCTCCCTGATTGTCAGGGAGACTCCCTGAAATAGCAGCAATCTCCCTGTCTCCCTGAAGAGTCTACCAATCTCCCTGATTGCACATTATCCCCATAATGTAGCTGTTATATAAAAAACACAAATATATACACATTCAAATGGGATCATTAGTATAATTTCCCTGCATTGGGTATAAGGCACAATGATCCCTATGACTACATCAGGACTTGACAAATCCCAGGGGCCAGGTTGCCATGGCTACCAGATTTTGCTGGCTGGCTACCAGATTTTGCAGTGAGGTAGGAAGCAGATCCTCATCTGCTCCCGTGGAGATTCGTACCTGAAGTATTGCGGTGTTCATTTCATGCACAGGAGTGCATGTGCTGAGTGTCGTCTGTGGTGACTGCTGTGCCTGTGTCCATCCTGGCCTGTGCTGACTCCTCTTGTCCGTCCCATCCTGCGCTGACTCCTCTCCATCCCAGCCTGTGCTGACCCATGCTGTCTCAGTCTACGTTGATCCTCCTGTACGTCCCGGCTGTCTATTGTCTCCTATCTCTGGCTGCATAGAGCTCTCCGGTAGTAGGGTCTATGCGTGGCCAGGGATTGCGGAGCAGCTTCAGAGGGATAGTGGTGTGACCACGAGGGGAGGGGGGTTCTGTTGTAATTTCTGGCACCATTATTTTATGTGAAATGTGGTCGTTATTACTGCAGGGTGGGGGTTGGAGCAGGGGAGCTGTGCAGAGCAGTGAGGGGGCCTCCATGTTACTATATCCATTCAACTGTAACCATTTTGTGGACTAGTATAGTGTGTATAACAGTTATATAACACACAGAGCTGTGCTCCTCACTCACTTCTGTAATTTTTTTGGGGGGAACGGTGGTCTGGCTCCTACACTTTCATCTTGGCTCCTAGATTTTAGAAAAATTTGTCAAGCCCTGGGCTACATGCATTTCCTGAAAAGTATCAGTGTGTTTTCATCAACAAATAGATCTTACTAACTGTTTTGGGGCTAATTTACATATGTAAGTCAGTTATATGACACGCCTCTCAGATGTATGACACGCCTCTCAGATGTAGCAGTACACGCCCACTTTACCGCCGCGCTCATAGGTGCTGCTTTCACACTCTCCCTGAAATTCTTTTTCAATAGTAGGCAAGTATGAGATAAAGTACCAGCCAATCAGCTCCTAACTGCAATGATGTCACAGGCTGTGTTTAAGAAATGATAGTTAGGAGCTGACTGGCTGGTACTTTATCTCCGTTCACTTTATTTGCATCCAAGGCTTCGTAAATAGACTCCTATGTACTAAGCCTCGGGGAGAGATACAGTGGAAAAAAAGTAACAACCAATCAGTTCCTAAATGACAGTTAGGAGCTGACTGGTTGGTACTTTATCTCCGTCCACTTTATCTCTCTCCAAGGCTTTGTACATGGACCCCATAGTAACACACACACACACCTGTACTTTACCAAGCACACTGTATATACTGTGCATACTGTTCTCTGACAGCCAAGCAGCGTTCATTAGACAGGGGGGGGGAGCACAGTTCTCAGAGAGGAACTCTCCGGAGTACTCAGTGAGTCTTCTGCGTGACCACCATTCCTGTCACTTGCTTTTAGTTTCGCACTTTGAATCCCGTTCCTTCCCAGCCGTACCTGGCTGCTCTGCCTTCATTCTCTTACTGTCAGCCCAGAGCTAATGCTCCAGGACCTATGGGCAGTCCTGATGTGCTTGATTAACCTTCTCTTTCTGACAGGTTCCTTTATAACCTATAACTCCCCCCAGGACATCCTAAGACCCAACCAACCTCCTGTCACCTCTACGCAGCAAAATGTCAGCTCAGGATGAGCTACGGCTGCTGACATTATGTAAGGCTGATAGACTTTCCGCTTGCAGCAGAACCGGGCCCAAACACCAACATTTATTATATTGATAAATAGGCATTTTTTTACACGCAACAACCAGAACCACAAACTAGATACAAAAATTTAGAATAAAGGTTCAGCTGAATTGCTACAAATAACCAACTACTGCACAATCTGCTCTCAGCGGTATATTAGTATGAAATGAAATTAACAATAAAAAAAAACACTGACAGAAGGGTCTGATCTGCTGTCTGTACATTTATTATTAATTTATTATCATTTATTTATATGGCGCCACAAGTGTTCCGCAGCGCCTTACACAGTGCATAAGCAAATAGGTTGATTTACAGTGACTTACAGTACAATTCAATACAATACAGGACATGGATAATATACATTGCTACATTCGCGACCATAACACCCAGATAAGCAACAATGCAAAGCAACCAAGTGTTAGGTGCCCTGGTAGAGAGTAAGAAGTAGATGAAGGTAGAGTAAGGAGATGCACAAGAGGGTAGAGGGCCCTGCTCATAGGAGCTTACATTCTAAAGGGGAGAGACAGTCAAACAGGGGTGACACAGATGGGCTAGGCATGGAGGAAGGAGCATGTAGCAGCAAGTTAGGATGAGAGCTGGAAGGCTTTGATGAAATAGTGGGTCTTGCATGCGTCTGAGTCACACTGTGCAAGCATCCAGTTCCATCAGTTGTGTCACTGGGATGTAGTTATGAGACCAGCGGCCTTAATATCGACATTGGAATCCCGACAAGGGACTTAAGATAGGCATCAAAATACCCCTAGTGGTGGCCCGGGTGCCGGACTTGAGGGGACGCCGGGGAGAGGCTGCCGGGAGGCTACGTTGCTGCTTTTGTGGGTTTTAAGCCGCACCCGGCCTTGAGAGGCAAAGAGACACCGTCAGTCTAATGTGGTGCCAGTTGCAAGCCAATCAGTGATCACGGACCAGCAGCCAATCAGCAGAGGCTGCCGGTCCGTGAGCTCCAATTGGTACGCAATCAGAGCCACATTACAATGACGGCAGTACTGACATTTCCCCAGCGTGTGGCAGCCCCGTTCTGCGCCACACCAAGCTCACCCACTGCATGGCCCTGGCAGGTAAGAGAAGGGAGATGTGGCTTAATGTAAAAGAGGCCTTACTGTGGCATAATGTGTAAGGGGCATTACTGTGGCATAATGTGTAAGGGGCCTTACTGTGGCATAATGTGTAAGGGGCCTTACTGTGGCATAATGTGTAAGGGGCCTTACTGTGGCATAATGTGTAAGGGGCATTACTGTGGCATAATGTATTTGGGGCATTACTGTGGCATAATGTATATGGGGCATTACTGTGGCATAAATGTATAAGGGGTATTACTGTGGCATAATGTATATGGGGCATTACTGTGGCATAATGTATTTGGGGCATTACTGTGGCATAATGTATATGGGGCATTACTGTGGCATAATGTGTAAGGGGCCTTACTGTGGCATAATGTGTAAGGGGCCTTACTGTGGCATAATGTGTAAGGGGCCTTACTGTGGCATAATGTGTAAGGGGCATTACTGTGGCATAATGTATATGGGGCATTACTGTGGCATAATGTATTTGGGGCATTACTGTGGCATAATGTATATGGGGCATTCCTGTGGCATAATGTGTAAGGGGTCTTACTGTGGCATAATGTGTAAGGGGCATTACTGTGGCATAAATGTATAAGGGGTATTACCGTGGCATAATGTGTTGCAACTTTTAAGGGGCATTACTGTGGCAGAATGTGTTGTAAGGGACATTACTGTGTGGCATAATTTGTTGTAGGGGGCATTACTGTGGTATAATGTGTTATAACGGTCATTAATGTGTGGCATAATGTGTTATAAAGGGCATTACTGTGTCACAAAACCACACACCCTTTTCATCCTCTATGTTGTATTTTTTTTAGGGGTCGCCAAATTATGGCCTTGCCCCGGGTGACAAAAATCCTAGTTTCAGCCCTGAGAACAGGAAAATGCTTTTGCTGATATCACTTGTTTTTAAATGGCAGGTATCCAGGTCCGTTCCTCTAACGAGATATCCCTGTATCAGGCATCACTCTCCTGGGGTAGTGAGGGCACAGATGAGCCTCTCACAACAGCTCCGGACTCAGAGTTCCGTTTACCGAGCGCACTCTGCAATAACTGACTGTAGCAAGGAGGACAGACTGATATGATGAGTGTATCTGGGGTGCTGCATGGCCATTGCAAATTCTGCCCTTCCTCAGTAAAATGTTCTCTGTATTGTATATCAGTCAGTAGAATGCTGTCGGTATAGTATATTAGTCATTTGAAAGCTTCCTGTAATCTATATCAGTTCTCTGTATATTATATCAGTCTTTAGAATGCTTTCTGTATTCTATATCAGTTATCAGAATGTTCTTTGTATTGTGTACAAGTCATTAGAATGCTTTCTGTATTCTATATCAATGCTCTCTATATAGTATATCCATCAGTAAAATGTATATGTATTGTATACCATTCTGTAGAATGCACTCTGTATTTTCAATAGTCAGTAAAATATTATCTGTAGAATGTTTTGTGAATTGTATATGTTATTAGAATTATTTCTGTATTTTATATCAGTCAGTAGAATGTTCTCTGTATTGTATATCAGTCTGCAGAATGCACTATATATTGTTTAGCAGTCAGTAAAATGTTCTTTGTACTGTATATTAGTCAGTAGAATGTTCTCTGTATTGAATATCAGTCATTAGAATTTCTGTATAAGGGGGATGTAGTTATGTTATGTAGTAAATCTCGACAAGGGACTTAAGATAGGCGTCGAAATACCGACACCTATCTTAATTCCGATGGAGGAATCCAGAAGGATGGCTGCCTGAATGCGGTATGTCCGGTGCGCCCTAAGCGTTAACCGCGGGGGGGAATATTTGGTGTAGGAAGCATAGCGGGGTTAGCATTAGGTTTTTTTTTCGGGGGGAGGTTAGGGTTAGGCACCACTGGTGGGGGGGTTAGGGTTAGGCACTGAGGGGAGAGGGCTAGGTTTAGACACAAAGGAAGGTGACTTAGGTTTATACACTAACTGGGAGGGTTAGGGTGAGGGTGGGGAGGGTTAAGGTTACGCTACAAGAAGAGATGGTTAGGGTTAGGGAGAGAAGGGGGGAGAGTAAGTATACTTACCCGACCCCTGTCGGGATACCAACCATCGGGATTCCGCTGTTGGTATTTTGACAGTAGGCATCTCAACAGCCAGCATTACGTACCGATCCCCTATATACTGTAAGTCAGTAGAATGTTCTCTGTATTGTATATCAGTCTGTAGAATGCTCTCTGTATTGTACAGCAGTAAGTAAAATGATCTCTGTACTATATATCAGTCAGTGGAATTTTCTTTGTATTATGCAGGGGTCAGTAGATTGTCTTCTATATAATATGTATTAGTCACAACAATACTCTGCAATAATCAGCCAATGTTGGGCAGTACCAAGGGAATGCAGTTAACAGTAGCACGCTGGCATTAAAGGCTTGGAGCAGACTGGAGAAGGACTTGTTATGTGTTAGTCATACCCACTCTAGGGTGGCGCAGCACTATTTTTCCAGGTATAGTATGTGGATAGACCTTGCACTTCTATTGTATATACAATGTAAGCACTGATAAGGTTGGCTGGCAGATATAATTACTGGTGACTGGAGAATGGAAATGTTGTTCCACTGTGAAAAAAAAGGCAACACGGAAGAACACTGCGTGAGTCTCACATAAATAGCAGGGAAAGCAATGCAATCACTGTTAAAAAGTTAAACACATTACATGATCCAAGGCAGCATTAATTATCTGCTGGGAGGATTCATTTGGCTCAGTTACTAAAGCGATAGATCCGGGTGGATCAGTGCATAAAGGTTTATTTGCATTCTAGTGAGGCCTTTGATGCAGTTTCCCAATAAATTAAAATAGAAACTGAAAACCCCTGGATTTGACGTAAATGTGGCGGAATGGGGAAAGGTTCAGATAAAGGACATGTACTCATTAGTGATATTATTTGCGGTCTGCAGGAGAAGGTTTTATCTGATCATATTAAAAATATATAACAGGGTTGATAAGAGTGCGAAATATTAAATTAAATAAATCTAATGTAAAATAATGCATGTGTGACACAGCAATACAACTACAGCATACCGAGCGAATGATGATGTAACACCAGTAACACAGGGCCCGCTTTACTTATAACGGCCGCTCATTGGCTGGTTGCACGTGTCCCAGCCAATGAGCGGCCGCTATATTTAAAATGGCCTCTGATTGGCTGGCGGGCCGTGGGATTTCCCGAAGAGGCCCGTCAGCTGGCATTCGCGATGTATTGGTATGTGTGACAACACATACCAATACTTGTCCGTATGGCTTCAGGGCAGTCAGTTTGTTATGTTTCCAAGTTGAGGGTTGCTACGGAGAGCAGCGCGAGGATGGAGGTGAGTATCAGAACTTTATTCCAGGTACACCCAGTGGATTCTACATGGGAGAAGTGGACAGATCAGCTGGCAGTAAGTATGTGTGAATGGGATAGTGGGATAGGTAGATATGTAATAAAGTTAATCTGTATACGGTGTGTGTGTATTAGGGGTGAGCGGGTTCGGATTTCTGAAATCCGAACCCCCCCGAGCCCCCCCGATCCGAGTCCGATCCGAGTCAGGCTCGACTTTTCCCGCCTGACTCGGATCTGAAATCGAGGCAAAACGTCATCATCCCGCCTTCCGAGTCTCGCGGGTTTTGGAACCTATATAAGGTACCCGCGTCGGCGCCATTTTCTCACTCAGCTGTGGACAGTGAAGAGGGAGGGTGGGAGTTAGGGCTGGCTGGGCTGTGTAGTGTAGTGTAGTGCAGAGTAGTGTTGTGCTGTGCTGTGCTGCTGTTGCCCACTACTTCAAAGTCCATAGGGGCTGGCTGTGTTGTGCTGTGCTGCTGTTGTTAATAGGGGCTGTGTCCACTACTTCAAAGTCCATAGGGGCTGGCTGGACTGTGTTGTGCAGTCAGTTGTCCATAGGGGCTGTGTCCACTCCAAAGTCCTGTGCAGTGTCCCAGTCCTAAAGGGGTGCTGTAGTGTTGTCCAGGGGGTGCTCTGTCCATCAGGGGTGCTCCCCCCAAGTGCTAAAAAAATAATATTTTTTGTGTGTTTGTGAATTGTGTGCGCAGTAGCCGCACGTGCATCAACAAAGTAGTGCCAAGCGTGCGCCTGTGTCATAAGTAAAGGGCCGGCTGGCTTGACCGTTAAAGGGTGCTGTAACCCCCAAAGTACACTCCAAACCAAAAAAATAATAATTTTCTGTGTTTGTGAATTGTGTGCGCAGTAGCCGCACGAGCATCAACAAAGTAGTGCCAAGCGTGCGCCTGTGTCATAAGTAAAGGGCTGGCTGGCTTGACCGTTAAAGGGTGCTGTAACCCCCAAAGTACACTCCAGTCCAAACCAAAAAAAAAATTATTTTCTGTGTTTGTGAATTGTGTGCGCAGTAGCCGCACGTGCATCAACAAAGTAGTGCCAAGCGTGCGCCTGTGTCATAAGTAAAGGGCCGGCTGGCTTGACCGTTAAAGGGTGCTGTAACCCCCAAAGTACACTCCAGTCCAAACCAAAAAAAAAATATTTTCTGTGTTTGTGAATTGTGTGCGCAGTAGCCGCACGTGCATCAACAAAGTAGTGCCAAGCGTGCGCCTGTGTCATAAGTAAAGGGCCGGCTGGCTTGACCGTTAAAGGGTGCTGTAACCCCCAAAGTACACTCCAAACCAAAAAAATATATATTTTCTGTGTTTGTGAATTGTGTGCGCAGTAGCCGCACGTGCATCAACAAAGTAGTGCCAAGCGTGCGCCTGTGTCATAAGTAAAGGGCCGGCTGGCTTGACCGTTAAAGGGTGCTGTAACCCCCAAAGTACACTCCAAAACAAAAAAATATGTATTTTCTGTGTTTGTGAATTGTGTGCGCAGTAGCCGCACGTGCATCAACAAAGTAGTGCCAAGCGTGCGCCTGTGTCATAAGTAAAGGGCCGGCTGACTTGACCGTTAAAGGGTGCTGTAAACCCAAAGTACACTCCAGTCCAAACCAAAAAAAAAATATTTTCTGTGTTTGTGAATTGTGTGCGCAGTAGCCGAACGTGCATCAACAAAGTAGTGCCAAGCGTGCGCCTGTGTCATAAGTAAAGGGCCGGCTGGCTTGACCATTAAAGGGTGCTGTAACCCCCAAAGTACACTCCAGTCCAAACCAAAAAAATAATTATTTTCTGTGTTTGTGAATTGTGTGCGCAGTAGCCGCACGTGCATCAACAAAGTAGTGCCAAGCGTGCGCCTGTGTCATAAGTAAAGGGCCGGCTGGCTTGACCGTTAAAGGGTGCTGTAACCCCCAAAGTACACTCTGGTCGAAACCAAAAAAAATATTATTTTCTGTGTTTGTGAATTGTGTGCGCAGTAGCCGCACGTGCATCAACAAAGTAGTGCCAAGCGTGCGCCTGTGTCATAAGTAAAGGGCCGGCTGGCTTGACCGTTAAAGGGTGCTGTAACCCCCAAAGTACACTCCAAACCAAAAAAATATATATTTTCTGTGTTTGTGAATTGTGTGCGCAGTAGCCGCACGTGCATCAACAAAGTAGTGCCAAGCGTGCGCCTGTGTCATAAGTAAAGGGCCGGCTGACTTGACCGTTAAAGGGTGCTGTAAACCCAAAGTACACTCCAGTCCAAACCAAAAAAAAAATATTTTCTGTGTTTGTGAATTGTGTGCGCAGTAGCCGAACGTGCATCAACAAAGTAGTGCCAAGCGTGCGCCTGTGTCATAAGTAAAGGGCCGGCTGGCTTGACCATTAAAGGGTGCTGTAACCCCCAAAGTACACTCCAGTCCAAACCAAAAAAATAATTATTTTCTGTGTTTGTGAATTGTGTGCGCAGTAGCCGCACGTGCATCAACAAAGTAGTGCCAAGCGTGCGCCTGTGTCATAAGTAATGGGCTGGCTGGCTTGACCGTTAAAGGGTGCTGTAACCCCCAAAGTACACTCCAGTCCAAACCAAAAAAAAAAATATTTTCTATGTTTGTGAATTGTGTGCGCAGTAGCCGCACGTGCATCAACAAAGTAGTGCCAAGCGTGCGCCTGTGTCATAAGTAAAGGGCCGGCTGGCTTGACCGTTAAAGGGTGCTGTAACCCCCAAAGTACACTCCAAACCAAAAAAATATATATTTTCTGTGTTTGTGAATTGTGTGCGCAGTAGCCGCACGTGCATCAACAAAGTAGTGCCAAGCGTGCGCCTGTGTCATGAGTAAAGGGCTGGCTGGCTGGCTGGCTTGACCGTTAAAGGGTGCTGTAACCCCCAAAGTACACTCCAAACCAAAAAAATATATATTTTCTGTGTTTGTGAATTGTGTGCGCAGTAGCCGCACGTGCAGCAACAAAGGAGCAGCGCCAAGCGTGCGCCTGTATCCCATAAGTAAAGAGCCGGCTGGCTCATTTCTTAAAGGCTGGTGTAACTCACAAAGTGCACTACTCTCCAGCAAAAATAAAAAAATATTTTCTGTGTTTAGCCGCACGTATATATCAAATCGATATAACATAAATGGAGGACCAAACTTTCTCCGATAAAAATAAAATAGAGAAAGATCAAGAACCACTTCCTCCTAGTGCTGAAGCTGCTGCCACTAGGCATGACATAGACGATAACATGCCATCAACGTCGTCTGCCAAGGCCGATGCCCAATGTCATAATAGAGGGCACATACAATCCCAAATGACAAAGTTCAGGAAAATGACCTTGAAAAAAACATTTAAATCAGCTGAAGAGAAACGTAAACTTGCAATATGCCATTTACGACACGGAGTGGCAAGGAACGGCTAAGGTCGATCCCTAGTATGTTCATGACTAGTGGTTCAGCTTCATATGACGATGGAAGCCCTCCTCCCACTAAAAAAATCAAAAGAGTTAAGCTGGCAAAAGCACAGCGAAGAACTGTGCTTTCTAAGAAGATATCACAAATCCCCAAGGAGAGTCCAAGTGTGGTGGTGGTTGCGATGCCTGACCTTCCCAGCACTGGACGGGAAGAGGTGGCTCTTTCCACCATTTGCACGCCCCCTGCAAGTGCTGAAAGGAGCACCCACAGTCCACTTGCTGATATGCAAATTGAAGATGTCACTGTTGAAGTACAACAGGATGAGGATACTGGTGTAGCTGGCGCTGAGGAGGAAGTTGGCGAGGAGGATTCTGATGGTGATGTGGTGTGTTTAAATCAGGCTCCGGGGGAGACAGTTGTTGTCCGTGGGATGAAAAAGCCCATCACGGTCATGCCTGGGCAGAAGACCAAACATTCCACCTCTTTGGTCTGGCAATATTTCTATCCAAATCCGGACAACAACTGTCTTGCCATATGTACCTTATGTAAAGGTGGAATAAGTAGGGGTAGGGACGTTAACCACCTAGGAACATCCTCCCTTTTACGGCACCTGCAGCGTGTTCATAATAAGTTACTGTCAAGTTCAGAAACTTTGGCTAAGACCGTAAGCAGTCCAGGGACACCTAAATCCCGTTGTCCTGTTGTATCCAAGCGCCTGCAAACCACACCGTCAACTCCCTCCTCGTCAATTTCCTCCTTAGTCAGGATCGGAAGTAGTCCTGCAGGCCATGTCACTGGCATGACTGACTCTCCTATCCCGGATTCCTCCGGAGGATCCTGCATTGCTACGCCTCCTGCAGCCGCTGCTGATGTTGCTGCTGCTGGGAGTCGTTCATCATCCCAGAGAGGAAGTAGGAACACCACTACTTTTACTAAACAATTGACCCTCCAACAGTCCTTAGCGAGGAGGATGAAGTACGACAGCAGTCATCCTGAAGCAAAACGTATAACTGAGGCCTTGACTGCTATGTTGGTGTTAGACGTGCGTCCGGTATCCGCCATTAGTGCAGTGGGATTTAGACAATTGATGGAGGTAGTGTGTCCCTGGTTCCAAATCCCGTCTAGATTCCACTTCACTAGGCAGGCGATACCGAGACTGTACAGAAACGTCAGAAAAAGTGTCCTCAGTGTCCTGAAAAATGCCGTTGTACCCAATGTCCACTTAACCACGGACATGTGGACAAGTGGAACAGGGCAGACTAAGGACTATATGACTGTGACAGCCCACTGGGCAGATGTATCACCTTACGCAGCAACAGCAGCAGCGTCACCAGTCGCAGCATCTCAGAAACGCCAGCTCGTTCCAAGGCAGGCTACGCTGTGTATCACCGGTTTCAGTAAGAGGCACACCGCCGACAACCTCTTAGAGAAACTGAGGGAAATCATCGCCCAGTGGCTTACCCCACTTAGACTCTCTTGGGGATTTGTGATATCTGACAACGCCACCAATATTGTGCGGGCATTACATCTGGGCAAATTCCAGCACGTCCCATGTTTTGCTCACACAATAAACTTGGTGGTGCAGAATTTTCTGAAAAGCGACAGGGGCGTGCAGGAGACGCTTTGGGTGGCCCGAAAAATTTCTGGCCACTTTCGCCATTCAGCGACTGCGTGCCGAAGACTGGAGCGCCAGCAAACACTCTTGAACCTGCCCAGCCATCACCTGAAGCAAGAGGTTGTGACGCGGTGGAACTCAACCCTCTATATGCTTCAGAGGATGGAGGAGCAGCAAAAGGCCATTCAAGCCTATACATCCACCTATGACATAGGCAAAGGAGGGGGTATGCACCTGACTCAAGCGCAGTGGAGAATGATTTCCGTGTTGTGCAAGGTTCTCCAGCCCTTCGAACTTGCCACACGTGAAGTCAGTTCAGACACTGCCAGCTTGAGTCAGGTCATTCCCCTCATCAGGCTTTTGCAGAAGCAGCTGGAGAAAGTGAAGGAGGAGCTAAGACGGAGTGATTCCGCTCGGCATGTGGGACTTGTGGATGAAGCCCTTCATTCGCTTTGCCAGGATTCCAGGGTGGTCAATCTGTTGAAATCAGACCACTACATTTTGGCCACCGTGCTCGATCCTAGGTTTAAAGCCTATGTGGTGTCTCTCTTTCCGGCCGACACAAGCCTGCAGAGGTGGAAAGACCTGCTGGTGAACACACTGTCAGCTGAAGCGTAACGTGACACGTCAACAGCTCCTTCTTCATTTTCTCCCGCAACTGGGGCTGCCAGGAAAAAACTTAGGTATCCTAAGCAACCCGCTGGCGGTGATGCAGGGCAGGCAGGACCAAGTTTGGACATCTGGTCCGGACTGAAGGACCTGGCAACAATTTCTGACATGTCTACTGTCACTGCATATGATACTGTCACCATTGACAGAATGGTGGAGGATTACATCGGTGACAGCATCCAAGTAGGCATGTCAGACAGTCCATACCTGTACTGGCAGGAAAAAGAGGCAATTTGGAGGCCCCTGTACAAACTGGCTCTATTTTACCTGAGTTGCCCCCCCTCCAGTGTGTACTCCGAAAGAGTGTTTAGTGCAGCCGGGAACCTTGTCAGCGAAAGGCGTAGGAGGTTGCTTCCACAGAATGTGGAGAAGATGATGTTCATCAAAATGAATTATCAGCTCTTCCAGGGAGACCAGCCTCCAGAACGTACAGAGGGACCTGTGGTGGTGGATTCAAGTGGGGACGAGTTAGTACTTTGTGAGAATGAGGATGTACACACTGAAGAGGGTGAGGAATCGGTGGATGAGGAGGATGAGGATGACATCTTGCCTCCGTAGAGCCAGTTTGTGCAGGGACAGATTAATTGCCAGCTTGTTTTGTGGGGGCCCAAACGAACCAATCATTTCAGCCACAGTTGTGTGGCAGACCCTGGCGCTGAAATGATTGGTTTGTTAAAGTGTGCATGTCCTGTTTATACAACATAAGGGTGGGTGGGAGGGCCCAAGGACAATTCCATCTTGCACCTCTTTTTTTTCTTTGCATTATGTACAGTTTGGGGCCTAGTTTTTCAAACTGCCATCCTGTCTGCCATTGCAGTATCACGCCTAGATGGGTCACGTGTTTGTGCCGCCCACTCGTGTCGCTTAGCATAGTCATCCAGCTACCTCGGTGCAACCTTTTGGACATAAAAACACTATTGTGAGGTGTGAGGTGTTCAGAATAGACTGGAAATGAGTGGAAATTAAGGTTATTGAGGTTAATAATAGCATAGGAGCCGAAAAACCTACAAATTCTGTGATTTTAGCTGTTTTTATGCTTTTTTTCAAAAAAATACAGATCCAAAACACAAAACCCAGAACCCAAAACACGGAAGGGTGGTTTTGGCAAAACCAATCCAGATCCAAGACACGAAGAAAGATCCAGATCCAAAACTAAAACACAAAACGCGAAAAGTGGCCGGTGCACACCCCTAGTGTGTATACTATGTTTTTTTAACTAGTTAATTTACAGTGGGGGTACGGGTGCCGGCCTCCTGCTGGTATTTGTAGTTCCACAAGTGCCAAAGGGCAGGCATGCTGGCACCTGTAGTTCCACTGTAAATTAAAATAGTTTTGAACTATATACCACATTATTACCCCGTACCCACAGATCCAGGGGTGCGGGGAAGAGCCCAGGGCTTCAGCCTAAGCCTGGGGTTTTGGGAGAGGGAGAGTCCTTCTTGGGGGCATCCCCACTTCCCCTGAGATTCCCGGCTTGGGCTGACCAACTTGCGGTGATAGGGTCTCCTGGCTGAGGCATTACACCCCAGTCGGTTTGGGTCCGGTGCTGGTTTCAAATATAGGGGGACCCCTACACATTTTTTTCCCCCTATACAGTGCATATGGAAAGTATTCACAGCGCTTCACTTTTTCCACATTTTGTTATGTTACAACCTTATTCCAAAATGGAATAAATTCATTTTTGTCCTCAAAATTCTACACACAATACCCCATAATGACAACGTGTAAAGTTTTTTGGAGATTTTTGCAAATTGAATATAAAAAAAAAATTAAGAAATCACATGTACATAAGTAACATAACAAAATGTGGAAAAAGTGAAGCGCTGTGAATACTTTCCGGATGCACTGTATTTAAAACCAGCACTCGCCCTGAAGCCTTGTGCTGGTTCCTAAATTACGGCAGAACCCTACTCGTTTTGTTCCCCATAATTTTAGGAACCAATATTGGCTGAGCAGCCCGGGGCAGGTTATGCTTTTGGGGGAGACCCTATGTCATTTTTTTTTTTATAAAAACACTTTAAATTAGGTACCACCAGAGATTGTAATCTCAATTGTTGGTAAATTCCACAGTTGCATCTCTTTCATGAATTTACTTGTGGTGAGTTGATTCCAGTTTGCAATCTCAGTTTTTCAGTGAAAAATTAAAACTCTCCCCCAAACTGACCCGAGTTTGTAAATTTGAGAGATGAAAAACATGCCCAAACTCTCCAGAGATTGCTAACTCGACCAAACTCGAATCTTAGTAAGTTTACCCCTAAGTGTCAGGAGGAGGGGGCTCAGCTGCCTCAGCCATATTGGCCAGAGAGGTAAGTGTTAATCTTCCACTTCGAAGGGCCTGTCTCAGAGGATTTTTCTTTGTTCCAGAATCCAAAATCCTGCAATTGCCCCTGGACCTTTATGGTAAAACAGTTTAAGAATTCATGGGGACAACATTTTGCTTCTGTTAGACATATGAAGAAAACAAACTAATCCCCCAAAAAGGCAGCAACAAACACATACAAAAAAAAATGAGAGCAGTGAACAATTTTCTGACATCAAATTCTCTGTCTATGACCAATTCTATGCAAGTGACTAATTATTAGGAGCTCGTCACTGGATAAGCTGAGCTGTCACTGAATGCCGATGCTTTCTGTTCACACAAAACACAGGATAACTATTAAAATGTAAACTATTAATAGACCTGCTCTTACATGTAATTCTCCTTTTAATTATGTTTGCTGTTACAAAACCAGTTGCATTAAGACTATTAAACTCCGCATTGTCATTAGCTGAGAATAGAGCCAGCATCCAGGGTGGAAATCCACTTCTCCATTTGCTAATGACTCTTGTAATGGATTGTGATAGAGAGTGAGCAGACCTGGGCCTCTTGAAGGGATAATGGAAAAGAGCAGAGACCTGGAAATTGCCCAATGCTGCCACTTAATTTCTCCCTCTTCCCTCTGGTGTTGAAATCCTTGAAAAAGTTAAACTGAGCAAAGATAGGCAATAAATGTTAGAAAGCAGTGTGCTCCTGCATTCTCTCCTCACTGTACATACATGGAGGGCAGTAGGACCCAGAATCTGCAGGGAGGTCTGTCCTCTAACCTGATGATCTCCTGCATGTGTCATCCACTTAGCTCCAGAGAGTCCCCAGTGTAAACCTGCATAAAGCTGTTCCAGCATCCCTGCACCACTACCCATTTGCAGCATACACTCATCAGCTAATGAGCTGTATAGAACCCCATATCGCTCAAGCTCAGATCCATTGCCAGTGTACATGTAACAGTGAGTACGACTGTACCTGTTTTCTACCAATAAAACAACACCACTGGTTTTAGTAACTGGGCTGTTCATAGTTTGAGCTATTCGCTGATGTGTGCCTATATAATTCTGCAATATCAACACCTGCACACACATAATTTCCAACAAAAAACACCCACCTCCCAGGTAATCCCACTGCTGCCACCACTATAACCTACTTACTTATTAGCTGCCAACATGCTATCTGATCAAATTGCCCTACAGTGTTACTGTATCTTGTTCTTTGAGAGTGTAGAACAGCCTAGTGGTTGGCCGCAAAAAATAGATTATTCCAAACGCGGGAAAAGCTTGCTGTGCACCCATTTTATACAAAAATACAGGACAATGAAACACTCATTACCAGTGGAGGCTCCAGTGGTAGGGCTGCAGCACAGTCCAAAATTCAAATAGGGGAGCCACACCAACTGCCCTTCCAAATACTGGCACACATCACCGACCGGGACTCACCAGCAGTTGTTGTGACTCCCCTATTAAAATCTTTGACTGAGCTGCAGCCCCACCTCTGGAGCCTCCACTGCTCATTACTAATAAACTAAGGATCATTTGGTTTTTTTTTTATCATCAAGTGACATGTAATGGCTGCAGAATACAGTGACTGTGGACAGTGCTGGACCTTCCCGTCTTTAATGCCGCGCAGTGTGACAGGGTGATTCTTATTGGCTGCTGGTGATACACCTGACCGCAGACGGTACATGTCAGCTGTGGCTTCAGCTTCGGTCTACCAGCCAATAAGACTCCGTCTGACTCTTTTTGGCTGCTGCTGGCTGCTCCCGGATGTCCACCACGATCACCAGTCGCGCGTACGCTTTGACCACCACTGCTGTACCTCATTGCCATTTTGATGGCATCCATAACAAGTGCCCTCTTTGCAAGGAAGCTCGGTTATGCAGGACTTCCCATGTGATTCAGAGCCATAGTTATGCCATATTCTCTCTTGTACATCATGATGATGAACATTGCAATGCTCTGGGGGGGCACTAACAGCATCAGTGTTAAGGCCGAGTGGGATTCACAAGCCCTTGATAGAGGACATCCGTGCTGCCATTATCACGTCTCACTTTTGTGCGTTTGAATGTTTTTATTAAATCAGTGGAAATGTATCTAGAAATGTGCTTTCTTTCTCAGAGTGCACCTGATAGGTACAGAAGGCGTCAGATGGAAGGTTCAAGATGACACCTTATTACCGCCATCTTCTAAGTACCAGTAAAATCAAGTCTTTTTGCAGGGAGGAAAATGCCATGTACCCCATCCCTCGCTAAACATGGACCAACCTCCTAAAGGCACCTTCTCCGATAACTGCCAACACAATACCAAACTTCTGCTCTCAGCTAGGGACGCCACTGTGCCCCGGGTCTACTATCAGACCCTGCCAATGGCCTTTGGATGCTTCCCCAGCTCTGTTCCTGCAATTTCCGTTCCAAATATACTAGGGGCTCGATTCAGACCTGCTCACTAGATGCGTTCGCTCTCTAGATGCGTATGCAAATTCGGCATGGCAAGCGATCGCACGGCAAGGCATTAGCACGCCCACTATGTCTTGGCGTGGTGCGATCACTTTGTGTATGCAGACGCCCACCAGCCTGTCTTAAGATGCCCACTTGCGCACGTCATCTCCAGGAAGTGTATGCAACCATCGGTAACATCGAGTACCATCGGATGCATACGCAGCACTTGTGGTTGACCATACCCTACCGCAAGCACTGCGAGTGCTTCACTGTGTAAAACAACCATGCAACACGTACTATGACGCTGCCTCTTAATTATACACCCCTCTGAAATGGCGTTGAGACGCTCTGGCACGCCTGCGTTCGCATCTCCACTCCCCCGTTTCTAGCGGCCAACCCCTGTCACCACCCAGAAACGGCTTCTCTCGTCACTCATTCTGCCGGGCAGTCTGTGCGCAGTGAGCGAATGCTTCCCGATCGCTCGCATTAGTTTGCGCATGTGCATTGCGATGCGTACACATGTGCAGAATGCAAACGATCAGCTAGCTACGTGCGAAAGCATCCTAGCGAGCGGGTCTGAATCAGGCCCGCTGTTCCTGCACTATTTTTACTTACTAGTTCATGGCAATTTGGTCCGATCCGCTAAGGAGACGCTACGCTGTGGGATGGTTATATTTACTGATCTGAATTATGATTGGAATTTAACAGCAAAACTTTTTTTTCCCCCTCTACATGCTTTGTTTTTTGGCAACGTTCCCAGAAGCCCCCAGAGAGGAGCGTGAGCAGCAATGTTCTGTGCAGAAACGTTTTGTCTGATCCTCCTCCCATCTCAGCTGGTCACTCTCGCTACAGACAACAAGTCAGTGACTCATTGGCCTCGACGGCCCGTGGATGGATTAAGAAAATCATTCGTATCCATCTGCTGGGTTTGCTCCAGAAGCTTTATAGTGAACAGCACGGGGCACTTTCGCACTGTTTAAGTTTCAACTTACTCTGACGTCCAAGCTCTTCGCTGTACATTAGCCTGAAGCTTATAGGGACTTTGATACGTAGCTATGGCCATTCGCTGATTGGGCTTCGATCAATGCAAATTTCTGCTGCAGCGGAATTAAACAGAGAACGTTTTAACATTTGTCACCTAATTGTGCACAGGAAATAGCAAATCCAAAAATTCCATCCAAATTTTATTTTTCCACTTTTACCCGCTCCCTCCTTCAGAAGATCTCCTCTCATACAAATTTATGTTGGTCCTACAGTCACGTCCTGACCTCTACAAGCTTTCCTTCCCTCTCCTGTACCCTTTCAATCCAAGCTAGTCAGTCATAGCAATTACATGTATGTGCTTAGCTACAGATATCTTAAGACTGAGGGTCTGATTCAGCAAGGAACGCACGGATGCAGACGCACGCAATCAGGCGCTGCGAGAATATGCTAATGAATGCATACGCACGCCAATCGCAGCAGAATAATCAGACGCCCAGCACTACATAATACCACCCACTTCCCTTTACTTGCGTCCTCTATACCTGGGAAGACAGCGGTAACATCGAGAACCATGGAACCCATACACACAATAGTGGTTGTCCTGACCCTCCCGCAGACATAGCGAGACTTCCTGCGTGCAACTAGACCTCAGGCTGCGTCCGCCTCCGCAAGGGCTTAATTACGCACGCCCCTGAAAAGCCGTTCAAACGCACAGGCACGCCTGCTTTTGCCCGACCACTCCCCCACAAACAGCACTCTCTGTCAGTCACTTGTCCCTGTGGCTGCGGACTCCCTGCGTACGCATACTCTATCGCACTGGCCAGTTCGCGCACTGCGATGCATACGCATGTGCAGGGCAAAACCATCGACCGATTGTGTGTGTTTGCATCCGTGCGTTTCTTGCTGAATCAGGCGCTATATAGCATACTAGGTTACACGCGCGCTGCATGAAGATAAGTTTAAAGCATCATATGGTTGAGACTTAATGGCGATCATGATGAGTGGCGTTTCAGTTTACACGCATATGCCTTTTGGGCCTTATTGAGTGAGATATAAAAGTGATTTGCTCCTTTTTACTGCCCACGAGTTGCAGGTTTCTCTTAATGCGCCTGCGAGATGGCACAACTCATAAGCCGGGATCGGGGCTGGAATGGTTGTGCAGACACGGCCAAAGTGCATGGCGTGGGCATGCAGACACAAAGGGCCTGATTCAGAGCCGGAAGCTATTTGCGCTCGCTCGGTCAGAAAAAGGGGCCGGCTATTTAAATTGAGCGCTCGCTCTTTGCGGTCTGTTGACGCCTCTATGTCTGAGCGAGCGAACGAAACATGCGCTCGCTATTTTGTAAAGACGCCCCCTGGCCGCTCGCATCCTACGTCATCTCAGCTATTTATTTGATTAATCGAGTACATCGAAAGGCATCTGAACTGCTCGCAGTGCTTGTGGTAGGTTTATCCTACCACAATCATGCGAACAGTTCAGGCTAAGAGACAACCAAGTGACGTGGCCGATGACGCTGCTTTGTTAATTATGCACACCCTTAAAACGCCCGTTTTGACCGTTTGGCACGCCTGTGTTCGGATCTCCACTCCCCATTTTCAAGCACCTCCCCCGTTACCACCCACAAACGCCTCATCCTGTCACTCATATTAGCAGGCACTCGCTATTTGGCGAGCGCTCGATTTTCGACCGCAATGACTGGTTGGCGCATGCGCATTACGACCCATACGCATGCGCAGTTGTGCGAACATCGCTCGGAGCGAACGAGCGGCCGCTTACGAGCGGCTCTGAATCAGGCCCAAAGTGTTATGAAATGTCAGGGTGTGGTCTGCAGGTGCTATAACCTTGGTGTATGTGTAATAGTGATGATGATGTCTGCTTCAGATTGGTCACAAAGGATAAAAGCACACCCATTTATGCAAATGCACTGAAACTGCTGCAAGCGTGTTTTAAAAGTCACTTTACACAATACACTGCCGCACTCATTTTACACATATAAAGGCTCCTTCCCACTCTGGGAAGGGAAGACCTGCACGTACATTTTTATGTACGCGTATACTATATTTGCATCTGCTTTGCTTATCAAATGCACCAAGTCCATTGAGTATTTATAACCTGACTATGCAGCCATTAACTGTACTGTATTTGCATTGGGTACCAAGAACTTTGCTAGTTTGATAAATCACCTCCAAAACCACGCCTCCAGTCATACCACGGTACATCAGACCCAGGTACTGTATTGGTGGCTCCTTACCTGTCTGGCCGGGAGGATTGCAAGTTACAGCCAGTCCTCTCCTCCCTGAGTTACCGGTGATTGACAGCTGATGTCACCGGGAGGTGGGGCTTAAGTATAGCAGCAGCGAGGGGCAGAGTCTAATGAAAAGGGGTGTGGCTTCTGTGCAGCGCTGCTAGCAAACAGGCTGACTTCTGGGGACTGCATCAGCTGCAGCTCCTAGAAGCCAGATAGGGCTGCCGTAATAGCAGGGGAGTGGGTTCCCATGGGAAGCACTCTCTCTGCTATCGCAGTCTGGACTGGTAGTCCTAGGGGTAGAAAACACCTCTGCATGTCTGGCTGTAATCAGCAGGGAGTGCTTCCACTGCTAGGCAGTCTCTGTGGGTGGCAGATTTTACTGGGGGTGCTCCAACCCCTAGGTAAAATCCACCACTAGACCCAGGTACATGTAGGGGAAGGAGCCGCAGCCTCAGACTTTGCAAATGAGACTGACTCTGATTAAGACCCCGAACTAAAGGTGTATACACACGTAACGATTTTTTGAACAACGTCGTTATCGTTCAATCATTCAAAAAATCGTTCAGTTTCTGAGTTATAACGATGAACGATAATCGTTCAAGCGCGTTCCCGTTTGTAGTTTGTAGTTCATCGTCCATTTCAGACTGTCCAACTTAACGATTTTCATTAAGGGAAGGAACATTTTTCGTTCATCGTTGAAAACATCATTAGAAAAAATCGTTCATTACACTTCAAAAAATCGTTCACTTTTTCAAAGGAAAAACTGAATGAAAATCGTTAACGAGAATCGTTCATTAACAAAATTGTTACGAGTGTATGCACCATCAGACTTTTCTTTTATGGACACATTTTGCCATTCTGATTGCTTCAGCTCTGAATCAGCACCTGTGTGTGTAATTGTGCATACTGCATGCAAATTGCACTGTAGTACTGCACTCTTCCTGCAGATGGCACTGGTTCAATTTCAGTTTGAAAATTGGGCCTGATTGAGGGGCCTATTCATCAAACGATGAATGCCCCTGTAACCGTTGCTGCATACTTAAGTTACTGGGCCATTCATCATCAGGGGTCTGAAAGTTTTCGGAGTTTGCTGCCGAGAACAAGTGACATCTTCAGAAGGTGCTTGCTATCGGATCTCTGCTCCTTCCTATGGGAAGGAGTTCCAGGGATGCGAAGAGGGAACCGAGCAGATCCCTCTGCCTCCTCCTCACTACCTTCCCAGCGGCTTTGAGCATGAGTAGCCGGGACGACGGGGACCAGGTAAGTAACGCAGCTACAAAAGTGGCTGCGATACTAACCACGGGGACAACCGCTTTTTGTTGTAACGTTTCCCCCGCTGCGAGTTGGACGGCCTTTGTTGTTAAATAGGCCCCTCAGAGAGGTACACTGATTCTATCAGAGCCGTGATCCCGTACTCTGTGCCAAAATATGCAAATTTCGCAGATGCCGAGGATTGTTTTGCGGCCCCCACCGGCAGCTTTGCAAATCCGTTCATCTGCGTACAAATCCTATGGCCATACTAGCTTAGTCTCTGGGAATGACCGGGGTGGCTCCCGAAAATTGGGGGGTGCTCCCGTCTCCTGGGAAAAGTAGGCAAGTCTCCTGCACCCTCTTCCACTGCCCGCACCCCCCTACACACACTGAACCCCCACACGCTCGCATCCCCCACAATGCCTGTTTTCTCTTCACTGTATACCGGGTGGCAGGGCCATGATGATGCAATCATGCATCAAGGCCCTCCTGCGCCACCCACTTACCCGACCGCCATGCCCCCTCCCGGAGGAGGGGGCAGCAAAGTCGGTAAGTATGCATATGCTAACTCAGAATGGCAGCAGGAACTTTGACACCAGAGCCACCTTCGCTGCGTATGGGATCACAGACGCGGGCTGCAACAGTAACAGGAACTTATGAGTTAATTTAGCTGTGATAAGTTTGATATGTCTTCTTTATCCATATCTCGCCCAGTCTGCTGTGATTTGCATTTCTGTAAGTGCGTGCAATACAAATCAGCGGCCGGAGAGCCAGCATGTGCGACGGTCTGCAGCTGGAGAAAGGCGCCATGGCGCTGTGCGATGGTTCCGGGAGATTTCAGGTGTTGCTGTATTGTGGAAATTACTGTATTTGCATAAAATCTATTTCACGCTTTCAGGACATCTGGGCTTAAAGGCACCAAATACATTTTGTGCATGATGGACCAGCTACTCTCACTGGGGCACCAGCAAGGCACGGAATTAGATGTAGAATGCGCTGCAGGATAATATTATTGTTATGTTCAGCTGCTGAGTTTATTTGACTGGAAAAAAAAAAAAGTTGCAAAACAAGGAGGTTTTATTTCCACCTTATGCTTTGGTTATCGCTGCCAGCTGTAAGGAACAAGGGGGTCTATGTACTGAGGGGGTCATTCTGACCCGCTCGCTAGGAAAGGACGCTCGAAAGCGGGTCGATGTTTGCCGAATGCGCATGAGCACGACGGAGGGAGCTCCGTCATGCGCATGCGCGAGACCGGGCGAGCGACGAGGAATACATCGCTCGGGGTCTCGCACCAAAGGGGGCGTGCTGTCGATGGTGACTGACAGCACGCTCCCTTTGGTGGGCGTGGCTGCCAGACGGAGGCGTTCCCATGGGAACGCCTACCGTCTGAGTCCGGCCCCACTGACATCAGTAATGATGTCAGTGGGAGTGATTTTGGCTCTGATAGAGCCAAACTCACTCCTGGGATTGCGGCAGCGAGACCCTACCGCAGGGTCTCGTCGCAAGCCCAATGGTCGCGATGGTCAAAGACCATCGCGACCATCATCATGGCCGCTCGCTATAGCTGTGGGTGGTTACCCACAGCTATACGAGCGGCCAGGAGGCCGCTCCATTTTTAGGGAGGAGGGCACTGATTCAGAGTGGGCACTCTGGTCAGAGCGTCCGGTTCTGAATCAGGCCCTGAGCCTTGGATGAAGATCAAGTGACCTAAAATAAAGTACCAGCCAATCAGCTCCTAATTGTCACTTTTCAAACACAGCCTGTGGCATGACAGTCAGGAGCGGATTGGTTGGGACTTTGGCCCTCATTCAGAGCCGTACGCTCTGAGCAGAGCGCACGCTCTGAATGAGGGCTGGGCTCCATTTTCATGGAGCGTCCTCCTGGACACTCGTATAGCTGTGGGTCACCACCCACAGGCTATACGAGCGTGCATTGTGATGGCCGCGATGGTCGAGACCATCGCGACCATCGAAATTGCGAGCCGGAGCCTGCGGTTGAGGTTTTCAACCGCAAGCTCCGGAGTGATTTTGGCTCTATCAGAGCCAAAATCACTCCCACTGACATCACTAGTGATGTCAGTGGGCCGGCTTCTGACGGGAGGCGTTCCCGTGGGAACGCCCCCATCAGGGAGGCACGCCCCCGGCACGCCCACCAAAGGGGGTGTGCTGTCAATCAACATTGACAGCACGCCCCCTTTGATCGGACACAACAAGCGAAGGACTTTCCTTCGCTCGTCGCGTCTGGCGCATGCGCACGACGGAGCTCCCTCCGTCGTGCACATGCTCAGTCCATAACATCGACCCACTTGCGAGCGGACAGCCGCTCGCGAGTGGGTCTGAATCAGGCCCTTTATCTCCGTTCACTTTATCTCCATACAAGACTTAGGGGTCTATTTACTAAGCAGTGTTAGGAAACAGAGTGAAAAGTGATAAGGTTCCAGCCAATCATCTCCCAACTGTCATCTCACAGGCTGTGTTTGAAAAATGACAGTTAGGAGCTGATTGACTGGCACCTTATCACTTTTCACTCTGGGGGTCATTCAGACCCGCTTGTGAGCGGTAGTACGCTCGCAAGCGGGTCGATGTTCCCCCACTGCACATGCACACGATGGAGGAAGCTCCGTCGTGCGCATGCGCGAGACCCGGCGAGCGACGGGCTCTCCATCGCTCCGGGTCTCGCACCAAAGGGGGCGTGCTGTCGATGTTGATTGACAGCACGCCCCCTTTGGTGGGCGTGCCGGGGGCGTGCCTGCCAGATGGAGGCGTTCCCATGGGAACGCCTGGAACCACCACTGCTCCAGAGGTACCTTACATACTTGCATCATTGACGTAACCATGCCCCTATGATGTGGCTACACCCCCACCCTGAGCTGGATGTCCCGATTCCAAATACTTGGATGTTAGGGTGTATGCAATGACCAACAGGAAGAGGCCGGCATGGTACGCTGACCACCGAACATTTGTCTACTTTCCTTTGATAGCAGCTAGGCTACGGTCTGCTTGGTACATTAGCCACCAAGTATGGGTCTGTATTTTACACTCATTAGTAGGAGGACAACTGACACAAGGAAGAGACCTGCTTTGCGTACCAGCCACCAGGAAAAAGGTCTGTCTTGTACACTAGCCACTTGGAAAATTACATTGCTCCAAAGAATAAACTCTGTATGGAATAATTATCATCAGGATTAAGCTGTACATGATGTAGCGGGGGAATATATTAATCGTCAGCAAGGGGCTCTGCATGGCATCCTGGCCACTATGTCTTGGCATGCGATCTCATTGTGTATGCAGACGCCCACCAGCCTGTCTTAAGACGCCCACTTATGCACGTCATCTCCAGGAAGTGTATGCAACCATCGGTAACAGCGAGTACCATCGGATGCATACGCAGCACTTGTGGTTGACCATACCCTACCGCAAGCACTGCGAGTGCTTCACTGTGTAAAACAACCATGCAACGCGTACTATGACGCTGCGTCTTATTTATGCACGCCTCTGAAACGGTGTTAAGATGCTCAGTCACGCCTGCATTCGCACCTCCACTCCCCCGTTTTCATCGACCATCCCCTGTCACCACCCACAAACGGCTTCTCCCGTCATTCAATCTAGAGAGCGAACACTTCCTGACTAGTTCACACTTCGCATACGCATGCGCAGATTGCAAACATCGGCTGGCTGCGTACGAACGCAGGCTAGCGAGCAGGTCTGAATCAGGCCCTCGGTATCATGTGTACGGTTACATTAGGGAATACTGGAACTGATTCAGAGACGCACGCTATTTGCGCTCGCTCGTTCAGAAAAAGGGGCCGGCTATTTAAATTGAGCGCTCGCTCTTTGTGGTCTGTTGACGCCTCTATGTCTGAGCGAAACATGCGCTCGCTATTTTGTAAAGACGCCCCCTGGCCGCTCGCATCATACGTCATCTCCGCTATTTATTTGATTAATCGAGTACATCGAAAGGCGTCTGAACTGCTCGCAGTGCTTGTGGTTGGATTTTCCTACCGCAATCATGCGAACAGTTCAGGCTAAGAAACAACCAAGTGACGTGGTCGATGATGCTGCTTTGTTAATTATGCAAACCCTTAAAACGCCCATTTTGACCGTTTGGCACGCCTGCGTTCGGATCTCCACTCCCCGTTTTCAAGCACCTTCCCCTGTTACCACCCACAAACGCCTCATCCTGTCACTCAAATTAGCAGGCATTCGCTATTTTGCGAGCGCTTGATTTTCGACCGCAATGACTGGTTGGCGCATGCGCATTACGACCCATACACATGCGCAGATGTGCGACCATCGCTCGGAGCGAACGAGCGGCCGCTTACGAGCGGCTCTGAATCAGGCCCACTGTGTGCATGGTGAGCGTAGGGAAGATATGTGAATGCTAATGATGTTACTAGTAATGATGTGAGCAGTAAATGCCAACTTTGCCATGGAAGCCAAGACGCTTTTACTTGCCAGCGCCGCTACATAGGTCTCAATATATTTCATGCGTTCATCAGTTAGTTCTGCAACAAATTCACCACATGAAAGTCTCCTGTGTTTGTGGATGGATTTGTGCTGAGTCGTCTCCCCCCCTTTGCTCCGTCACTATCTGAGCGCGTCATGTTGGTCGTCACCTCCATTTGATACGTCGCTGATGTTATTCAAGATGTGTCTCAGCCTCGGGGTCTCCTCAAATGATCTTCCACAGCTTTGCGCACATCACTGACACCGTCACTATCAGAGGGGTCACAGATGGTTCACTGTCTTTCACATTTGGTGTTTCGTTTGTTTTTAGGGGTTTTTTTCCTTCAGTTTTCTTATTATTTGTCAAATTTCTGTCTGTTTCCATCAATCCAGAGCCATCGAATCAGCTAAACAGACTTGTACACTTTTCCCACAAACCTTTCCCTCCAACACGCATAACTATCGATAATTAATACTCTACGGGGCCTATTCATTAAATGTAAAAATTCAATGGAGATAATTAGCTTTAGAACTCTCATGGAGTTCTAGCTAATTATATGTGGAATTCATCATTCCACCTCTCCATAAGTGTCTATTCCGATAAGCTGTCATTTTTGCAATGACAGCTTTTCGGGAAATGGATACTTTTCCCTCTCTACACTACCTTATCGCGTCTGGAAACAGTGCTGCGCATGCGCTGTTACATCTGTAAAACCAGCGCATGCGCAGCACTGCCTACAGATGCGTTAAGTTTGTGTACCCCCGCCGACCCCCCACCACCCCCCTCCTCCCTCCGCTCACCCCCCCCCCAAACTTACCTGTCCGCGCAGCAGCCTCCGGCTCCGTCCTGCTGGTCTGTCATGTGGTTTCCCAGCAGACCACATGACAGATTAGAAAAAATATATATATTTTTTTCTTTTTCTAAACTTTCTTGTGCTCTGCTGGGGAGCACACATGACAGACCAGCCTCCGGAGCCTGAGGACGGAGCAGAGCGCCGGAGGGACTCGTCGGGGGACCTGCACACGCGGATACAGGTAAGTGGATTCTGCTATTCACCACCTCACAGTGGCGAATAGTAACTGCATCAAATTCCGAAAATTGATAATTTTCGGAATTTGATGAATACCACAATTTCCACATCCCCATACTAATGTAGTAATGTACTAATGTACTAATGTATGGGGAGTGTGGAAATTAACGCAGGGGAACTTAGCAAGGAGATATCTGTGATAACTCCTGTGCTAAGTCTGTTCATGAATACCAAAATAACGTTATTTAAGGAAAATGTCCTAAAAACTTTATTTTAGTGTTGATGAATAGGCCCCTACGTATGTGCGCAGCCATTTTGCTAAATTTTGGGAAAGTGTTTCTGGGAAAATTTCTCTTTATGCTAAACATTTTTTTTTTCATTTGAATGTAAGGGGGGCGATTCAACTAATGGGCCTGATTCTGAGTCGGGTGCTGCAGCGTCAGTTTGTGCGTTTTTTGCCGGCTGCAGTGTCTGCGACTTTATGCTAATACCTTCCCTGGCGAGCAGTCGTGCGCCTGCACATGCAAGGACTGGGATGCCCACTTTCAGTGACTTTAGACACAACCACCAGTCGCACCACTGAACCTTGCACAAGCCCCATGCAAGGTGCAGAATCTCTGTTACAGTATGGCCTCCAATACAAGCGATTAAGCGCCTGAGGGCCTGATTCAGTACGGATCGCAAATGCGATCACCGCTGCAAGTACACACGCCAGCCATGCTGCGAAAAAATGCTAATGTATGCTATGCCATCGCAGCACAATATAAAGACTCCCGCTTCCCTAGACACACATCCGTAACACCTTGCAAGTCTGTGAAAACATCGATACCATCAAGTAACATCGGAGCCTCATGCACACTTGTACAAGGTCAGACCTCACTCAGAAATTGCTAAACTTCCTGTCGGTATCTAGAGAGCAGGCTGCTTAATTTATGCACACCCCTGTAATGGCGTTCAAACTAGGGATGTGCGCCGGACATTTTTGCCGGATTTGGATTTGGTTCTAATTCGTCGTCCGGCTTTGGATTTGGATTTGGATTTGCCAAACTGCGGTGACTGGCTTTGGATTTGGATTTGGATTTGGATTTTTTTACAAAAATTGACAAAAAAAGCTAAAATCACATAAATTGGTCTTTTTTTTCTTCCTAGAGTATTATTAACCTCAATAACATTAATTTCCAGTCAATTTAGACCATATCACAGCTTATAATATTGTTTTCAACATTATTGGCCAAAGGTTGCAGTGAGCTGACTGGTTACTAAGCGACAAAGCAGCGGCACAACGACACAGACACCACAGTATAAAGCACATCTATGACACATTGCCACACAGCAGTGGCAGAAATTAAAAGTAGTGCACCCACCCAGTGGGGTACGGCCAGCAGAGTCACAGTACTTGTTTACAAAGTGGGCTACGGCCCTAGGAGTCACAGTGCACAATCTTATTAGCATTACACCGCACATAGGGCCTGATTCACATTACACCATAAAGTAGTGTCTCTTATTTATGTTACGACACACAGTAGTGCCCCTTTTACACAATGCCCACAGTAGTGACCCTTTTACACAATGCCCACAGTAGCGGTGTCCCTTACACAATGTCCCCCAGCAGTGGTGCCCCCTATGCAGTCCCCTTAGTAGTACGGTCCACTATGCAGTGCCCCCAGTTGAATGCTCCCCAGTAGTATGCCCCCCATTAGCAGGCCCCCCCAGTAGTATGCCCCCCATTAGCATGCCACCCAGTAGTATGCCCCCCCAGTAGTATGGCTCCCCCAGTAGTATGGCTCCCCCAGTAGCAGGCCCCCCCAGTAGTAGGCTGCTCCAGTAGTAGCCCCCCCTGTAGTATGGGCCCCCCCTGTAGTATGGTCCCCCCTGTAGTAGGCCCCCCCAGTAGTATGGCCCCCCCCAGTAGCAGGCCCCTCAGTAGTATGGCCCCCCCAGTAGCAGACCCCCCCAGTAGTATAGCCCCCCCCAGTAGCAGGCCCCTCTGTAGTATGGCCCCCCAGTAGTATAGCCCTGCCCAGTAGCAGACCCCCCCCAGTAGTGCAGACCCCCCCAGTAGTATAGCCCCCCCCAGTAGCAGGCCCCTCTGTAGTATGGCCCCCCAATAGTGCAGATCCCCCCCAGTAGTATGGCCCCCCCAGTAGCAGACCCCCCCCCAGTAGTATAGCCCCCCCAGTAGCAGGCCCCTCTGTAGTATGGCCCCCCCAGTAGTATTGCCTCCCCCAGTAGCAGACCCCCCCCAGTAGTGCAGACCCCCCCCCAGTAGTATAGCCCCCCCAGTAGCAGGCCCCTCTGTAGTATGGCCCCCCCAGTAGTATAGCCCCCCCCCAGTAGCAGACCCCCCCAGTAGTGCAGACCCCCCCCCCCAGTAGCGCCCCCGGACCTTTGACAAGTAAAAAAATAAAAAAAATAAAACTTACCTGTATCCCCGCTCCCGCGCCGTCCGCTCTGTCACACGCTGAGGAGGGAGCCGGAAGACGGAGCTCATGTGTGAGCTCCAGCCGGCTCCCTCCGTGCAGCAGCCAATGAGAGTCTGTGTGACTCTCATTGGCTGCTGTAACAAACACACAGCTGCCGCTGGCGGCTGTGTGTCTGTGTCTGTGTAGGGCAGAGCGCTATCACTGCGCTCTGCCCTACACGCGAGGAGACCTGATGTCGGATTCTCTAGTGAGAATCCGACATCAGGCGGCCGCCGTTCGGCCCCGAACGGGGATCCGAGTCAGGCGGTGAACACCCGAACAGGGTTCGGGTGGACTCGGATCCCCAATGTTCGGAGCGGTTCGGATTCCACAGAATCCGAACCGCTCATCTCTAGTTCAAACGCGTTGGCAGTGGCACGCCTACGTTTTGCCGCCCCCCGCCGTCACCACCCTCATACGGTCACATCCTGTCATGGTTCTGCACAATGTCTGCGATGTATAAGCATGTGCAGTACGCAACAATTAGCCGTCTGCGTTAGGGATGTGCGCCGGACCATTTTTGCCAGATTTGGATTTGGATTTGGTTCTAATTCGTCGTCCGGCTTTGGATTTGGATTTGGATTTGGATTTTTTTACAAAAATTGACAAAAAAAGCTAAAATCACATAAATTGGTCTTTTTTTTCTTCCTAGAGTATTATTAACCTCAATAACATTAATTTCCAGTCAATTTAGACCATATCACAGCTTATAATATTGTTTTCAACATTATTGGCCAAAGGTTGCAGTGAGCTGACTGGTTACTAAGCGACAAAGCAGCGGCACAACGACTCAGACACCACAGTATAAAGCACATCTATGACACATTGCCACACAGCAGTGGCAGAAATGAAAAGTAGTGCACCCACCCAGTGGGGTACGGCCAGCAGAGTCACAGTACTTGTTTACAAAGTGGGCTACGGCCCTAGGAGTCACAGTGCACAATCTTATTCGCAGTACACCGCACATAGGGCCTGATTCACATTACACCATAAAGTAGTGTCTCTTATTTATGTTACGACACACAGTAGTGCCCCTTTTACACAATGCCCACAGTAGTGACCCTTTTACACAATGCCCACAGTAGCGGTGTCCCTTACACAATGTCCCCCAGCAGTGGTGCCCCCTATACAGTCCCCTTAGTAGTAGGGTCCACTATGCAGTGCCCCCAGTAGAATGCCCCCCAGTAGTATGCCCCCCATTAGCAGGCCCCCCCAGTAGTATGCCCCCCATTAGCATGCCACCCAGTAGTATGCCCCCCATTAGCAGGCCCCCCCAGTAGTATGCCCCCCATTAGCATGCCACCCTGTAGTATGCCCCCCCAGTAGTATGGCCCCCCCAGTAGTATGGCCCCCCCAGTAGTAGGCTGCCCCAGTAGCAGGCCCCCCCAGTAGTAGGCTGCCCCAGTAGTAGCCCCCCTGTAGTATGGGCCCCCCCTGTAGTATGGCCCCCCTGTAGTAGGCTGAACCAGTAGCAGGCCCCCCCCAGTAGTAGTAAGCCCCCCCAGTAGCAGGCCCCTCAGTAGTATGGCCCCCCCAGTAGCAGACCCTCCCCAGTAGTATAGCCCCCCCAGTAGCAGGCCCCTCTGTAGTATGGCCCCCCCAGTAGTATAGCCCCCCCCCCAGCAGCAGACCCCCCCAGTAGTATGGCCCCCCCGCACCCCCAGTAGCAGACCCCCCCCAGTAGCGCCCCCGGCCCTTGCACAAATTAAAAAATAAAAACTTACCTGTATCCCCGCTCCCGCGCCGTCCGCTCTGTCACACGCTGAGGAGGGAGCCGGAAGGTGGAGCTCATGTGTGAGCTCCAGCCGGCTCCCTCCGTGCAGCAGCCAATGAGAGTCTGTGTGACTCTCATTGGCTGCTGTAACAAACACACAGCTGCCGCTGGCGGCTGTGTGTCTGTGTCTGTGTAGGGCAGAGCGCTATCACTGCGCTCTGCCCTACACGCGAGGAGACCTGATGTCGGATTCTCTAGTGAGTCAGGCGGTGAACACCCGAACAGGGTTCGGGTGGACTCGGATCCCCAATGTTCGGAGCGGTTCGGATTCCACAGAATCCGAACCGCTCATCTCTAGTCTGCGTGTGTAATTGCACTTGGGATCCGTGCTGAGGGCCTGATTCAGAACCGGACGCTCTGACAAGAGCGCTCGCTCTGAATCAGGGCCGTCCTACCTATTATTGGAGCGGCCTCCTGGCCGTTCGCATAGCTGTGGGTGACCACCCACAGCTTATGCGCACGGCCAAAAAGATGGTTGCGATGGTCAAGACCATCACGACCATCGGGCTTGCGATGAGACCCTTGTGGTAGGGTCTAGTTGCCGCAAGCCCTGGAGTGCTTTTGGCTCTATCTACCATGGGAACGCCTCCGTCTGGGCAGCAACGCCCCCGGCACGCCCACCAAAGGGGGCGTGCTGTCACTCACCATCGACAGCTCGCCCCCTTTGGTGCGAGACCCATTGCGACGGCTTGGCCGTCGCTATTTGGGTCTCGCGCATTTCGCACGAGGGAGCTCCCTCCGTCGTGCGCATGCGCACTAGGGCACCATTGACCCGCTTGCGAGCGCTCGCGAGCAGGTCTGAATCAGGCCCTGAATCCACAATCAGTTCAGAAACACGCCCACAACCTGTAACACGACGGACCATCTTGGTGCTTCTGATTTGCCATCTCCTAGTCACCACCTAGGAACACCAGCACCTTTCCATGATATTTTCGGATACCGTACATCTCAATCGCAGTTGTGCCTCTGTGCGCACACACCGCGGCACTGTGCGACTTTCACTTCTGCTAAAATTCTGTTCTACTCTAGCACTGTGTTAGTAAAAATGCTGTACACACATTTTTAATGGAACGGTCAGTAAAAAAAATATTGACCTGATTTAGCAGTGGACGCAAATACAATTGCAACGGCAATCGTCTACCGATCACAGTTGCTAAAATATGCTAATGCTTACCAAAGCGTGGCCGACATAGAGACGCCCACTGCTGCCTTCTCATATCCAGGGTTGTCTTAGCAGCAGTAAGGGCCCTGGGCAAAGCAATGCACTGGGAACCCTACCCACCGAATCATGGGAAAAAAATTGAAATGGTCAATAAAATTAAACCCTCCTGCATGCCCATCAGAACTCCCACACATGCAGAGAGACTCTGTCTGACTGGTCTGAAGCCGGCGGAAGAAGCACTCGTCACGGGGTGGGGGGGGGGGGGGTGAGGTTAGATCAGAATACAGTGCGCCGGCGGACGGATTATAAAAATATCACAAATTGGCCGCAGCTGCAGGGGGGCAGGATGGTGGGCCCCTACAAGCTTTGGGCCCTTGGGAAACTGCCCAACAAGCCCAATGGAAGAGATGGCCCTGCTCATATCCATCCAATGTCGCTCATCTGCATAAACACCAGCTCCATGGACGTACATCAGGCAGTCATGCACCAATAAACTCACTAACATGTATTATCGTGTTACCATATAACAACCGTCTTAAATGCAATGTAACTTAACTTCTAAGAATAAAGGCCCTCATTCAGAGCCGTACGCTCTGAGCAGAGCGCACACTCTGAATGAGGGCCGGGCTCCATTTTCATGGAGCGTCCTCCTGGACGCTCGTATAGCTGTGGGTCACCACTCACAGGCTATACGAGCGTGCTTTTTGATGGCCGCGATGGTCGAGACCATCGCGACCATCGAAATTGTGAGCCGGAGCCTGCGGTTGAGGTTTTCAACCGCAAGCTCCGGAGTGATTTTGGCTCTATCAGAGCCAAAATCACTCCCACTGACATCACTAGTGATGTCAGTGGGCCGGCTTCTGACGGGAGGCGTTCCCGTGGGAACGCCCCCGTCAGGGAGGCACGCCCCCGGCACGCCCACCAAAGGGGGCGTGCTGTCAATCAACATTGACAGCACGCCCCCTTTGATCGGACACAACGAGCGAAGGACTTTCCTTCGCTCGTCGCATCTGGCGCATGCGCACGACGGAGCTCCCTCCGTCGTGCGCATGCTCAGTGCATAACATCGACCCACTTGCGAGCGGACAGCCGCTCGCGAGTGGGTCTGAATCAGGCCCAAAGACACAGACAACAGTGTTGGAATTTAAATATTTTGTCAAATTTATTTTTGACCAGTCATTAAATTTTAGACTATATGTTAATACTAATAATGGTTACGGCACAAAAAGAACGCATAGGACAATAACAACCAAAAGGCTCCATACAAACACACACACACAAGCCAAGCTTCCTTTACCTTCAACCACCGGTCCAGGTGGTATAGCCATTTCCTGTCCAGGACAATTGGCTGTCACCTTACTCCACTTTAATGAGAGCGCACCCACTAAGCCTAATTATTAACATAAAGTAACTCCAAGTGTCGTTCTTTTCCGCAACCACCAAACCAAACATCATACATTTAACAAACGAAAAACAAAAAGAGTGAGGGAGGGTGGGAAAAAGCTGGAACAAAGAGGCAGATTTACATACATCACTCCATTATATACTCTTAGACCACTCCCCATGAACATTCATTGGCTGCATAAGACCAGCTACACTTAAAGGGGCAATATCCCAACACGTTATTAAGCTGGCAACACTCAAAACACTTGTGGTTTAATGTCCCTCATGCTTAAATGTCAGCTTTCGGGCTTACTTACTACAGGTCTGACCAACCGCAGACACTGCAAGTCTCCTCGCACGCAGAGAGCTCTCATTTGGGTACGCAATCGCAGTGGCTAATTTATGCACGCCCATGTAGCGGCATTCAAACGGGCAGTCATGTCTGCATTTTTACGACCACCACCCCCAAATGCTAACAGCCTGGCCCTCGCTTTGAGATGGATTCCCCTGTGCATCCGTATTCGCAATGTTTGCGCGATGGCAAACAATCGCTCAATCTGCGTATGTAATCGCCATTGCGTTCGCTGCTGAATCAGTCCCAGAGTTTGGCAACCTTGATCAAAGTCGTCCCAGACAGCAATGCGCCTAACGTTTAGGTGAATCAGCAATGAGGCCCTGGTGCTTATTATACAGTCTTGTCAGTTACGGTTATATAATATAGAATGGTACGACACTGTGTGTCCCCTACGGATTCTGGCTACTGTCACATTTACTATTAAATGGACATCTATCTGGAATTTGAATAATGTATAAAGATGAAAATGAGTCACGTGTCTGTGTCATTAAGTGTCCCCTTCCTCCGATATAACGGCATACTGTAGCATAGCTGCACTGGGATCAATGATAAAGGCTGTAACAGTTATAAAAGTTAGAACTCTTTTTTTTTTTTCCTGGGAACTGCTGAAACAAAAGTTTAGAACTAATCTGATTTCAGAGGAACATCCATGTTTTACAAAGAAGCACTTAAGAACTGGAGGACCCTACAGAGACTCCCAGACCACCTGCTCCAACACTCCACAGGAGTGGTAAGAGCAAGGCTCTGCAGCTGCACTTGTTATGTAATGATCCGCTCTGAAAGGCTAAACCTTCGCTTTAATAATGCATTTGCAACATGTTCTGGAGTCGGCGTACAGCAGGGCTTGGTGGTGCATTATAATGAGTTTGGTTACAATTTTTTTCCAGTGCACGATAAGGAATTCCAGGGCCCTGGTGGGACTACATAGATGAATCAATGGTTTAGTATAAAATCTAGAAAATTCAGCACGGGTTCTATCTGTCTAAATGTATAATAGTGCATCATATGGGTAACAAAAATAGGGTAACATTCCAAGGTTAAAAAAAAATACATTACTGCTAAATGTAAAAACGCGCTTTGTGGTCTTGTACAGTAGCTGGTCGGGTATTGCGAACATGGATACTATATGAATATAACAGTCTCATGGGCCCCATCCATCTGCGATGGATTGCCGCGATCCCGCGATGCTGTAACCCGGCATCGCGGGATCGTAGAAATCCAACATGTTGGATTTTGCCGATTTGATGATCGCGTTCAAAAAATGATCGCGATCGTCAAATCGCCGTCATTTAACATGGCAAATATCTGCGATCCGGCGACGGGTCGCAGAACATCGATGGTGGGCGATTGGAAGTTTCCAATGGGCGATTGGAAATTTCTGATCACATCCCTGCATCGCGACGATCCGTCGCCGATGTATGGGCACCTTTTCCCATGCTTACCGACTTTCATGCCCCCTCCTCCAGGACAGCCAGTTTGGTAGAGAGGGGGTGTGGCGGCCGGGACAGTGGCCCTGATTCAGAGCCGTACGCTCTGAAAGAGCGCTCGCTCTGAATCAGGGCGTTTTTTTTTTTTGTGCGGCCTCCTCGACGCTTGCACAGCTGTGGGTGACCACCCACAGCTATAGCAAGCGGCCAGGTTGATGGTCGCGATTGTCAAAACCATCGTGACCATCGGGCTTGCGACGAGACCCTTGTGGTAAGGTCTCGTGGCCGCAAACCCTATAGAGATTTTGGCTCTAACTGAGCCGAAATCTCTCCACTGACATCACACATGATGTCAGTGGGGCCGGCCCCAAACTGCAGGCGTTCACGTGGGAACGCCTCCGTTTGGGCAGCCTCTCCCCCGGCCGCCCACCAAAGGGGGTGAGCTGTCACTCAACATCGACAACTCGCCCCCTTTGTTGCGAGAACCGGAGCGACGAAGTGCCTGTCACTATCCGGGTCTCGCGAATGCGTACGACGGAGCCGGCTCCATCGTGTGGATGCGCACTGGCCCACCATCGACCTGGTTGCGAGCGCACAGCGCTTGCGACTGGGTCTGAATCAGGCCCAGTGGGCGCTGCAGAAGACGTGGTAGCACGATCACATGATCGTGGACCTGTCCCCACTATACAGCTCCTAAGGCCCCCCTACATCAGCAATTGATTGCAGCAATTCTGCAATTTGCAATCGATTGTGTATGAAAATCTTTCCCTTTTTCAATCGATTGCAGAATTGCAACAATCGATTGAAAAAGGGAAAGATTTTTACGCAATCGATAGCAAATTGCAGAATTGCTGTAATCAATTGCTGATGTATGGGGGCCTCTAGAAAACAGGCATCGTATAGCGGGGGGCGGAGCAACGATGCTGCAAATCATCTTGCCCCACCCCCATGGACCGCCCTCTTGTACTCTGTAAGTGGGCGTCCGCAGTGAGGCTTGGGGGGGGGGTGTTAGCGGATGGAGGGGGCCGCGGGGGGTGCGGGAGACTTGAATTTTTTTCCGGGTAGCCGGGAGCACCATCCGATATTTAGAAGCCTTTTCGGGAGAGTAGGCAAGTATGGAGTAACCTGGCTGTAGATGGGGGCGGAAGTCAGAATGGACTACGTTATGCTAGTGCGAGTATCCATTCGCGAGTATCTGTGTGCCAGCAAGCGGGAATCCATGCCAGCACCATGCAAGGTGTAAGAGGTCTGTAATAAAATAAACAGCCTTGCCTGCCCCGTACGCATGTCTCAGAATCACATGGAGCTTTTGATACAGACCCACAAAACGCCCAGGACATTCCTGCAAGTCAGGCTTCTATGCGCTCACATTGAGTTCCTGCCCCAAGACGCCCAATTTGATGGAAAGACAGATCTGGCCTAGTTCTGACCACCTTGAGATATGCAGGAATGAATGGACATCTATCTGCCTCTGTGCATCAGTTGCTAACACTCACTGGGCGATTGACTATGGATTGCAATATAGCGTACGCACGCAGTTCAGTGCGATAGTATGCTAATCTATAGCGATCGCAATGCTGCCACAGCACTACGTAAGGACGCCCACTTTACACGCATATCCGTAATGGTTAGCAAAGACTGCGAAAACATCGGTACAATCAAGTGACATTGAGCCATACGCACAGTTAAGGCAGGTCAGACCTCACTCAGGAATTGTTTACTTTAGAGCGCGCTATGAGGCCTCAGGCTGCGCACGGCATCGCAGTGGCTAGTTTATGTACGCCCGTGCAACGCCATTTGCAATTCTAAATGAGTGTTTAGGACCGTGCAACCTACAGTACTTTTCTTAAAATTTTGCATCTTATATGCATCCCGGCTAGTTTTATATAGGAGACTAAAATAAACAAAACAAAAATAAATCCTAGCCTCACCGGCTCTAACAAACAAACTTCTCTCTCTACCGGTGGAAGGATCTAGAAATAAATTTACTAAAGGTCGTTTTTAATCGATTTTGATCTATTTTAAATCGATGTGGTGTTTCAGGGAATAAATCGCGCAGACAATGGGCCTGATTCAGAGCCGGACACTATTTGCGGTCGTTTGTCCAGAAAATAGGGGTGGCTATTCAAATGAACCGTTCGCTCTTTGCGGTCTGTTCACGCCTCTATGTCTGAACGAGCGAACAAAACTTGCAGTCGTTTTTTGAAAAAATACGCCCCCTGGCCGCTCGCATCCTACGTCATGTCCGCTATTTATTAGATTAATCGAGTACATCGACCAGCGTATGAACTGCTCGCTATTCTTGTGGTTGGTTTTTGCTACCACAATCTTGCGAGCAGTTCTGGCTATAAAATAACCCAGTGACGTGGTCAATGACGCTGCTGTATTAATTATGCACACCCTTAAAACACCCATTTTGACCTTTAAGCACGCCTGCGTTCGGATCTCCACTCCCCGTTTTCAAGCACCTTCCCCTGTTACCACCCACATACGCCTCATTCTGTCACTCAAAATAGCAGGCATTCGCTATTTAGTGAACAAACGATTTTCGCCCACACTGACTGGTTCGCGCATGCGTATTACGATCCGTACGCATGCGCAGTTGGGCAAACATCGCTCGGAGCGAACGAGCGGCCGCTTACGAGCGGCTCTGAATCAGGCCCAATATTTTTTATTAAAATGATTGATTAAATCTTACTAATGTGCGATTTAGTAAATTTACCCCCTAGGGCCGTATTCAATTAGAAGGGAAAAGCCGTTTTCGCCAGTTTTTTGGCGAAAATTTTGCCTGAAAATGTATCTCCGTATTCAACTCCGGGCTGTTTTCGCCTATGCGAAAAGTCAAAGCACTGAAATAGGCAAAACTTTTTCTCCACAGACTAGCTGGAGAAAAGAAGTGCAAATTCTATATTTTGGGGTGCAGATGTTGGGAAACCACCCAGAAGCCTTGGTACACCCCCCTCCCCCAAAGGACAATTCACCCAAAAAAAGAAAAAAAATTCCAGGAACACCACAAAAAACACATTAGAAATTTGGGGCGAAAATTAAAAAAGTTGGGGGACAACTTCAAAAACTAGCAAAATAAGCTTCTGGGGGTGCTCTAGGAAGGGGCCAAGTGTTTTTGGGATTGCAGGTGCTTGTATGACGGAGGAATTTAATTTTTCTAAAACTTCACTTTAGAGACATTAAAATATGCTAGCACCCATGTACAAACACCCCAAATTTGAAGGAAGTACTTATTTGCTCCAAAAACCACTGCTTTATGCCATTCTGCAACACTTTTACCGAGACGCTAATAGCGAGCAATTACCACCACTTAAGTACCCTAACTAGTTCAATTAGGGCTACTACGAAACTACCATAATGATTTCCGAAGTCAGCCCATCTTTTTTTGGGGTACAGAGCGATTCCCCCAATTCAACCTGCACTTTTCGCCTGTTTCACATTCACCTGTTTGGCAATTGAATATGGAGTAAATCGGGAGCGCGCACGAATGTTTTTTGTGTCCAAAACATTCGAAGGCGGCGAAAAGTCAGGCAGGCGGAACTTTCTCGCCGATGTGAAACTAATTGAATACGGCCCCTAGTGTCCAACTCACAGCAAAACAGCAATTTTAGTACAGCACTCGCGATTACAAACAATGGTCTCTCTCCTACTCCATGGGCAGTTAGAGCCAGACTAGAGAAAGTGACCCACCTTTTTATCAGCCTCTCACAGGTGGTCTGGCAATCAAGGCTGCAAATTAGCTGTCTACCAGATAGAAGCTAGGAACCAGGGGCATATATATCTCTCCTTGACAAGTTCCCCAGTGTTTCTGTCACTGTCTCTCTCTCTGGGCTCTATTTAAAACAATCCGCATTGGTAATGCAGATTGTAGTGTGATATTACCAAGAGAATTCGCATTGTAAATTCAGGCAATATCACAGGGATTTAAAACAAATCCCTTGCAGGGACAGAGCTTGTGATAAAGCTGTGTCCCTGCTAATCCCCTCCGGAGCCTTATCACAGTATTTTCACAAAAAAAAAACAGTGTCAAGTGCCCCTTGCATGCGACGACCGGCCGCCGCTGTTACCCCCCGGCTCTAAGCCAAGCCCCACCCCCCACGACCCCCCCTTTCCCCCTCGCAACCCCCCCCTCTCCCTTAATTACACTTACCTGCATGATCCGGGCTCCGGTGATGTCCTCCATGTCCTCCGGTCAGCTGACATCCCATACTGCACAGGTGACGACCGGGCCGCAGTGCAGCATGGGAGACCAGCTGACCGGAGAGAGTGTGATACCCTATACTATGAGTTTATTCACAATGTAATCAGACAACATAGTATAACAATAAAGATGGCAATAGTGAATCCTTTCTTATGTTTATTTTATTTTTCAGGAACCAGCAGATCACTAGCGAACTCTGGGCTTCGAACCTGCAAACTATAAGTGGGTAAGTATTCTCTAGGGTGCTGTAACCCCCAAAGTACACTCCAAACCAAAAAAATATATATTTTCTGTGTTTGTGAATTGTGTGCGCAGTAGCCGCACGTGCATCAACAAAGTAGTGCCAAGCGTGCGCCGGTGTCATAAGTAAAGGGCCGGCTGGCTTGACCGTTAAAGGGTGCTGTAACCCCCAAAGTACACTCCAGTCCAAACCAAAAAAAAAATTATTTTCTGTGTTTGTGAATTGTGTGCGCAGTAGCCGCACCTGCATCAACAAAGTAGTGCCAAGCGTGCGCCTGTGTCATAAGTAAAGGGCCGGCTGGCTTGACCGTTAAAGGGTGCTGTAACCCTCAAAGTACACTCCAGTCCAAAAAAAAAAATATTTTCTGTGTTTGTGAATTGTGTGCGCAGTAGCCGCACGTGCATCAACAAAGTAGTGCCAAGCGTGCGCCTGTGTCATAAGTAAAGGGCCGGCTGGCTTGACCGTTAAAGGATGGTGTAACCCCCAAAGTACACTCCAAACCAAAAAAATATATATTTTCTGTGTTTGTGAATTGTGTGCGCAGTAGCCGCACGTGCATCAACAAAGTAGTGCCAAGCGTGCGCCTGTGTCATAAGTAAAGGGCGGCTGGCTTGACCATTAAAGGGTGCTGTAACCCCCAAAGTACACTCCAGTCCAAAAAAAAAATAATTTTCTGTGTTTGTGAATTGTGTGCGCAGTAGCCGCACGTGCATCAACAAAGTAGTGCCAAGCGTGCGCCTGTGTCATAAGTAAAGGTCCGGCTGGCTTGACCGTTAAAGGGTGCTGTAACCCCCAAAGTACACTCCAGTCCCAAAAAAAAATAATTTTCTGTGTTTGTGAATTGTGTGCGCAGTAGCCGCACGTGCAGCAACAAAGGAGCAGCGCCAAGCGTGCGCCTGTGTCCCATAAGTAAAGAGCCGGCTGGCTCATTTCTTAAAGGCTGGTGTAACCCACAAAGTGCACTACTCTCCATCAAAAATAAAGAAATATTTTCTGTGTTTAGCCGCACGTATATATCAAATCGATATAACATAAATGGAGGACCAAACTTTCTCCGATAAAAATAAAATAAAGAAAGATCAAGAATCACTTCCTCCTAGTGCTGAAGCTGCTGCCACTAGTCATGACATAGACGATAACATGCCATCAACGTCGTCTGCCAAGGCCGATGCCCAATGTCATAATAGAGGGCACATACAATCCCAAATGACAAAGTTCAGGAAAATGACCTTGAAAAAAACATTTAAATCAGCTGAAGAGAAACGTAAACTTGCCAATATGCCATTTACGACACGGAGTGGCAAGGAACGGCTAAGGTCGATCCCTAGTATGTTCATGACTAGTGGTTCAGCTTCACATGACGATGGAAGCCCTCCTCCCACTAAAAAAATCAAAAGAGTTAAGCTGGCAAAAGCACAGCGAAGAACTGTGCTTTCTAAGAAGATATCACAAATCCCCAAGGAGAGTCCAAGTGTGGTGGTGGTTGCGATGCCTGACCTTCCCAGCACTGGACGGGAAGAGGTGGCTCTTTCCACCATTTGCACGCCCCCTGCAAGTGCTGAAAGGAGCACCCACAGTCCACTTGCTGATATGCAAATTGAAGATGTCACTGTTGAAGTACAACAGGATGAGGATACTGGTGTAGCTGGCGCTGAGGAGGAAGTTGGCGAGGAGGATTCTGATGGTGATGTGGTTTGTTTAAATCAGGCTCCGGGGGAGACAGTTGTTGTCCGTGGGATGAAAAAGCCCATCACGGTCATGCCTATGCAGAAGACCAAACATTCCACCTCTTTGGTCTGGCAATATTTCTATCCAAATCCGGACAACAACTGTCTTGCCATATGTACCATATGTAAAGGTGAAATAAGTAGGGGTAGGGACGTCAACCACCTAGGAACATCCTCCCTTATACGGCACCTGCAGCGCGTTCATAAAAAGTTACTGTCAAGTTCAGAAACTTTGGCTAAGACCGTAAGCAGTCCAGGGACACCTAAATCCCGTTGTCCTGTTGTATCCAAGCGCCTGCAAACCACACCGTCAACTCCCTCCTCGTCAATTTCCTCCTTAGTCAGGATCGGAAGTAGTCCTGCAGGCCATGTCACTGGCATGACTGACTCTCCTATCCGGGATTCCTCCGGAGGATCCTGCATTGCTACGCCTACTGCTGCCACTGCTGCTGTTGCTGCTGCTGGGAGTCGTTCATCATCCCAGAGAGGAAGTAGGAACACCACTACTTTTACTAAACAATTGACCCTCCAACAGTCCTTAGCGAGGAGGATGAAGTACGACAGCAGTCATCCTGAAGCAAAACGTATAACTGAGGCCTTGACTGCTATGTTGGTGTTAGACGTGCGTCCGGTATCCACCATTAGTGCAGTGGGATTTAGACAATTGATGGAGGTAGTGTGTCCCCGGTTCCAAATCCCGTCTAGATTCCACTTCACTAGGCAGGCGATACCGAGACTGTACAGAAACGTCAGAAAAAGTGTCCTCAGTGTCCTGAAAAATGCCGTTGTACACAATGTCCACTTAACCACGGACATGTGGACAAGTGGAACAGGGCAGACTAAGGACTATATGACTGTGACAGCCCACTGGGTAGATGTATCACCTTACGCAGCAACAGCAGCAGCGTCACCAGTAGCAGCATCTCAGAAACGCCAGCTCGTTCCAAGGCAGGCTACGCTGTGTATCACCGGTTTCAGTAATAGGCACACCGCCGACAACCTCTTAGAGAAACTGAGGGAAATCATCGCCCAGCGGCTTACCCCACTTAGACTCTCCTGGGGATTTGTGATATCTTACAACGCCACCAATATTGTGCGGGCATTACATCTGGGCAAATTCCAGCACGTCCCATGTTTTGCTCACACAATAAACTTGGTGGTGCAGAATTTTCTGAAAAGCGACAGGGGCGTGCAGGAGACGCTTTGGGTGGCCCGAAAAATTTCTGCCCACTTTCGCCATTCAGCGACTGCGTGCCGAAGACTGGAGCGCCAGCAAACACTCTTGAACCTGCCCCGCCATCACCTGAAGCAAGAGGTTGTGACGCGGTGGAACTCAACCCTCTATATGCTTCAGAGGATGGAGGAGCAGCAAAAGGCCATACAAGCCTATACATCCACCTATGACATAGGCAAAGGAGGGGGTAAGCACCTGACTCAAGCGCAGTGGAGAATGATTTCCGTGTTGTGCAAGGTTCTCCAGCCCTTCGAACTTGCCACACGTGAAGTCAGTTCAGACACTGCCAGCTTGAGTCAGGTCATTCCCCTCATCAGGCTTTTGCAGAAGCAGCTGGAGAAAGTGAAGGAGGAGCTAAGACGGAGCGATTCCGCTTGGCATGTGGGACTTGTGGATGAAGCCCTTCATTCGCTTTGCCAGGATTCCAGGGTGGTTAATCTGTTGAAATCAGACCACTACATTTTGGCCACCGTGCTCGATCCTAGGTTTAAAGCCTATGTGGTGTCTCTCTTTCCGGCCGACACAAGCCTGCAGAGGTGCAAAGACCTGCTGGTGAACACACTGTCAGCTGAAGCGGAACGTGACACGACAACAGCTCCTTCTTCATATTCTCCTGCAACTGGGGCTGCCAGGAAAAAACTTAGGTATCCTAAGCAACCCACTGGCGGTGATGCAGGGCAGGCAGGACCAAGTTTGGACATCTGGTCCGAACTGAAGGACCTGGCAACAATTTCTGACATGTCTACTGTCACTGCATATGATACTGTCACCATTGACAGAATGGTGGAGGATTACATCGGTGACAGCATCCAAGTAGGCATGTCAGACAGTCCATACCTGTACTGGCAAGAAAAAGAGACAATTTGGAGGCCCCTGTACAAACTGGCTCTATTTTACCTGAGTTGCCCCCCCTCCAGTGTGTACTCCGAAAGAGTGTTTAGTGCAGCCGGGAACCTTGTCAGCGAAAGGCGTAGGAGGTTGCTTCCACAGAATGTGGAGAATATGATGTTTATCAAAATGAATTATCAGCTCTTCCAGGGAGACCAGCCTCCAGAACGTACAGAGGGACCTGTGGTGGTGGATTCAAGTGGGGACGAGTTAATACTTTGTGAGGATGAGGATGTACACACTGAAGAGGGTGAGGAATCGGTGGATGAGGAGGATGAGGATGACATCTTGCCTCCGTAGAGCCAGTTTGTGCAGGGACAGATTAATTGCTAGTTTGTTTTGTGGGGGCCCAAACGAACCAATCATTTCAGCCACAGTTGTGTGGCAGACCCTGGCGCTGAAATGATTGGTTTGTTAAAGTGTGCATGTCCTGTTTATACAAAATAAGGGTGGGTGGGAGGGCCCTAGGACAATTCCATCTTGCACCTCTTTTTTTTCTTTGCATTATGTACAGTTTGGGGCCTAGTTTTTCAAACTGCCATCCTGTCTGCCACTGCAGTATCACGCCTAGATGGGTCATGTGTGTGTGCCGCCCACTCGTGTTGCTTAGCATAGTCATCCAGCTACCTCGGTGCAACCTTTTAGACATAAAAACACTATTGTGAGATGTGAGGTGTTCAGAATAGACTGGAAATGAGTGGAAATTAAGGTTATTGAGGTTAATAATAGCATAGGAGCATAAAAACCTACAAATTCTGTGATTTTAGCTGTTTTTATGCTTTTTTTCAAAAAAATACAGATCCAAAACACAAAACCCAGAACCCAAAACACGGAAGGGTGGTTTTGGCAAAACCAATCCAGATCCAAAACACGATGGAAGATCCAGATCCAAAACCAAAACACAAAACACGAAAAGTGGCCGGTGCACACCCCTAATATATATATATATATGGTGTAGTTGACAGGACTGTGTCTGTGTAATTGGTCTCACTTTGCAGAGCTGGTGAATGAGAAGCTCTTTGTCTCATTTGATCCTGGTTTAAAGCCACAAAGGTCAGGGGATTTGTCTCCTGCTTGCAGCCGTGTGAAGGCTCTGTATACCAATAATTTCCTATGTCCACAGCACCCGCTAAGCTATAAGCGAGTAGTAGCAGGTAAACACCAAACAGTCTTATGGAGGGTACACACGTTCTGATTCTCTGGAAGATATGAACGATAACTATTGTAAAAATCGTTACATCGTTCATATGTTGATATGTTTGGCATGCATCGACGAACGATGCGCATGCCCGCATGTCAGATAACGATATCTGAAATCCACTGTGTTTGCAGTCAGATTTGGACGATTTCATTCATTTAAATACTGTCAGAAATCGTTCATCGTTCATGAAATCGTTAATATCGTTCATCGTTATCATTCATCGTTATCGATGATCTAGCAAATCTGACCATGTGTATGCACCATAGTTAGTTATGTAGTTGTGCCTACCTTTGGGGATTAGATTACAAGTACTTAGTAATACAGTACTTCTATTTACTTCTAGACACTCATTATGTATAAATTGCAGCGTTACAATATAACATCGAGTAGGGGCTTATTCACACCTTAATGCACTTTTCAGCTGCTAACTACGGTGACACTAGAACCGATGTAAGTGAGACAAAGGGACAGGTCCATAATGTGGGGTGTGCATCTGGTGCAGCCGCTAAAAGTATATAGCCATGGGGTTGACATGTTCCCTGTCCTGTCGGCACGCTTCTGGTTTGTTTGGTGCCTGACGAAACTCCCTGCTACATAAAAACTAGTAACCGGGCACATCCTTATGATGCAGTCAGGACATATCTTCCTGCTCTGGGACAAGGGGGTGCCAGCCTAAGGCACTGCTGCACCACGTTACAGCACTGCAAGGGGAGAATGCTGCAGGTAAGTGTACATGTGTAACAAGGGGATTGTGGGGAGAGAATGCACTCTCTACTGCACCCTTGTCACATACTGTATGGTATCCCACTGTTCTGACCATGCGGCTATACACCCTGTGAGTCAGGCTGCTAATCCTACTTATCCCTGTTGTCAGCAATAGGATATTTCAAATGGTGCCTGGGCATGGGTGAGCCACCATGAAAAATATCAATGCCATGGTCAGTATGCTGGGCAAGGATTAAAACTGGAGGTAGATAGAGAGTGGTCAGTGTTCCAGACAAGGTTCAGAGCAGGAGCAGACAGAGGTCCTGATTCATTTCTGATCGCAACTGCGATTAAGCATGCAATCAGTCCATTGATGCGCTCTGTGCATGCGTATGCATTGTAGTGCGTGAACCGGCCACTGTGATCGAATCGTAATCGCAGTGACTATGCAGACCACGTCGCAGAGTGAGTGCCATTTGTGGATAGTATTGGGGGGGTGGTCAGAGAAACGCCAGTGCGTTTGAACGCCGTTGCAGGGGCGTGCATAAAGTATCCACTGTGATGCCGTATGCAGCCTGAGCACTCATAGCGTGCGGTGAGGATAGCAATTCCTGAGTAAGGTCAGAGCTTGTGCAAGTGTGCGTGAGGCTGCGATGGTACTCGATTGTACCGATGGTTTTGCAATCTTATAGATGTGTGTAAGGTAAAGTGGGCGTCCTTATGTCATGCTGCAACGGCATAGCGATCGCAATGGATTAGCATACTCTCGCGGTGAGACTCTGTGCGTAATCGCTATTGCAATCGCAGTTGCGAGCAGTAGTGAATCAGGCCCAGAGATTGGTCAGTGTTCCAGGCAAGGTTCAGGCTGGAGGCAGACAGAGATTAATCAGTGTTCCAGAGAAGGTTCAGGGCAGGAGGAAGGCAGAGAGTGGTCAGTGTTCCAGAGAAGGTTCAGGGCAGGAGGAAGGCAGAGAGTGGTCAGTGTTCCAGAGAAGGTTCAGGGCAGGAGGAAAGCAGAGAGTGGAAAGGTTCAGGGCAGGAGGCAGACCGAGAGTGGTCAGTGTTCTACGTAATGTTCAGGGCAGGGGGTAGACAGAATGGTCCGTGTTCCAGGCAAGGTTCATGGCAGGAGGTAGAGAGTGGTCAGTGTTTAAGCAAGGTCCACGGCAGGAGGTAGACAGGGAGTGGTCAGTGTTCCCAGCATTGTTCAGGGCAGGAGGTAAACAGAGAGTGGTCAGTGTTCCAGAAAAGGTTCAGGGAAGGATGTAGGCAGATGGTGGTCAGTGTCCTAGGCAAGGTTCACAGCAGGAGGCAGACAGAGAGTGGTCAGTGTTCTAGGCAAGGTTCAGAGCAGGATGCAGACAGAGAGAGTGATCAGTGTTCTAGGCAAGGTTCAGACAGGAGGTAGAGAGTGGTCAGTGTTTTAAGCAAGGTCCACGGTAGGAGGTAGACAGGGAGTGGTCAGTGTTCCAAGCATTGTTCAGGGCAGGAGGTAAACAGAGAGTGGTCAGTGTTCCAGAAAAGGTTCAGGGAAGGATGTAGGCAGATGGTGGTCAGTGTCCTAGGCAAGGTTCACAGCAGGAGGCAGACAGAGAGTGGTCAGTGTTCTAGGCAAGGTTCCGAGCAGGATGCAGACAGGGAGGTCAGTGTTCTAGGCAAGATTCTGAGCAGGAGGTAGACAAAGCGTGGTCAGTGTTCTAGGAAAGGTTCAGGGCAGGAGGTACAAAGGGTTTGGTCAGTGTTCTAGGCAAGGTTCAGGAAAGGAGATAGACAGAGTGGTCAGTGTTCCAGAAAAGGTTAAGGGCAGGAGGTAGACAGAGTGGTCAGTGTGTCAGACAAGGTAGAGAACAGGTGGCACACAGAGTGGCCAGGGTTCTAGGCAAGGTTCAGAGCAGGAGGTAGAGATTGGTCAGTGTTCTACAAAGGTTTAGGGCAGGAGGTAGACAAAGAGTGATCAGTTTATCTGGAGCTAAACAGAGAGTGGTCAGTGTTCTAGAAAAGGTTCAGGGTAGAATGCAGCACAGACGTTTGGTACTGAAAGGACGCTGATCTGAGAGGAGTGTTGCTCATGGATGACCCACTAGCGGAGGAGTGATACTGGTGGAGGTGTATACTCAGAATGGAGCGTGGATACACACAACAGGTAACTGGGTAGTCAGAGAGGATCACCGTCTGTCAGAATGTAGAAGCAAGGCTCCCTCTAGAGGTGGTAGCAAGGAGTAGCACTGCTGGTTCACAAGGGTGACTAGGAGGCTGGAAGCTGGAACATTGGATATATGAAACACAGCAGAGACAGGATACTTGCAAGGAGCTCAGAGAACTAGCACCCAGCTAAGCTATGAATAACGTTGCACTGGCAATGAAAGGGCTGCAATTCAGCCCTTAAATACCTGGAGGAAGTGCAGGATTGGTTGCTAGGACTCCTGGAATGTTCTGCCTGGATTGGTCGAGAAGGGTCACCTGTTCTAGACAAGATTTAGGGCAAACATTGAGGACATCGTATTGCATGGTATTTGCAACCACCACTCCTAACAGTTGGGTTGATTAGTCCTTGCCCTACAGAACTGTACGTCCCCTGTGCACCTTGCACCCATTGTGGATAAAACACTGATGTAATACAATAGAACATGCTGCTTCCATAGCCAACCAACATTCTCTGTGGACGTTCTTGTATACTATGAAAATGTTTTTATCAGGGATTAATTAACCTCTTTTTGCCGGATGGTTGAGCTGCGTTTATAAAGACGTCGTTTAATGGTCCTTTCATTATGGCATACTTTCATTTACAATATCTACAGTAAGTATGCTCCAACTAACCGCAAGCCTTGTCTACAGCTCCAGTGGGAAAGCTGAATCTTCCTGTCACACTACTGACACTAAAACAACATAATAATGGGCAGACACTTTTAAATGAATTATAAGGCAGTCTTCAATGTCACACAAAAAGCTTAAACAAATAAAAAAAAATACCACTTTGGTTCTATATTCAGTAATAAGCAGCATGGACAAAACATTATTATTGAGAGTACGGCCGGCTACATTCATTAGTGACAATTAGTACGTGACATGACGGTCACTCCTCCTAATGCATTTAATTGGCTTCTGAAGCACCGTGCACCCTGCCCGTCTGACTGCCCGGCTGCCAAGGTGTCCTGAAATCCAGCCGCGTGAGTTATGTGCCACAGATAACTTATATACACCGCTACTGAGGAAACAAAAACGCTGTCATTTTATTTATACTGGCCTAAGGAATTTATATTTTTTTCATGAGCTGCAGCTAGTGAGTGACATTGCTTAATTACGTTATGACATCGAGCAGATGACATGGGACACATAAATAATACAAGGGTGTCTGAAATGTAAATAAGTCTCAAGGCAATGGAGTCGTAGAAAGATTTAATTACAATAATTCAAAGATAAAAGTGATATTTCAATATTGCCATCTATGATAGGTAACTATACAGATAAGGTCATTAACAAGCCATGATATTTCTAGATGTCTGGCACATTTATTTTTGCACAAATGGACTTTCTTGACAGTGAAGGACACACAGTACACAGCACTGCACTATTAAATATATTTCAGGAGTGCCGGTGCTTGGAGAGTCTGTTTATTATAGGTATTATGTGGGGAGATGTATCAACCTTTCTAAAGTCGACAATCAACCAATCAGCTTCTAGCTATTATTTACTGTACCAAGTACATTCTATAAAATGATAGATAGGAGCTGATTGGTTGCTATGGGTGACTTCTCCACCTTTCCTCCCCCATGAGTCATGAGAGGAGGTCTGGTGTGCCAGGGAAAAATAACCACATCCCCAGGATGGCATGTCCATGACCGCTTTGGTAGCTTCTGCAGAGGACCCCATTACATGCAATAGCAGGTAGCCACGGCCCCTCATGCATGGCAATGCCCTTTAGTTCCCGGGACGACAGATTTCTTGGCGTTCTTGGTTATAGTTGCCATCCGCCAGTAACATTACCGGATATGATCCGCGCAGATTTATACCTGTCAGTATAAATATTATAGCCATCGAAAAAGAGTATAGCAACATCTGTCTAAAGTTTGTATAGTATTAAGCACATCATTTATTTGAGGGCTAAATAGGGTAATGAGTATCCTGTTTTCTGTCCCCGAACCACTTGTTAATTCAAAAGACAAAAATACATAATTAATACACCAGTCAAAATTGTTGACCATCACTGAGTTTGTATGCACCATCTTAAACTACATTCAATGAGGTTGCAATACAAGGTGGTATACGTTGGGCAAGTCTTAATTCAGCAAATGACAACAGCTTGCATCGACTTGACATGTAATTGAATATTAAGCTGTTGTGCTCCAATAACTCTGCCAGAACATGTATGGAATAGTACTGTAGACCATCATCAGCGGAAAAAAGTACCTTGTGAGAACAAAACTAAATTTAGAAGTTGAAGTTCACCATTGATGAAAAGTGCCACATAATAGTCGCCTGTGTATTGCTTTAGAAAGTTGACTTCTGTCGAAACGCGTTGGGTTATGTTTCTAGGAAGCTATAAGAATTCTGCTATATCCACTGTTGAAGTGTCAATCACCCAAGATTTGTTCAGACTTCATATTTATATTGCATGAGATATTCCATCTCTTGAGATGGTTTTGATCCACAAGGAATTGGAAATAAGGAAAGATAAAGTGGAGGTACAGCCATTGTGATTGATGCCTGTTTGACTTTGAATAAAGATAAAGAGGTATATGGAAGAATATTGAGTGGTGTTTTAAATCAATGTTGACCTACATATGCTGAATGGTATATACACAAGAACTGTAGGAAATAAAAAAAGGTGCAAAGTGGTCCTTCACGCTGGTCGTGACCGCTAGCCAGTTCAACTAATGGTGCATACACATGGTCAGATTTTGTGTCAGATCTGAACGATAATGATTTTAAAAATCATTCAATCGTTCATATCTGATGTCAGATAACGATATCTGACATCTGATGTGTTTGCAGTCAGATTTGGACAATTTTCATTCATTTTAATACTGTCTGAAATTGTTCCATCATTCAAATCATTCAAATCGATTGTAAAATCATTCAAATCATTGGTAAAAATCGTTCACCGTTAATCTGACAGATCTGACCGTGTGTACGTACCATTACGCTATCTTCCACACTCCATGTCTTTTTGTTTTCCAGACAAAACCATTTATCTGAACCCCTTTCCATATTTTTAGGACTCTTTCCTACTGGAGACTGGATTATGCCCTTGTCAATCTTGGGGGTTGGGGGGGAGGTGGGGGGATTCAATTCAGCACAACGTGAAAAACGCTGGTAAGGAGATCCCAGAGCTATTCAATTGACCACGTTGTTAAGATCGATTTAAACCACTGTCGGAGAATGCCGGTTTCCGTGGCTAAAGTTTGGTGTTCAGTCACGCTAACCATTGCTGACTGCAACTCTGTTAGCGCTGTGCTAAGCTGGAAAACAGCATTGCAGCTGGTACGTAAGTCGAATTCCTGCTCACACATAAAGAGGATGGAAGAAGAAATCCTGTACTCTGACTTAACAGCGCGCCCAATTGAATAGCTCCAGGAACTGAATTGCCCCCATTGACTCTCTGTCAGTGACAGTTCCACAATGTCTGTAGATAGTGCGTGTATTATCACATAAGTTCTCAGAAAAAGAGCCCAGTCACTGTAGATGTAATTACCAATGACATACTTGCTGGATTAATCAGTTCATGGATTTGCAAGCTCCAGGCTGTCTGACACTGTCAATGAAGTCCGGTCAGCCCGCTGCACACATGCAACCGAGAGTGGCAAGAGATGGAATTTACATTGTCCTCAGGGTGGTTACAGCTCTTTTATGCATAGTACCCTTACAATATAAAAAACATTATACAGCTTGTAATATATTCACACAAGGAAAACATGACTGGGTTTACTGAGAGGAGGAGAAAGAGTCTTGGGGAGTTTAACATCTATTTGGACATGCCGGGCACACACCTCTCAATGAACGGTGAGCAACTGGGTAACATAAAAAGGGAAAACAGTATTTTGTGAGTTGTGCAACGGCTGGCACCAAACGGGGAACCAAAACTTTGTGAAATAATATAGTGGTCCTGCACCGCAGCCAGGAGAATGAAACTTCCCAATAAGTTTCAAAGGATGTGCAAAAAAGAGGAGATCGACCCACTAATGGACAATTAAACGGATGATATAGCAGCTAAAGTAGTCTTACCTGAGATAGTATGGATTCTAATTCCAGCCATATGTGTGAATTTTCGTAGTGGTTTTTCACGCCTGGGAATGCATAGCTAAATATAGTGAAATAACAGGTTTCATATGCACTTTAAATTAGTGAGCCATGTCCATATATAGAATGTACATCTAGTATATACATTTTCAATGAAACGTATAATATTTTAGTGGCTTCACAATATATCACCTGATGTGAGTGTTTCTCCAATCTCAGGCGCAGGCAGTCCAAAAAAATGTTTCATGTTCCCAGAAACATTATCGGTTAAAAAAAAAGTATGTATATATATATATATATTACTTAAGATATATATAAATAACAAAAATAAAATAACAACTAAAATATTTGAGTCTCACTATCTTAATGTGATGCAACGCATTTCACAGCTCACAGTATTTGCTGACAGTTCACAAGGTAGGGTAACGAAATTAATATTTTTACCCCTCGTTTGACCACAGAAACTCAGTTAATGTGTAGTAAACAGTACTGGAGCTTACAAATGTTTTCTGGATATTGAGAAAAAAAATTGTATTATGTTCATCCTCTCTGTCAGCTTTTTGAATAAACTTAAGAAATTGGAGGTTGAAAAATTAAAAATGTGCTATTTTTTTTACTGAAACAATTAAATCACAGTATGAAGACATGTTTCTGCATGGCTGTTTTTTATTGTCTATATATTTGGTTGTAACAGAATAGTGAGAGAAACTGCTGCAAAACTGTATGAATTAAGAGTTTTGGTGAAATAAGTAGTCTTCAAGTTCCACTTGGAATCATGCATATACAAAGCTGCATATTAAAATAAATTAATATAAAACAAGTAACCTGGATAATCTCCTCAACTAGCCCCTGAACATCCTGTGCTTCTTTCATCCATACCCGGAAAATCGCAAACGTGGGCTCTTCTTGACTGGACTGTGGTGGGACCCCTGGTAAAGCAGCTTTTCACCCTAGTGGACCTATTGTATAATAAAATACCATTTCCTACTCATTGTGGTGAAACACTGAAACAATTAACAAACAACCACAATTTTCTAATAGTTTTAATATTATACAGACATCAAAAAATTATAGATCAAAACTTTTTTTAAATTAAAAATTATGATTTTTTTTTGATCTGCCAAAGTCTAACTGGAAATTAAAACATTCTAAATGGAAATTAAAATCTTCTTTCCTGCTTTCTTTTTACTCTTGATTTATTGTGGAGAAAATAGGAAACAAACAAAAATGAATATCGCTTTTTTGGGACAGGAATGAGAATTTAGGACATAACAAGAGGAATTCCACCCTTAACACTGGCCAAATCCAATTGGTGAAATGTGGAAATTTCACAGCCAAAGGCAGAATCAGGAGAAGTTTTAAAAATGTCACTAACTTCCAATCGATTTTTTTTTCAAATATTTGTGTGGCTGACACTAATAATACTGTGTGTGACTAACTCAGCTACACTTTCCCACTTATTTAGGTACACATAGGAAAAAATTAGTTATTGTACAAATTCATACCATCAAAAAAAGAACCTTGTTGCGAAACGCGTTTTGCCTGGCTGTTGAAATTCAGAAAAACCATTTATGCTTTTACACTACTAAACTCACTGGAAGTGGTCACCACATTATCTATATTGGAGGATTGCAATATTTATAGGCTAAGTGTTGCTCTATAGCTTTCATGAAGACACAGTAAAAGCGCAGTTTCTTAAGCTACCACTGTGTAGTCTCGCTCTATTGTGACAGTGTAGATATTTTCTTGTCAATCCTCTATGCCAGTGGTTCTCAAACTCGGTCCTCAGGACCCCACACAGTTCACATTTTCCAGATTGCCCAGCAGGAGCACAGGTGTACTCATTACACACTGACACATTTTAAAAGATCAACAGGTGGAGCTAATTATTTCACCTGTGATTCTGTGAGGAGACCTGGAAAATATGTGCTGTTTGGGGTCCTGAGGAGAGAGTTTGAGAACCTGTGCTCTATGTTATGTTAGAAGTTACATATTCTGCAACAATCTACACAATATAAAAAAAAGTCCTAATGGTAATTTACATATGCATGCACGCTCTTCTATCCCGTGATGCAAGCGCATTGCGGCATGGATGGTGCGACTACTGTGCCAGCGTCTATGGCACACGCACACCATAGACTCCAATGGGGTGAACGCCGGATGCACCTAGTCACAGCCCGGCAAGAGCTGCGCGATTTGTGTGGCTGTGCGCACGCCTCGCGGCAATGATGTAGGTGGTTACATCTGTAGATATTGCATTCGCTTAAAATAAATGTTGATCGATTTTAGTTTCTAAAATCAACATTCTTCCTACCCAATACTGTGGATTGAACAAACTCAGCAGTTTACAGATAGGGATTATATTGCAGTTTAGTGCCAGATTTTAATAAATATATATATATATATATATATATATATATATACAGTAAGGTCCATAAATATTGGGACATTGACAGAATTTTCATATTTTGGCCTCTATTCACCACCACAATGACTATGAAATGAAACAGACAAGATGTGCTTTAACTGCAGACTTTCAGATTTAATTTGAGGGTAATTACATCCACATCAGGTGAACGGTGTAGAAATTACAACGGTTTCTATATGTGCCTCCCACTTTTTAAGGGGTCAAAAGTAATGGGACAAACTAAACAATCCTAAATCTAACTTTCACTTTTTAATACTTTGTTGCAAATCCTTTGCAGGCAATTACAGCCTGAAGTCTGGAACGCATAGACATCACCAGATGCTGGGTTTCATCCCTGGTGATGCTCTGCCAGGCCTCTACTGCAAATGTCTTCAGTTCCTGCTTGTTCTTGAGACATTTTCCCTTCAGTTTTGTCTTCATCAAGTGAAATGCATGCTCAATCGGATTCAGGTTAGGGGATTGACTTGGCCATTGCATAACATTCCACTTTTTAGCCTTAAAAAACTCTTTGGTTGCTTTTGCAGTATGCTTCGGGTCATTGTCCATCTGCACTGTGAAGCGCCGTCCTATGAGTTCTGAAGTATTTGACTGAATATGAGCATATAATATTGCCCGAAACACTTCAGAATTCATTCTGCTGCTTTTGTCAGCAGTCACATCATCAATAAATACAAGGGAACCAGTTCCATTGGCAGCCATACATGCCCACGCCATGACACTACCACCACCATACTTCACTGATGAGGTGGTATGTTTTGGATCATGAGCAGTTCCTTTCCTTCTCTTCTCTTCCCATCACTCTGGTACAAGTTGATCTTTGTCTCATCTGTCCATAGGATGTTGTTCCAGAACTGTAATGGCTTTTTTAGATGTTGTTTGGCAAACTCTAATCTGGTCTTCCTGTTTTTGTGGCTCACCAATGGTTTGCATCTTGTGGTGAACCCTCTATATTCACTCTTGTGAAGTATTCTCTTGATTGTTGACTTTGACACATGTACATCTACCTCCTGGAGAGTGTTCTTGATTTGGCCAACTGTTGTGAAGGGGTCACACTAGGGAAATAATTCACCAGGGAAATAATTCTTTTGTCATCCACCACAGTTGTTTTCCATGGTCTTCCGGGTCTTTTGGTGTTGCTGAGCTCTCCGGTGCGTTCTTTCTTTTTAAGAATGTTCCAAACAGTTGATTTGGCCACACCTAATGCTTTTGCTATCTCTCTGATGGGTTTGTTTTGATTTTTCAGCCTAATGATGGCTTGCTTCACTGATAGTGTCAGCTCTTTGGATCTCATATTGAGAGTTGATAGCAACTGATTCCAAATGCAAATGTCACACCTAGAATCAACTCCAGACCTTTTACCTGCTTAATTGATAATGAAATAACGAGGGAATAGCCCACACCTGTCCATGAAATAGCTTTTGAGTTGATAGTCCCATTACTTTTGGTCCCTTAAGAAGTGGGAGGCACATATTGAAACCGTTGTAATTCCTACACCGTTCACCCGATTTGGATGTAATTACCCTCAAATTAAATCTGAAAGTCCGCAGTTAAAGCACATCTTGTTTGTTTCATTTCAAAACCATTGTGGTGGTGAATAGATGCCAAAATCTGAAAATTCTGTCAATGTCCCAATATTTATGGACCTGACTGTATATACATATATACATATATGTGTGTATATATATATATATATATATATATATATATATATCTGTGAAACAATTCAGAGATGCTGAAGGTCTCAGCTTTGCAGCTTTTATAAGATCTTGGGCACAAGCTGCGTTGGACGCTGTTTGATCGCCAGTAGAAGGAGAAGCTGTGACTGGTCACCCAGACAATTTCTTTTGATTTTTTTTCCCTCCACTTTTAGTTAATAATAAATTACAGAGAATTGAGACGCCAGCACTGAGCATGTACGAAATGTTCAGCGAGCAGAGACAGAAATTGTAAATAATGAAGTGAATAATGCAGATAAAATGTATGGGAACAAGACATAATTTAATATTTGATAGAATTTTCTAATGTTCCTTGGATTTAATTTACTAAAAGGATGCGGATCTGTAAATATGCAGGGATCTTATTTCTGGCACTTTTTAATATGCTTTGTAACAAGTTTTCACAAGCTTATGGTGCTCATAATGGGCCTGGTCCTGAGTCGCAAACAATGGCAGAATTCACACAAATGGTCAGTGTTTGTAGTTAAAAAGTCACACGGTGCATGCGTCCCACAGCATGTGCGCACAGGGTCGCGGCAGCGATTGGGATGTACGTTATCAGAAATGTATCAGAAGACATTCCTGGGTGGTCGCCATTCGGACGCACGGAGACGCATGGGAGGGTCGTGGGCGTGTTGCATAAACAGTTGCGAACTCAGGAGCTTATTCGCACAGCCTATGCAGCTGGCCCTGGAGCTCGCGGTCTACTATCTGGAACTCTGCTAGACTGTGTCTTCTGCATGAAAATGAGAGCTCCGGGTCGGCTCTGGCCAATCAGCAGCTCCAATATTTTCAGCCACCAATCTGATGCTCCTAACAAGGCTTGGCAGCACTGGCCATCAAATCAGCAGGGGAAGGAGTAGACCCCCAGAGAGTCCTGCCCTCCAGTGTGGCTGTTCCAACTCCTGCTGAAGTATGGCTGGTTTGTGGGCGGAGCTGACCATGTATCAGGTTGTTTGTGGCTATGTGCTGAAGAAATGGCACATGGTGGCGATGTGACATTGGGTCCTGGTCACCTATTTTTCCAACATCGCTTCCTCTCATGTCAAAAGCAGGCTACGCCACGGTACACTACCTGTACTAGGCGAATCGAACAACAAAATTTTGAGTTTGAAGTGCTTTAAACCCGATAAACTTTGACACCGCTCAATAAAATGGAAACATTACGCAGCCCATAGCATGCATATTCATGTACTCTAACCGTCATGTGATATTCATGCACTCACACCTACCATGTCCCACCAATCTGCAAGTATGTAATATAGGACCAGTCAAACGTTTACAGGCCCCGCGGGTATTGGTGATGCACATTACCGCACAGTTACTTTGTTTGTGTTTAGGCAAATTGTTCTCTCCCTCTAATGCCAAACGAGAGACAGAGAGATATAGTTCAGAGCTTGGCCATTAGCCGTTATAAGGCGATTATTTTAATGAGCAGTCTAGGAGATTTACACAGCACTTACGCCCCATACAAAACAGTTAGACTGAAACAATAAGAACTGTCTAGCTTATAAGATCATCTTTCATACACTGAAAGTCAAAAGCTGACGTTTTCCAAGAGTTGCATAAATGATATTTACTTGCTTTGCAGCTTAAGTATCTGACGAATCAGAAAATGTTTCATTTGCAGAAGGATGAAGATCTGACCGTCTTCTGTGTGATGGCATAATGTCCGTTTGATCGTCCTCACTTCCAGTTAATGAATGTTCACATATATCAGCTTTGACTACCTTGCAAGACCCTCATGTATTATTTATACACCCTAACTTTTCAATGGAATGATGGAAGTTAGCAAATCCATCTATTGCTCAATAATTGACAGACTTTTTTTATTTTAATTTAGGCTCATCGGCGTATACTCGAGTACTTGTTTGCGAAACACTTGCAGCAGTGTCCCAGAGGTAATGCTGTACTGTATAGTATAATTTTATTCCCATTTCTGTTCATCTGCTTGGAATTGCATCATACGCATGGTGTAACTACTGGTAGCATGAAGATCTGTGGGGATGGCCATTGACCATCGATTGGTAACAACCATCGTGGCTTGCTGCCAACAGTGGAAGCAATGATTTTTTTTTCTGCTCAGCACAGGGGAGACAGAACTGAGGCTCACCTTCCCTATTTGGCCTGCCCCCGCCCCCCTGCTGTTCTCCATCAAAAGTTTCATGTCATCAATGTTAGGCACCATTGGCACCATCGATGGTGACCATAAATTGTTAACCCATCAAACACCATCTCTACATGGCTGTCTCCTGGCACATATATTAAGGCCATACTCTACAATATCTATAGATGTGATAGTCCCAGCTGGCAATTGCCAGAGATACAGTGTTGTCCATTACCTGTGTGGATGTAGGAAGCGCCATAGCTGTGGGTCCTGCTGCCTGGTGCAGGCCATGCTCCCTTCACATGACATCATGCAGACGGGGTGAGGCCACAATCACCGGGAATTAAATCAATGCCCAGAGCAGACTGTAAGGGCAGTGGTTTGCACATCTGAAGCACCCAAAGGACACTCTTGGTGGCACTGCTGCACATCAAGTTCTTTTTCACCAGGACCAAAGGGTTTGCAACATCTTGCAATTGGATCACTTCATTTTGACAACCATGCTTAATCCTAGGTATAAGTCCTGCATAATGTCTCTTTTCAACTGGCACAGATCTTAGGAGATACAAAGAGCTCCTTGTGAGCAAGTTGTCAGCTCAAGTGGCACATGACACAATGCCTCCTGCTTCAGTTTCCCCCTGCAAATGCTGTGGCCAGAAAAAAACTGACCTTTTCCAAGAGACTTTCTGATGATAATGATGAGTTAACTCAGCACACCAGAGTGAAACATTATAAACGTTGTGTCAGGCTTAAAAGAATTGCCCACATACAGTATATTGATACCTCTACTGTGACTCAATTTGATACAGAAGGCATCAATAGAATGGTGGAAGATTACTTTGATGATAATGTACAAGTCAGCATGTCACACAGTCCCTTTGAATACTGGGAGAAAATTATGTACTTACAGTAAGCTGCTCACTCTCCAGGGTGTACTCAGAAAGCATAGCCGAGAACATTGTGAGTAATCGGCATAGGAGACTACTTCCTCAACATATGGAAAAACTGATGTTCATTAAAATGAACTGCAAATTTGACGAGGAAGACCTGTGCTGTCAATTACATTAAACAGAGACTGAAACATTGGATTCCAGTGGGGATAAGCTAATATTGTGTGATGATGGTATTAACAATGGTACTGATGAGGATGATGAGATCTTCCAACTGTGAGGATGATTTACACTGTTGGCCTTAAGCCCTTGATAGCTAGGTTTAACCAAACCATCAAGATGTTTTCTTATGTGGGGGCCAGTGGTGTAACTAGGGTATTTGGAGCCCAGGGCAAATTTGAAAAGGGAGCCCCCCCGATGTGCGCGCGCCTAAGGCGCGTGCAGCAAAAAATTGGTGTGGTCACTTAAAAATGGGGTGTGTCAACATGACACACCCCTTTACTTTCAAACTGAACATTCCTATCCATATGCACCTTAACCCCAGTAGTACCCCTTATACAGTACCCCCAGTATGCAGTTGTGGTCCCTCTCATGCAGGCCCATAGTAGTGCCCCTTATACAGTATCCCCAGTAGTGGTCCCTCTTATACAGCCCCCAATTAGTTCCCCTTACTCAGTACCCCCAGTAGTGGCCCGCCCAAATGCAGTGCCCCACGTAGTGTTCCCCCTTATGCAGTGCCCCCAGTAGCAGTCCCCACAATGCAGTGCGCCCAGTAGCGGTATCCCCTTATGCAGTGCCCTTTATATGGTGCCCCCAGTAGTAGTCCCCCCCTATGCAGTGCCCTTTTATATAGTGCCCCCAGCAGTAGTCCCCCCCATGCAGTTCCCAGTAGTGGTTCCCTTATGCAGGCACCCTGTAGTGATCCCCCCTATCTTGTGCCCCCTGTAGTGGTCCCCGCAGTGCCCCTAGCAGTAAGCCCCTCATATAGTGCCCCCAGCAGTAGTCCCCCCCCTCCCATGCAGTGCCCCCAGTAGTGGTCCCCCTGATGCAGGCTCCCAGTAGTGACCCCCCCTATCCAGTGGTCCCTGTAGTGGCCCTTCCTATTATTACCCCCAGTAGTGGTCCCCCGAGTGCAGTGCCTCTAGTAGTAGGCCCCTTTTAGAATGCTCCCAGTGGTAGTTCCCCCCCAAGTAGTAGTCCCCAGTAGAGTAGCCCCCCCCAGTAGAGGTCCTCCCAATGGCGCCCCCAGTAGTAGCCACACCTCCCCCAGTAGAGGTCCCCCCTCCTCCGTTGTGCAGATAGGTTAAAAAATAAATAAATATATATAAAAATAAACTTACCTGATTCCACGTTGCTCCTGCTCCGCGATGCCGCTCCGTCCCGCCAGTCCGCCCGGGCTGGCGCGCTCAGCATTATGGGACAGACGTCATGACGTCAGTCCCATTACCCACTGCAGGAGCTGGACTTCCGTCCGGCTCTTGCAGTGGGTGCTGCAGCAGTCAATGAGAGTCTATCTGACTCTCATTGGATGCTGTTTAACACAAGCATCGCTGCCAGCGCTGGCGGCGATGCGTGTGTTATGCACAGCCTGAGCCCGCCTCCTAGCGCTATTGGGCAAGCGCTCAGGGGGAGGGAACGGGCTCAGGCGTGCAGCACAGGATCGGCGCTGGAAGCCTAGCGCCGGTCCTGTGCAAATGTGTAGCGCTGACCGCACTCATTGCACTAACTAGGGCGGGCAGCTACCGGGGCCAGCGGCGCCCCCCCGCGCCGCCAGTCCAACGGCGCCCAGGGCACGAACCCCGCTCGCCCTGCCCTAGTTACGCCACTGGTGGGGGCCCAAACACACCAAGTACTTTAGCAATAAAAGTGGCAGTCCCTGATGCTGTAGTGCTTGGTGTTAAACTGTGCCTGTCCATTTTAAAATACAACATACAGTAAGTGTGGGTGGGAGGACCCATGGACAATTCCATTGTGCACCACTTTTCATTATAAACAATTCTCTTGTGCACTACTTTTCATTATGGATTTAAGCATACTTTAAAAATTCAATACTCAGAAATGTCTGTAAAAGCCTTTTGAGTATTTAACTTTTAAGTGTATGTTTAAATAGGAGAATCACATTTTATTGCATATTGTTTACTTTGAACAGTTTGATACTGAATATTGTATTATTCTTGGTGTATATTATGTGTACAATAACATCTGAAATAATTTATAATTAATTAGTTATAATTAATTCTCTGAAAGATTTTCTCATTATTCATACAGTGATTTATAAACGCAGGTCATTGTTGTTATCTTTCCTGTTTTTAAGATATTTCTTTGGTTTCTGTTATTCTGTAGCTATTATTCACTGGATGATTTCAATATACTCAATATACTAAACCTACCTTATACATTTTTATTTAACAATTGAGTTTTATCTATTTTTTTGTGCCCAAGGCATCTATTGTTTTTTATCTCTGTAATATACTTTATTTCCCCATGGTATGGAGTTACAAAAATGTTGTGGTGCCATATAAATAAACAATAATAAAAATAACCAATGTTTTAGAATGTAATCATGTAACCGTAACTATCCCAGCAATTCCCCACAGTGCAGCCTGTTGCTTGGTCCAGGGCCCATGTGTGCGTCAGATAACATATATGAAATATTCATTAGCGTACTGTGACATGTTGTGTGATGCCATGCAACTGCAGGAAGTCCCACACAATAAACGCATTGAGGAGACTGAATGCATATAATTGCACTCATCAGCAGTGTGTAACCGGTCAAAGGGGTCTATTTAGTTAGCAGTGTTTGGAGACACAGTTAAAAGTGACAAGAAAGTGATAAGGTGCCAGCCAATTAGCTCCCAACTGTCATCTCACAGGCTGTGTTTGAAAAATGACAGTTGGGAGCTGATTGGCTGGCATCTTATCACTTTCTTATCACTTTTCACTCTGTCTCCTAACACTGCTTAGTAAATAGACCCCTGTGTCACCGAACACACGTCACCTCACACTGCTACCACACACGTCACCTCACACTGCTACCACCACACGTCACCTCACACTGCTACCACACACACGTCACCTCACACTGCTACCACACACACGTCACCTCACACTGCTACCACACACACGTCACCTCACACTGCTACCACCACACGTCACCTCACACTGCTACCACCACACGTCACCTCACACTGCTACCACACACACGTCACCTCACACTGCTACCACACACACGTCACCTCACACTGCTACCACACACTCGTCACCTCACACTGCTACCACACACGTCACCTCACACTGCTACCACCACACGTCACCTCACACTGCTACCACACACACGTCACCTCACACTGCTACCACACACACGTCACCTCACACTGCTACCACACACACGTCACCTCACACT